>QEPC01000136.1:1726521-1742321 GCA_003113815.1 Sphenodon punctatus | reverse complement strand
TAAGGGGGAGCTTGGTTGTGGAGTGTTTTGAACGTGAATACCAGGAGTTTAAACAGGATACGTTCAGGAAGGGGGAGCCAGTGAAGAGAGAAGAGGAGAGGCTGCACATGGTCGAAGCGATGGACAGAGTGAATGATCTTGGCAGCGGAGTTTTGGATTGCGATAAGGGGGGACAGGTGTGAGCAAGGGAGGCCAGCAAGGAGGAGGTTGCAGTAATCGAGGCGAGAGATAACCATGGCATGAACAAGGGTTTTGGCCGAGGAGGTAGAGAGAAAGGGACGGATCCAAGCAATGTTATGGAGGGCAAACCGGCAGGATTTGGCAACAGAGTCAATGTAAGGTTTAAAAGAGAGGTGCGTGTCAAAGATGAAGGGCAAAGGTGGTGGGGGAGGGGGCATCTCATCTAACACCCTGTGACTGTTCTACAGAAGCAATATCATCTGCCAAAATTGACTGGCAAAAAGTTTTGTAAACAATATTCCTGTTATCAGCTGTCTTTTGGAGTTAAAATTATTCTAAATTAATTTTAGTTATAGATAAGGAGGAACTCACACACAGCTGTACTGTTTATCATTTCAGTTCAACAGTCTACAAGATACTGGATTGCCTTCCATTGACACTTATTTTCAAGAAAGGCTCATAAACTATAGTCAGTTGCAAGTATCCTAGAAGTCACATGGAAAACATTTCAGTTCTCTGGGTCAGGTTCTCTTCTCTAGCATGCAAATCAGAGTAACGGGCACTTTAAACATGCCTTGATATCGAGGTTTGACAAATCCAGTTTTGAAAAGAATGCACGAACTGGCCGGCATCACTATTTTTAATGATGGCCCGGTGACTTCTGGTTGTGGGGAAGGCACTTCTAAACTCCCCCCTGCGTGAGGTTTCCAAACGCAGACTTTGAAGTCCGCATTAAGGCACATCTAAAAATGGGCTCTGTTAAATTCAATAGAGTTATTTAACATTTTACCATTGAAATGGAGATCACAATTTGACTATTCATTCAGGTCTGACTCTCTGCTGCCTGCTCTCTATTTGGATAGCCAGTTACACATTTACCCAGAGTAAAGCACAGCCTAAAGCAGAACAGTAGTGCTTTAATGCACACATGCAAAACAGTACTGTTCTGATTTGAACAAAGATAAGTAACTACACAAAACACAAGGAAGTAGATAATCTGCCTCTGATCTAATATGAACTAGGTCTTCCAAAGCCATTTTATCAATTTAAACCCACACCTGTAAGTTTAGAATATGGCATGCCTTAAAGCATTGTATAGAGGTGTGTTGTTACGGGGATAGGGGAAAGGGTGCCACACACACACTGCCTGAGGTTCTCTCGGTCAGAGCAAGGAAGCTGGGGGGACAACGTGCCCGTCAGGATAGTGGTTGGGCTTTCACCTCTAATTAAAGAGAACAAGCCCCTATCATCATAGGGCGCTGCTGACCGAGAACCAAGGCTGCCCCACAATTGCTCCTCACTACCACTCTGACACAAAATGCAAGGGGGGTGAGGGGAGTCACTCTGGGGGTGCACGAGGGCCCCGAGGGGCAGGGGGGACACGGGGCACTTACCTCCAACAGTAAGGTCTCCAAGAACAGGGCAGGAAAGGGACACTCACTCACCACACTTTCGTACTCTCCACTCACACCGGCAGGCACTCAGACGAAGGGTTCCAAGGGAAAGGGCTCGTACGCACGGGCAAGGCTCGCACTCAGGGACAAATGCACTTCGCATTCATTATTCGCTCAAAGGGCCGGTTTCCGCTAATCACCAGCGCCATTCCCCAGGTGGCGCTGGTCTTTATTCCCTATGCCCCGCCCCCCGTGCGCGCTCGCAGCTACTCCAAGCGGCGCTGCGGGGGCGGGGGAACCCCTACGCGTCTTCTTGCTGCTGGGGGCGTGGCTATTGCCGGTGAGTCTGCCGCCGTCATCGGCAGAGGCGAGGGGCTTCCTGTTTGCCCTGCAGCTCCTGGGGGTGTGGCTTCAGTCTGTGGCCCCGCTGCTGTTACCAGCAGGGTTTGTGGGAGCCGTCCCAGCGGGGCCTCTTTCCCGCACAGGTCAGGGGGCTTTCGGAACTGTTGGGGCTGGGAACGGGGTGTTTGTCAGGGGGCGGGGGCCTGATACCGCAGTCTCCCACTGACAGTAACCCCCCCTCGAGGCCACTGGCCACCGAGAGAGTGGGGGCCCGGATTCTGGGGGTGTCGGACATGGAACGCCCGCAGAAGCCGAGGGGCCGATACATGGGAGGCGGGCTCCCACGAGCGCTCCTCAGGTCCATATCCAGCCCAATCCACTAAATAATGGAGGCGTCCCTGAAGGAGCTTGGCATCGAGGATGGCGTGTATCTCGAATTCGGGGCCGGTGGCCGAAACCTTTGTGGGTCGGGGGGAGCGCTGCCTTCCCGATCTCTGAGGGGAAGAGCCTTTTTTAACATGGAAATGTGAAAGGTGGGATGAATTTGTACGTGGGGTGGTAATTGTACCTTGTAGGTTACCTCATTAAGTTGATGCGCTATGGGAAATGGTCCAATATAGCGAGCATCGAGTTTGGCTGAGGGACGAACGGAGGGGTAATGTCGCCGGTCGATCCACACCAAATCCCCTGGACTTAGCGTGGGTTCGTCTCGCTGATGCTTATCGCCTTGGTCCTTGTAACGTTGGCGGGCTTGTTGAAGCACCCAGCGAGCTATTTGTTGTGCTTCGTGAATCTGGTTTACTAGGGCCCCAGCAGCCGGAGCCACGGTTGCAGGGGAGTCAAAAGTTCCTAGTTGGGGATGTAACCCGTAGGTTACAAAAAAGGGCGAGGTTCCAAGGGAAGCATTCGTGGCATTATTGTAGGAAAACTCGGCCAGGGGAAGCCACGTGTACCAGTCATCTTGAAGGTAGTTCACATAGCAGCATAGGTATTGCTCCATATTCTGGTTCACGCGCTCCACCTGACCATTGGCTTGAGGATGGTAGGCAGTCGTAGGTTTCAGAGTGACTTGGAGGGACTGGAACAGCGCCTTCCAAAATCTGGAGGTGAACTGTGTCCCTCGGTCGCTAAACATCTCGCTGGGCCTTCCATGAAGCTTAAACACATGGCGAATGCAGAGTAGCGCTGTCCGTCTAGCCGAAGGTAAGCCCTTACATGCGATGAAATGCGCCAGTTTGGTGAAATGGTCGACTACGACCAGCACTGTAGTGTACTGACGCGAAGGTGGGAAGTCTACAACAAAGTCAAGCCCTATGCGTTGCCATGGCCCGGCAGGAAGTGGGAGGATTTGCAGGAGACCTGACGGTGCATGTCGGGGGACCTTGGTTCGCGCACAAGTGGCGCAGCTGGATACATGTTGTTGGACATCTTGGTGCAAGGTTGGCCACCAAAAGGAGCGCTGGATCATTTGTCGGGTTCGTTCTATTCCCGGGTGTCCTGCTGTGGGGGCTTCGTGGTGGGCCCAGAGCACCTGGGCTTGGCAAGAAGGGGGTACAATAACGCGCCCTTGGTGTCGTTGCAGTCCATCTAGGGAGTCCACCGGAGTCATGGTTGATGTGTCCAATTCTAGACGAGTAGCCTCTCGCAACGCGTCCTGGGACAAGTAGGTGGCGGAGAAGGTCTTGGTTTCCAGGATGGGTTCAGGAGGCCGTGTGGTGCCAGGTTGATCCTCCTGATAGCGGGAAAGGGCATCGGCAAGAATCTGTAGTTTTCCTGGCTGGTATCGAATATGGAAATCGAAGCGGGCGAAGAAGAGCGCCCACCGTGCATGTCGTGCATTTGCGATGTGGGCGGTCTGAAGAAAAGTCAAGTTTTTGTGGTCAGTGACCACTACGATGGGGTGTTGAGCCCCTTCTAGATAATGCCGCCACGTTTCGAATGCCACCTTGATTGCCAGGAGTTCGCGGTCCAGAATTAAATAATTGCATTCGGCCGAGGTAAGCTGGCGAGAGTAATAGGCGCAGGGGAGGAGCGCCTCAGGATCCCTCGTGGGCTGCAGGAGTACTGCTCCAATTGCCCTTCCGGATGCGTCTGCTTCTACAGAAAAAGGTTTTTCAAAATCCGGGTGCTGGAGCAGGGGCGCGGTCATGAAGGCTTGTTTGAGGAAGGCAAAACTGTGTTGTTGTTCGGGCCCCCAATGATAGGGTTGGTCCTTTTTCAATAGCTGTGTCATGGGAGCGGTGATTTCAGCATAATTGGGGATGTATTGGCGGTAATAGTTTGCGCTTCCCAGGAAGCGTTGCAGGGGTTTTACCGCCTTCGGTGGGGTCCAAACTCGGAGGGCGTCTACCTTTGATGAATCCATCATCACCCCGGCAGGTTAATCACGAAGCCCAGGAAGCTCACGGTGGTGAGATGAAAGGAGCATTTTTCTCTTTTACAGTAGAGTTTGTTCTGTCGTAACCACTGCAACACTTCGTGTACATGGAGTATGTGCTCTTCTAAGTTCATGGAATAAATGAGAATATCGTCAAGATAGGCGATGATGTATATATCCAAGATATCGTGGAAGACATCGTTGATGAGGTGTTGAAATGCGGCCGGAGCATTGGCAAGGCCAAAAGGCATCACGCAATATTCAAATAACCCATAACGGGTTCGAAAGGCTGTCTTCCATTCGTCCCCTGGCCGCACTCATAGTAGATTATATGCCCCCCAGAGGTCCAACTTCGTGAAGACTCGGGGCCCTTGGAGACGGTTCAATATTTCGGGAATAAGCGGGAGCGGGTACCTGTTTTTCACAGTGATTTTGTTTAGCCCCCGATAGTCGATACATGGCCTTAGGCCCCCATCCTTTTTCGCCACAAAGAAGATAGGGGCCCCTGCGGGGGAAGTCGAATGCCGGATGAACCCCTGTCGGAGACTCTCATCGAGGTAGGTGCGAAGCGCGTGGAGCTCCAGAGCTGCCAGGGCGTAAATCCGCCCAAAAGGGGGTTCCGTTCCAGGGAGCAGGTCAATGGGGCAGTCGTAAGGGCGATGGGGAGGAAGTTCGGTGGCTTGCATCTTGCTAAAGACATCCGTATAGTCTTGATACGTCCTTGGCAAGGCGGTCTCAGGCGACGTGGATTCGACCCCCAGCGTGGCCCCGAGCATAGTTCTGAGGTCAGGACGAAGACAACCGTTGGCACATCAAGGGGCCTTGAATTGAAGTTGTTTAGTGGACCACACAATGGAGGGGTCATGGGTCCGGAGCCAGGGAGCCCCCAGTACTAGTTGAAAGACGGGCGTGCAGACCACGTCGAAGGGGAGTTTTTCGTAGTGATTCCCTATCGCGCATCCGAAAGGGGCTGTGCTCTGCGTTACTGGGCCTCAAATCAGGGGGGAGCCATCAATGGAATGAATGGGTTCTGGAGGCTTTTTTGGTTGGGTGGGGACGGCCCAGTGGCTAACAAGGTGGTGGTTAATAAAGTTTCCAGAAGCCCCTGAATCGACGAGGGCCCATACGATGAAGGACCTCCCCGGGGACACAGTGAGCGTGACCGGTACTCGTAGATGGGGGTCTTGGCCAGAGGGGAGAGTCAGGGGTGTGGAGAATGTCACGACCGAGGCGACCCCGGTCCGCCCCGGCCCCGCCCATTTCCCACCTCGCGCCGGTGGGGAGGCAAGGCCGGACATTCCCCTATGAAATGGGAGGGGTCTCCACAATAGAAGCAGGAGCGGGAGGCGCGTCGCCGCTCCTGCTCCTCCTTGGTCAAGGGACCTCGCGACGCCCCAAGCTGCATTAGCTCTGGTTCCGGACTTTTAGGGGGGCCTGGGAGTGGGAGAGGCCGGACCCAACCGGAACGCACCTCTTGCCGTTTTTCTCGCCTGCGTTCGGTCAGACGTTCATCTATTTGTAGGGCTAAGTTGGCCAAGGCCTCCCAGGTGTTCGAGGTTTCTACTAGGGCCAACTGGTCTTTAATCTCTTCCCCCAGCCCTTTTTTAAACATTACCTTCAAGACCCCATTGGGCCACTGAAGCTCTAATGCTAACTGCTGGAATTGTGTCAGATATTCCAGCAGGCCCCCTTTTGATTGCCGAAGAGTCATAATGAGGGCCTCGGCATCACGAGCCCGATGGGGGTGGTCAAACAATAATGTGAATTCTTTCATGAATTCAGCATAGTTCCCAAGCAATGGGCTATCCCCTTTAAGGAGGGTAGTAGCCCACTCTAGGGCTGTTCCCCCCAGGTTGCCGATAATGAAGGCCACCTTTTGTTCATCAGTCACATATGTATTTGGCTGTACCCTAAAGGTAAGCCAGCACAAGGCTAGGAATCCCTGGAAAGCCTGCCTATTCCCCAGAAATGTTTCCACATTGGGGCCCTTTGGTTCACAGGGCCCCAGGGGGGCCGCCGGCGGGGGCGGTGGGGCACTACCCACCCCTGCTGCCAGCCCCACCGGTGCAGCGGCTCCCTGCAGCTGCGCGAGGGTCGACGCTAAGTCCCCTTGCTTGGCCTGGAGGTCTTTCATGTCCATGGCCAGAGACTGCACTGCGTGCACCAGCTGCAAAATTTCTTTAGAGATATCCATGGGGACTCAAGCCCGTACCTGGGCAAAAGGGGTGCTGGTGATTTTGTTACGGGGATAGGGGAAAGGGTGCCGCACACACACTGCCTGAGGTTCTCTCGGTCAGAGCAAGGAAGTTGGGGGGGGCAACGTGCCCGTCAGGATAGTGGTTGGGCTTTCACCTCTAATTAAAGAGAACAAGCCCCTATCATCATAGGGCGCTGCTGACCGAGAACCAAGGCTGCCCCACAATTGCTCCTCACTACCACTCTGACACAAAATGCA
Organism: Sphenodon punctatus; assembly: GCA_003113815.1. Taxonomy (NCBI): domain Eukaryota; kingdom Metazoa; phylum Chordata; class Lepidosauria; order Sphenodontia; family Sphenodontidae; genus Sphenodon; species Sphenodon punctatus. The sequence continues at coordinate 1,735,573 of QEPC01000136.1, read as the reverse complement.
AGGGGGGTGAGGGGAGTCACTCTGGGGGTGCACGAGGGCCCCGAGGGGCAGAGGGGACACGGGGCACTTACCTCCAACAGTAAGGTCTCCAAGAACAGGGCAGGAAAGGGACACTCACTCACCACACTTTCGTACTCTCCACTCACACCGGCAGGCACTCAGACGAAGGGTTCCAAGGGAAAGGGCTCGTACGCACGGGCAAGGCTCGCACTCAGGGACAAATGCACTTCGCATTCATTATTCGCTCAAAGGGCCGGTTTCCGCTAATCACCAGCGCCGTTCCCCAGGCGGCGCTGGTCTTTATTCCCTATGCCCCGCCCCCTGTGCGCACTCGCAGCCGCTCCGAGCGGCGCTGCGGGGGCGGGGGAACCCCTACGCGTCTTCTTGCTGCTGGGGGCGTGGCTATTGCTGGTGAGTCTGCCGCCGTCATCGGCAGAGGCGAGGGGCTTCTTGTTTGCCCTGCAGCTCCTGGGGGTGTGGCTTCAGTCTGTGGCCCCGCTGCTGTTACCGGCGGGGTTTGTGGGAGCCGTCCCGGGGCCTCTTTCCCGCACAGGTCAGAGGGCTTTCGGAACTGTCGGGGCTGGGAACGGGGTGTTTGTCAGGGGGCGGGGGCCCGATACCGCAGTCTCCCACTGACGTGTGGTGGTTTGCTGTCACACGGGGTAAGGATCTGAGCTGCATAAGACCAGAGGGAAGGGCCAAAGAGGGGGGAGGAAAAGCCTGGGAAGTGAAGACGGGGTTAGAAACAAGGGAAAGGGAGACCTCTCGGCCACTCTACAGCTTGAGAAGCTCCACAGGGGAAGCCCAGATCTTGGAGAAAGCCTGAAGAGAACAGTGGAGTTGGAAGGAAACACTGAAGCTACGGACCAAGGAGCTAGGGATTCAGGGCCCAAGGGGGACTAAGGAGCAAGGAACTAAGCATGCAAGGGGGAAGGCACCAAGAGGTTAAGAACCAGAGGGGCTAGGTGTAGGGGAGGTGGACAGCAGGAACCACAAACAAGGAATCCAGGAACAATGAAAGGAGAAATCTTGGACAGAGGAGCAAGATGGGGAGAGGGAAAAGGTAAGAATAAACAATTGAAGCAGGAAGTTGGGTGGAGTGACTCTTCAATAATTGAAGAGACTCCACTCAACTTCCTGCTGCCCCCAGCATGCCTTATATGCTAGCTGGTACCCAATGCGGAAGTTCAGAAGCAGAACTGGAGCAAATGGGAAACACCTGGAAATAGGCATAGCTTAGCAAGGACTAACAGAACACAGAAGGAGAGGTGTCCATCTCCCACCACCCTCCCCTGTAGCTGCCTCTCGCAAGCCCCACAGGGATCCCAGCAGACGAGTCAGCAGTTCCCAGGCCCCAGCTGCATTCCACCCACATGAGAACAGGCCTTGATGGTGCCAGTGGCCGAGGCCAGCATGCCAAGCTGCTGGGGGTTTAAGACCTGGGGACCTTACATTTGCAAAATGCAATAAGATAACAGGGAAGACTAACATGAGCTGTATACAGTGAAAGTAGCAATCAGTAACATTTAATTTTTCATAAGAATTTCTTTCTCTCTTACTGCATATTACAGCTACCTTTTAAAATAACCAGAAAAAAAGAAATGGTTCATGTTAACAAAAGGCCTCTGTTTCTTGTTGGATAGAACTTTTTTGTGCAGGTAGTTTGGGTACAGTGAATCCTGCATTGGTGCAGGAGGCTGGACTGGATGGCTCTATAGGTGTCTTCAGGTCTGTAACTCTATTTCACTCTAGTTGGCAAATTAACATCTTCCCTGTAAGCAATGAATTCATACTGCAATGGCAGGTGCATGTGGAAGAGGATTAGAAAACATGTGAAATTGATAAATGCAAAAATATAGGAATGCTATTTTTTAAAATAGTGCCAAATCAGTTTTGCTCCCTATATTGACCCAACACAAAACTACCATTTTGATTTTGTTCACATTCAGATACTTAATGTGCTGTGCAGTTAAGACCATGGTGAAATCCTCACTTGATTTGAATGGAATAGGAACACTCTCATAGCATGTATTCCATGTAACGTATACATTGGAAATGTTAGTAACACAGGGTTAAAAGGTATGTCCACCAAAAAAATGAAATTCTGGATTAACTAGGGGAAGAAAAGCTTCTTACATCCCAGAACATACTCATGCAATATTAATTTGGCCTGCCAGAGAAATAAGCCTGATAACTGTGGCCACATGCTTAATATTATTATATGCCATCACAGAACTATCAGAATGAGCCTCTGATTATTGCCAGCACTAGTTTGAAGCACCAATATGGGCTCCATTTACTTCAAGGAGACTTATGCAAGTGCTAAGTCCTGTAATCCTTCTATCGCATTTGGTTGAGCTTCTGCGATGTCATAGAACAGTCAGCATCAGTCCAATCACTGAAGAAAGGGAAAAACAATGGGGTGACACATCGAAAGAAAAATAAATATTGTTGTTTACCACTCAAGTGAAAAGTAAAATAGTTCTTAGCCAAGACCAATGAGGAAAAAATCAATTTCAAGGCTTATGTATGTATGTTGCTGCAAGTTTGGCCTTTAGTTAATTGTTGTTCCCTATGTAAATTACAAATTTTTCAAAGTTTACATACTGCTTTAAAAAAGGCCAAATTCTCTGGCCATCAGTGACTAATAAATTAGATCATTTCTTTAAAAAATGATTTTTAATATAGAAAATTATTAACTGCATAGAAAAAATAATGCTTACCCTAAAATGTAACAAGAGTGGGCAAACTACATCAGGAGAGCATGTGGGCAGTTCAGCTGCAGCTCTTGGCCAGGGCTGGTACTGGAGCTTGTGCTACATTTATTGTATGGTTGGTCTTACTTTACTGCACCTGAGTTTCTCCAGCTGAATTGCAGCTGCTGCTCAGAGGGTGTTTTTTAAAGAAGCAAGGTGATGGGGTGGGGGAATCTGTGACCACTGAGTGGCACTTCTGTGGAGCACCCACTCAGGTGGAGTGCGTGGAAAGGGAGTCAAACAGGCAGCTCCTAGTGTGGCTACCCCAGCCATGGAAGCAAGCTGCCACACACTCCTCCCCCATGGACTATGGGGGAGGAGGAATCACACTGGGTAGCCTTTGCAAACAACATTTTCCCTGCATGAGCGGTGGGGAACCCGGGATCTCCAGTGCTCCCAAACAGTTCTAGTTACTTCCAAAGGCCATGTCCTCCACCCACAGTGCCTATGAGCGGCAGACCCATCTGCTGGCATGGCTGGCTGCCCCAGTTCATAGAGGCAAGGGCTCTGTGGCCACCAATTGCCACAGAGCATTCTGGATTTCTCAGCAGTGTTCCATGCATGGCTATGAGTGGGTGCTCCATGGCTCATGGGAGCGGGCATCCCCCCATTCCACCTTCAGATGGGTGGGTGGATGCATGTCTCCTGGATGGCAATGTGGGGGGGTAGCATCTCATTTAAAAACACCCAGAATCTCAGAAGCCAGCACTGATCCCAAAGCAGGAGATGTTTCTACACACGTGCATGCATGTGGCTTTTGGTCAGATAAAGATTTTGGTATGTGGCTCTTGGGGTTTGTCCACCCCTGTAATTTTACTTTTAATTTGATAATTCTTTGACTTTTGTATATGTAGTCCTAAAATGGGGGGGAGATACATACAGACTTTGGAGAAATCAGAACAGCTCATTTTTTTCTACTTACAATTTCCATAGTTACTCAGATGCAGAAATTTATTTGGCAGTCTATACCAGATATCCAGATACTGATCAAATATTTATAGAAATAGTACAAAACCACCACTGGAATTATTTAACACTGAAATGGATAAAACATTTGGGTAAAAATAGCAGAGGATGGATAAAACTAAAAAGTTTCCTCATCACTAATTTATGTGACAAAATCATTTCTCCCATAATCTCTCACATGTACCTAACTGGAAATTGTAATTCACATAAATTCTCAAATGCAATAAGTAAAGTACATTGCTTTCTACTCCTTTTCAGTACTGTACCGCCACCTTGGATTTTGTATCAACACAAAAATGAGGTATTTGAAGTTTAGTGTCTTCACACTGATAAGAGAATTTATGAGCTAAATTCTGTTCAGATGCAGAACCCCCATTGACCTTACTGAAACTGCATGGCCACCAATGACCAAATCCTGCTTGCTTTTACAAGTACCTTAATTTTCAGTGTGGCTGTTTGTACAAATTTGGTCTTACATGAATAACTATAAACAACATTACAGGGAATTATGTGCATAAATCCAATGTGCTTCCATTGATTCAAGAATAAAATCTAAAGTTTCATAAATAGTTTTGCAACGGTTTTAACATGTGCTTAACATTTTGCACTGATAATAATCCTTTTCACTTCAGTTAAACTACTTGCAAGCACCAGTCCTATATATATATGTGTGTGTACGTCCCCAGACCTACATATATGTGTGTCCATCCTCCCTGTCCCTCAAGCCCACAGCTTGGGCTTCATCTTTGACTCACACCTCACCTTCAAACCCTACATTGACTCTGTTGCCAAATCCTGCAGCTTCTCCCGCCACAACATTGTCAAGATCCGCCCTTTTCTGTCTGTCTCCTCTGCCCAAACTCTCATCTACACCCTAGTCATCTCACGCCTTGAGTATTGTAACCTCCTCCTCGCTGGCCTTCTCCGCTCTCACCTTTCTTCCCTTATCTCTGTTCAAAACTCTGCTGCCAGGATCATCCACGTAGCTCGTCGCTTTGACCATGACATGTGCAATCTATCCTCTCCTCTCTCCACTGGCTCACTCTTCCTGAGCGTATTCTGCACAAGCTCCTCGTCTTCACCTACAAAGCCCTTCATAACCTCGCTCCCCCCTACCTCTCTGTCCTGATCTCCCTCCGGACCCCTTCTTGAGCACTCCGCTCCTCTTCCATCCCCTCCCTCACCCTCCCACGCCTCTCTTGCCCCCCAACAGCCTTCGTCCCTTCTCCCTCGCTGCCCTGCACACCTGAAACTCCCTCCCTGCCCTCGTCCGCCTTTCCCCCACCGTCCACACCTTCAAGTCCCTTCTCAAAACCCACCGCTGCCGCTCCGCCCTTCCTAACTCCTGCTAACCGTCCCCACCCAGGATTATCCCACACCTGTTATCTGCAAACTCCCAATTTACTGTAACCAAGCCAAGAACATGTACCCGAGTTTCTGCATCCTCATGAATGTTGCATCCCTTGTCTCTCCCTCTGTTCCCCCTTCCCTGTCTCTCTCCCCCTGTCTTTAGATTGTAAACTCTCAGGCAGGGACCGTGTCTATCTTATTCTTTGTAAAGCACCAGGTACATCGCTGGTGCTATATAAATGCTTATAATAAAATAATAAAAATAATAAAAACAATAATACAGCACATCAATTTGAGTCTCTGCAGGGTTTAACGGCTAAATTACAAACCTGAATGAAATCACCCCGATGTCTCTTATAACCCTAACATTCTATGAAATACTGAGCAGCCCAGTCTTCAAAATGCTCTGCTGGCAAAAGCCTCAGGGTACAAGATCTATATGTTTATGTATTTCAGAAAGAATGTATCTTTTTAGTTTGCCAATGACATATCCTTAAAATGTATTACTGTTCTTTGATATTTGAAAAGAAGACAATTTAGCAATGCCTACTTTTTTTCTCTCTTTTTTTTTTTGCAATGAGAAGGCCTTTTAGCACAGATATGGGGTGCACGTGAAAACAGGTGAAAGCTAGAAATATTTTAGTCTATCAGTTCAATATTTCATTGGTAGGAACACACATTCTCTGATTTAAATGCTCCATTAGCAACTTGACTAGTGCAGAATTTATCCAATGTCAGTTGAACTAGTTTTCCCTGCACATATTTAACTCATCATTAACAGGCAATTAAGCAAATATAAATGTTTTCCAGAGAGGAAAAAACAATGTGTTTTTTTCACAAAATGTTTTTTTAAGTGTTTTGTGTCCTTCTCTAGTCCCTATGTGAAGCAACACCATCTTTACAAAAAATACATTTCAGTTTCTTCTGATTTTAAAAAGTCAAAAATGCCATTATACCTTGATCAGTGTATACTATAAAGTAGCAAAACGAGACGCTATCCTGTACTGTAAATGTCTGTTAAACTCACATTATTTTTGTATTTGTGCTAGCTTAGTGCAGATAAGGATAGTCTTGGCTACAATGTTTGCCTTTGCCTTTATTTACTAGCTTATACCACTTTAGGTCATAACTTTCTTCATCTTATTTAAATGCAGTTTCTTTGCTTGCAATTTCTATTACATTGAGGTATACACTGACAAAAACACCAAACCATTCAGTTTGGGATCTTTCTAAACCCCTTGACTAACTGCTGGTCTACAAGTATTAACCTTCTCTCCAGGGACAGTACTCCCTAGCATATCAACTAAATGTCTAGCTAACAATTTTTTCTAATCTTAGGAGTGGAAATCCATTTTTAACATCTTTATTTAAGTCCAGCAAACACTGAGCTTGGGGTGAAGTGCAGGGGTGAGAGGAGGGGCTGACACATTGGAGTCATTTCTGCCATTTCTTGATAGTGTCATTTACAACCACAAACTTACAGTACCAGCCTTTCAGCGAAATATCTAACTACCAATCAAACGAAAATCCATTTAACACCTTTATATGAATCCAGCAAATACAGGGCTTGAGGTGACGGGGGGGGGGGGGGCAAAGGAATTGACACATTTTGGAGTCATTTCTACCATTGCTTCATAGGGTGATACTTACAACTTCAAACTGTATGGAGTGATTAAATGTATCGAATACAACAGAAAAGATTAGACAACGTGAGCCTGCATTATTAAAGGCTGAAAGTAAAATACCCCTGGCAAGCTTGCCTTAGTAAGTTATTCACGCAGCGGCAGTCTGCAATCTAGCTCATCCTAAAACATTGCCTTTCTGGGCAACTGCCTTCCACGCTTGGTACCCAGCACGCAGTAAATTTCCTCTGGATCATCAGGGAGGGATGGAGAAGATGAAGGGAGCAAAGCCCACTCCCCCGCGCGGGCTAATCTGCCCCAACAGTGATAAAAGAGAGGAATGGCAGCAGGAGGAGGAGTACGAGCTAGGCGAGAGAGGCGAGTAGAGCGACAGCAACCTCAGCATGCGCCCATTAGGAGGGCAACAACAGCAGGTATATCTAAAGGAGGGAAGCGGCAACCTCCACCCACTCACTCTGCAACAACAGCAGCAGCAGCAGCAGGCGCCACCGCCGCCGCCCTAGAATCCCTTCAAACCCCCCCGTCTGAGACAGCTGCAAACCCCTCTACCTTGGGGAAGCCCCGGCGAACTCCCCCGCGGCCGGCTCGGCACCCCACCCCCAGCTCGGGGGAGGCAACCTCCCCACCAACCCAGGCACGGGCAGGCTCTCCGCTTCCTCCCTGGCATGGCTGCAGCAGGAAGAAACTTGCTCCGGGAATGGGAAGAGACTTCACCTGCCAGGACCCCTGGCACAAGCCAACCTTAATCCCCCCACCGAGCGAGCCCCGTGCTCCCTCGGCCCCGCGCAGCAGGCATTACCTGTCCTGGCTGGCTGCGAGTCCGAGCAGGGCGGACGCTTGCTGTGCGGAGACTTGAGCGGCAGCACTTTCCTCCTGGTGTGTGTGTCACTCAGTAGCTGGGTAACCTGCTATTTATAGTCGGGAGCCTTCAGCCCCCTCCGGCCGAGAGCGAGCGAGCGAGCGCCAGAAAGCGGGGAGCTGCGGGCAGCAGCAGCAGCAGGACTCAGCAGCCACAGCGGGGAGAAGTTGCAGCTCACGCAAGCCACGGACACAAGCGCTCCAGTCCCTCAGCGCCCGCCTCCAGACGAGTCTCCTCCCAATGTCACCGCAGCCCGGTGGCGGCTGCTCCCGAGCTCTGCAGCGACCCCGGAGTTGGTGCCGTCGGCGCCAGCCGGAGAAGAGGATTCGTATGCGCCGCTCCCGCTGCTGCCACCACCGTCTCTCTCCTCTCCACTGCCTGCCTATGTCTCTGGCCAGCCCCTGCGTGAAGCAGCACCGCAAAGCTGAGCTCAGAGGTGACCCGCCACTGAAGGAGCACAAACCGAACGCGTGGGAGGGAAAAGCGGCCGCTTGCCATTCACCTCCCGGCGCCCAGAGGGAGCCTAGTGCCCGCTGCAGCCTCTCCCTGGTGCCACTAGCCTGGCAAGGGGTGAGCCTTCTTGGCCTTGTAGCCAGCTGAAAAGGGGGAAATCGAGGGGTTGGGTCAGGGGCTCCTCTCCCGAGGGGAGTGCACCCTCTGTATACCTACAGAGAATCGAGTCCCACTCTAGTTTTGACCCACCACCAGCTAGGAGGCTGAAGTTGGTTCCCAGTTCCTTAGTCCCATTTCTTAATCCCTTTTTCAAAGGTAGATTTTACACAAATATAAATGAATCAAACATCACAAAGACTTGGAATTTCATCAAAAAAATATAGTTACTAATAAAATTGTCAAATACTACCATGAATTAATAACATAACCCAAAATAAGGAGCTGAGTTTGTGCTGGGGTTATGGGACAAAATCCTTTTCTGGTCACCCTAGTAGGCATGTCTCTGCCACCAGGGCAGAATGCCGCCTGACATCCCCCTTGGCTGGTGTGTGTTAAATACATTGACTTGAATAAGGAGCTGTGTTTGAGGTGGGATTGCGAGGCAAAATCTCTTTCAGGTCACCCCAGTCCGCATGTCTCTGTCACGGGGGACTCTCCCCAAGAAGCCTGGAAAGATCCCTGCCCAACCCAGAGCTTGGTTTCCTCGTGCCAGCCTGGCACCTAACATGCTCCTGGCTGGTGTGTGCTAAATACTTAGCCCCGAATAAGGAGTTGTGTTTGAGATGGTATTATGGAGCAAAATCCCTTTTGTGTCACCCCAGTCACTGTGGTGGGACCCCGGGCCCATTACCGGCTACCGGATTTACCAGTTACCGGTTCTGCAAAAACTGGATTCCCGGATTAAATCCGGTATGCCGGTACCAGATTTATTTCATTGGTTTCAATGGGGCGCTGTGTCCCCATTGAAACCAATGAAATAAATTAATTCCCTCCCCCTCCCAGGCTGCGCGGGTGGAAGGGGGGAC
>QEPC01000136.1:1672447-1716319 GCA_003113815.1 Sphenodon punctatus | reverse complement strand
GACCCTCCCCCCCCCAACAGCCTATTCCTCCGCACCCACCTGTGGATGCCCGCTGAAGCTGCTGGAAATAAAATCCCCTCCAACCACCAGCTCCCGCCGCCTGCTGCCCGCTGCCAAGGAGCCTGTTTCTTTCTCTCTGTCACACCCACCCACACAAACACAAGCCCTGCACCTTCTGGGGGACTGTCTGCAAGTTGAGACCTTGCTGCTGGCACAGCACATCTTTGGGTTAATAACTACACTACATGGGGTGGCAGCTGCTGCTGGTACAGATCAACAAGCTGTATGAAATTCTGCCACCTGCCAGCCAGAACTTCAGCACATAGGGATAAAAGATTGGACAGGTCAAACGAAGCTCGTAACAAGAAATACAGCAACTTTTATTAAAACTATTTAAACAACAAGAAAAAAGCAACAACAACATTCTGAAAACAAAAGCAAACATTGAAAGGAAACTTATACATTAAACTATTAGTCTCTGTCACCCGGGACTTGGGGGAAAGGCAACAGCCATTGGGGCGCAGCATAGGGCTGAGGGTTGGCCACCCGGGAGTCTTGTTGGTTGTAGCCATGGGCCAAGGCAAACTCCACAGCCCCTTCCACATTCTGATGCCATCTGGAGAGCACCTGGTGGTATAGTTCCAGGCGTTCCATCTCGATGGAGACGTACTGCCCGTACGCCTCCATCTTCTTCTTCTCCACCTGGAACTGTTCCACCAGGCGGTTCTCCATGGTGGTTGCTGTCTGCTGCAGGCTGGCCATGAAGTCCCAGGTGGGCCTCTCCAACTCGGCCCGAAAGGCCTTGACCTCATCAGACTCCTGGGACCTGGGGGTCTCCACATCAGGGCTGGAGGGGTGGGGGGAAGGGCTTATATGCCGTCATTTTTGGGTTGCCTTCCCGCCCTTCTGGTGCTGAGGCTCCACGGCCACACCAGAGTCCTCCTCCTGCCACCTCACTCTCCTACCATGAGTTCGCTCGATGTGGGCAATGAGCCCTGATGTGGTCCCCTCTTTTTGCAGCCAGAATCTTTTATGACAGATCTAAAAAGAGCATAATAAGATAGAAACATAAGAAGTGCCATACTGTGTCAGACCAATGTGTCAGACCAATGGGTGGACTGGGAGGCCACTCTCTCTCTGCAGGGGACTTCTGTTCCTAACAGGTCATAGGGCAATTCATTCCCTGTTGTTCCAGTCCCCGTGCCTTACCTTGCATGTTGGCGGATCCGTTGCCCTTGTCATAAAACCTCCAGACATCCGACCTTGTCCACTGAATGTCTGGGGGTGTCACTGGTGACCTCGGTCTAGGGGTCCTCCTTGGCCTGGCAGTGGCACCAGCGCTGGGGCCGACATCCGATTCCTCTCTGAAATGGGAACACATTAAGAACACCAAAGTAATATCATGCATTTATGATGATACCTCTAGTCCTTGGGGTGCTTGGGATGGCAATGGAGAGACCCTGTCTGACACATGCAAATCCTGCCCTCCTTGGGGTGCTAGTAGCGATAGCAATGGGGGTGACTCTGGATGGCACATGCAAATCCTGTCCTCCTTGGGTGCTAGCAGCGATGGCAACGGGAGATGTGACACTGGCTAGCACGTGCAAATCCTGTCCTTCTTTGGATTCTGCGGAGGGATGAGGCCCTTGCCAGCACGTGCAAACCCTGCCCTCCTTGGGGCGCTATGGATGGCAACTGGAAAGACCCTGGTGGCTGGAACGTGCAAGTCCTGCCCTCCTTGGGGTGCTAGGGGATGCTAGGGATTGCAACTAGAAAGACCCTGGCTGGCACGTGCAAATCCTGCCCTTCTTGGGGTGCTGCGGAGGGATGAGACCCTGGCTGGAACGTGCAAATCCTGCCCTTCTTTGGGTGCTGGGGAGGGGGGAGACCCTGGCTGGCACGTGCAAATCCTGCCCTTCTTTGGGTGCTAGTAGTGATGGCAACTAGAAGTACCCTTGCTGGCACGTGCAAATCCTGCCCTCCTTGGGGCGCTATGGATGGCAACCAGAAGGACCCTGGTGACTGGCACGTGCAAATCCTGCCCTTATTTGGGGGTGCATAGGGAATGGGATGGCAACTGGAGAGTGGAGACCCTTGCTAGCCTGGCACATGTTTGGGTGGGGGTGCTGCTCGTGCTCATGCCTGACTGCTGGAAGAGCCCCCCACACTACAGTACCCTCTCTCTCTGTGGCAGACATCCTCTGCTACCCGCTGATGCCCACTGTTTGTGCCTGACTGATGCCCACCACCCATGCACCCACCCACACGCCAGTGAGCTCACTCTAACGGATAGAGCCTTAAGTTCATTGTCCTCACAGTAAAAAAAAAAGTTTACAAACCTGGCAGCAGAGGCAGCAGCACCTCCTGTGCACGCCGGCTCTGGCTCCTCCTCCACCACCGAAGGTCCAGCAGCGGCCGGAGGAACCTTTTCCTCCACCACTGGCTCCGCCACCTTGGCCTTCCCCCAGGCCCAGCGTTTAATGGGGGTGGCACTGGTCACCTTCTTCTCCATTTAAAAAAAAACCACAGCCAACACACACACACAGCACCCACCAACACTCACCAACCAGCCAAACCAAAACCAACACACACCACACAGTCAAAACACACGAATCACAACTGAACACCCAGCCAGCCACAACACACACGCTCTCACCCACACAAGCTCCGCACGCACTCGAATTTCCGGTTTCCAGCGTGACCGTAGCGATACTTTTTCTGAATGCCCGAACCGAACTGAACACGACTGAACCAAATGGCTGAACCCAAACGTGGCAAGCGAACCGAACGGAATGGGTGAACCAAACCAGACCGAACCGAATGGCCGAACCCAAACCGCGATCTGTTCACCCATTCTTACTGTCTTTAGTAAGTCCCTTCTCTTTAGATAGCTAGTCAGAAAGCAGCATGACTGTATGTGAACTCATAGGGGCCTGGGCTGAGAGAGCCAGCTCTGTGCACCGAGAAACATTCCTGTTCTCCTCTCCAGCCATTCCCATATCATTGTAATGTGAGCAATAAAATACATAATGGACTATGTCTTCAAGAACACCTGCCCCACAGCCACAGAGTCTTTCTGCTCTGGGAATGCCACTCCTCCACCCTTCAAGTATCGCAGATGGCATTTGCTCTAATCATAGCCTATAATAAGTCTTCTGAAGTCTAGAATCCAGGTCTATGGTCAAATACTTTTCAATACCCAGATCTACTTTTCAGAGGCAATAAACCAACATGAAGAAAAAAGTACTAAATTTTTGGTGTCCTCTCAAGCAAAAGAGGAGACATGACAAAGCATTAGAACAGTGGTGGGGGAAACCTATGCTAATAAGAGGGCTACAGATCTGGCCCTCAACTAACAAGGACCATTCCTGAAGGCCCCTTTACCACAGTCAAAACGACGAAAGTTGCATCCTGCTGCTGCTAGTCGGTGCATGCCTGGTAGATGCATGCCTGGTGAGTGGCTCTCAAGAGCCTAGCTGCTCTGGAAGGGGGAATAAGGAGACATGCAGGGTTGAATTTGGCATCATTTAGGTAGCTAGTCATGCTAATAAGGTATTACTGAACTGAAGTGTATTGACTAGCCTCCTATCAGCTGGAGATGTGAAACATATAATACCACTCATCCAGGAAATGTAAGGTCTGTCTCAAGGGTAATAAAGTACCTTGACCCTTGAGGAGTAAAAGAAATATCAACTTTTATATAGTTTATTCCAGATTCTAGCTTCATTTTGAAATTTTTGCAATATTAGGGAGAAATGGTTTTACATAATTCAGAAACTGTATCTCATCATACATATACCTGCAGAATAGCAAAAATATTTTTTTTAAAAAATAAATATCAGTATATCTACTAAAATATTTCAGAGACTAACTAGACATTCGATCTCTTCCGCTAAAACACTCACTTCTCATGGTTTCACCCTCAGATTCCTATTTTGGCCTATAGAAGTCTCAGGGTGAGACCACAAGAGGTGGCAACCTTACTAAAAGCATGAAAACATATCAAAATGGTTTTAAAAACATTTCACTTCCCTATAATTGTATACAAGTATAAATAAAGATGCTATATGAAACCTCCAGAAACCGACACCCAGTGGATCAGATTATTTTCTTAATTACACTGTCGTAGTTCCTACTTGTCTCCAAACACCCACAGATTAGATACACTGGTAGGCTGAACACATAAACTGTTTGACTCAAAGGCCTTATAATAGACCTTAAACATGTAGGACACAATGGTGACAATCCTCAAACCACTCATGAGCAATCTTCCTGAAACCTGGTACTTCTAATTTTTAAGTGGTCTCAGGAGTTGTGATTTTAGCTGCCACCAAAAATCATGCAAGTCATATTTGAAAATAAATGCAAAATATTTCTAATTTCCTTCTGCAACATTTCTATAGGTTGCAAGGTGAAAGGACTGTCCTGCAATTACATCATGTTCTAAATTAGTAATCAAGCCACCAGAAAAGCTGTACGGGCATCATACTGTTCCCTACATACTGACAAGACTTTGCCACTATTTTTTCATGTTCTGTACTTCACAGTGTGAATTTCAGGCAAGGCGTGTGTAGTGCCAGAACGTATCTATTTCATGCTGACGTTTCAGAGGCACTAGAAAATCAAAGTGCTAGGAACTAATGAAATTCAGTATCAGCAGCCTCCTTACACTTCTTCTTTATCCCAAAAGAAAATAAATTTAAAACATTATGATAATCCAAGATGCAATCTGAGTAATTTCTTGACTCTAATTTCATTGGACCTTTTTACACGGGCGACACCCATGCATGAACACCCAAAAATCTGGGTGTTCATGCGTGAGTGAGTCTCATCTACATGCCATGGCGGGTGGGTGGGGCAGGGGTGCATGCGTGTATGTACGCTCCTGTGAACACGCATGCACACCCACCTCCATCCATCACACAAGCATGGAGCAACTGGCAAAAATGGTGATTGCTCCATGCATAGAGATGGGTGTGTGCCCGCCTACACCCTCCCCCCACCGACCGAATCAGTGCGAACACACACACCCTATGCCTATTTAAAAAGGGCCATAGTTTTAGAGGAATAGGGTCCTGTTTTTGCATTCAAATCTTAACTGTCCTGTGGTACCCCTAGAAGTAAGGACTGTAACAATACCTCATTTCTGGGTCCTGGGATTAAAATTAACCATTACCAATGTCCCCTACCCCCTCTCACAGGAGGGGGGGGGCGGGGAGAAAACAGAGTTCCTTCCTTCCTAAAGGTTGCCTACTCTATAAAAATGTACATATTCTTTGTGCTATTTTTTCCTCATGATGGCACAAAAGATAGACCTGATACTGGAAGAATGGTTTAGCACGAAGATAACTCTCATTATGCAGAAAGTACAGGGACGTTCAACATCTTCTGAACCATCCCAAACCAGTCTGAAGATCCCAAATTCTTCATTTGCCCATGGAATATTTTATACAATGCAAGTATCAGATGACTGTGAAATTCAGTTTTCTCTTACCAATTCTATATTGAAAATAAGATTGCAATACAACAGAGGTGGTTTTTCAGGAAGAGATACAGAGTAGAGCTGAACTGAATAGTGCTTCCGGGTACTCGGACCAAATTAGGATGTTCCAAATAGTCGGTCTGGGTACCCGGAGGCACTTTGGCACTCTTTCTGAAGCTCCAGACTTCAGAAACTGAAGTCCTGGATGTCGGAAAACTTCAGAAAACTTCAGAACTCTTCAGCAACAGCTTGGCACCTCAGCAGGTGCTGCCATTCGCAGCAGCTGCAGCCATTTAATTGCCTAGCCAATCAAGGTATGCACAATATGAACAACAACTCATCCACCCCATCCTCCTTCCCCCTCCCTCTTAATTGCCTAGCCAGTCAGGGTGCATAACAACACATGCAGTCCTTCCTTCCCCCGCTGCGTCTGCCAACCGGATAAAAGACAGAGTGAGACAGAACAGAAGCCAGCACAAAAAACACCACTACCATCATATAAACCAAACGGGTATGTGATCAGTAAGTTCCCCCACCTCCACCCCCAAGCATGCCCCATGAATGATACACATGCAAGGCTTGAAGCTCAGGGTGTATGGGGAGGAGGGGGAGGCGTTGGACTGGGGTGCTCCACCCAAGAAAGTCCAAAGACTACATTAGCAAGCAAATCAAATTTCAACAAGCTTTTTTGGGGTGTGTGTGTCTGTGTGTGGTCCCATGGGTACCACCAGCTAGACCAACAGCCGTAACAACCATACACAAGAAACCAGACATCTCCCCAAAAAAGCCTCCATTGTGTATGCCCAGCCCACCTATACAAGACAAGCCCCCCCCCCTCCCCTCCATATTATTAACCAGAAAGAAACTAGAACATATTCCCCAGTGCCCCGGCTCATCCCATCTTGGCAAAAGTTCTTAAACCCACAGCCAAAGCACTACCCAGAAAAACAGGCTAGCAAGAGTGGGGCAATCACTTCAGAAGAAAACCGCACAAAAGTGCAACTGCATGCAGAAGAAATAAAATAAAAAACAATAGTGCTTGTACGCACAGCATGGCCCACCTTAACAATGAGTGCAACCACTGTAAAATCATTATTATGCCAACCAAGCAGTGCACAGAAAAAAACAGGCTAGCAAGAGTGGGACATTTGCTCAAGAAGAATACAACAAAACAGTGCAACTGCGTGGAGAAATCCCACCAAAAGCCAGCCAGCCTGATAACACCAAGAAGAAGGAAACCAGACATTCACACACACCCACAGGGACCCTCTTGGCATGGCATTGGTAATGTGGCACAGTGGAACTTGAGCAGACCAGACACTAGTAACTTGAAAAGACCAGACTTGAACAGACAAACCAGACTCTCAGCAGCAAACCAGTATGGAAACCAGACACCCCCCACACTGACCCTCTTGGCATGGCATGGTTCTGTGGTACTGGTAACTTGAACAGACCAGGCAAGGGGAAGTGGAGCCAGGCAGAGTGATCCCTCTGGCCTCTTGGTGCCAAATGCCAACCAAGCAACATGCAGAACTAGAAGCAATGTGGCACACAATTATTTTTTTAGAAAAACAACTGCATGACATGGTAAATGTAAACATAACCTCCATCCCCCAGCATTGGCCCTATGGACAGGACAGGCACCCCCCAGCCCCTGAGCCGATTACTTATACATTCAACGGCACTCTAGCACACAGCCAAATTCATCAAAGAGAATGGACAAAATGACTGTGGCCACTTTTATTTTGTCCTGCCAGCCAATCAAAAGCTTGTCATCTGGCTTGGCCAGCCAATCAAAACTTGCCATCTGGCTTACCATCAGTCAACTGTTCCCTCCCATACCCCCCTCCTACCAAATATGGCACTAAGTTTCATTTCCAGAAGAAGCTCATAATGTCCACCAGCCCCCCATGCATGCAGCACTTTTCGATGTCTCTGAAGTTTTCCGAATAATGGCTTTGGTCCTCGGAATTTCAGAATTCTGACCTTCCTAACCTAATACCATCATCTTTGCTGAATTCTGAAGTTTTCTGAAGACTTTGTTTCAGCCCTAATACAGAGCCATTCTGCTGTTATGAAGAAGGTGAGCTATCAGACTTCAAGGACTAGATTTTGATACCATCATCTTCAATCCTGTACAAATGGCCAGTATAAGGCCTTTCTGAAGTAACCTGAAGCAACTTTCTCTGGCTCTTTAAGGGTGAATTTGCAATGCTCTCTTATTCCCCACGCTGTCTTTTCAAGAACAATAGGAATATTTATAGTGATAGCTATTTATCATGATTAAAATAGGACAAAACCAGCCCCTAAATAAAAGTTACGATGACAAGGGTCTTTGTGCATCTCAAGTGCAAACCATCATGTACATAAGGTGAAAACAGATGTGACAGTAGCACACGTTAGCCTGCTTTAGCCTGGGACTCTCCTGCACTTTTGTTCTGTCACTGACAGCTGTTGGCCTCCGCATGCCTCAGGGCAGGTGGCTGGCTGCTATGGAACTCATGCTCTGGAGAAGCTCAGAGATGCATCCAGGGCCAACTCAGGCCCTGTCAGGGGTGCACGTGGCACACGGGGTAAACAAGGATGTGGGCTCCCGAAGCAGCCCCTGCAACCCCCGGACCAACCTTGTAGCCTGCAGGGGCAAAGAACTCCCTCAGGTTCCCCTCCGGTCACAGCACTAGGGCCCTGCCCTGACGTCACCACCCCAGCCAGAAACCAGTGGGCAGGGGATTCCCCGGCGTCACCGGAGGCTGCCTCGCGCCCCCTGCAAACAGTAGCGGCAGAGCCTGGAGATGTAGCCACGCCCCCAGGGGCAATGAGTCAGGAGGGGCGGGTCCCGGCCCTGCAGGGAACGCCCCTACAATCACCTTTGGCAACAGCGAGGGAACGCCGAGCAGAGGCCCCGCCCCCGCCAGGGAAACAGCTTGTAGCAATTCCCCCGCCCCCGCAGCGCCGCTCAGAGCGGCTGCGGGCTCGTACAAGGGCGGGGCTTGGACTATAAGAACCAGCGCCGCCTGGGGAACGGCGCTGGTGATTAGCTGAAACCGGCCCTTTGTGTGGAGTACGAGCGTGAACCTTGATTGCCTTTGCCTGAACTTGCCCGTGTGTTTGGACCTTCATTGAGACCCCTGCAAATCCCTGAACATGTGACTGTGCGAGTGAACTAAGTGAGAGAGTGAGTGCCCTGCCTTTTCCTGTGTTGGTGTCCCAAGCCTCGGAGGTGAGTGTCCCGCTTCCCATCTCCTTTCCCCCCTCCTGGGGCCCTGCACCCCAAAGGGTGAATTCCCCAAGCCTCAACCCCCGTGGGTGTGCTGAGTGTGAGAGCGCGTGTGGGGCAGCCTTGGGTTCGTGGTCAGCAGCGCCCTATGATGATAGGGGCTCGTTCTCTTTAATTAGAGGTGAGAGCCCAAACACTATCCTGATGGGCATTCTTCTCCGGTCGCTCCCTGCTCTGACCTCGATCTCCAGTGGCAAGGTGAATGTGTGTGCATCTTGTCCCCCTACCCCGGTAACAGGCCCACACATTTGTTAGGCCCTGCCCAGCTCTGCTATAGGACGAGGTCTGCCAGGACCACAAAGCCACGGACAAAAAGGCCAGAGAGGTCAACGAAGCAGCTGTGTCTCAACACCCCTCCTAACGAGACAGGCCTGGAACCCTTAAAGGGAACCAGAAACAATGGCAACATCACATTGGGCATCCTAGGTCCATGCACCAGTACGTTCCCAATGCCCAGCCAACCCCACTACAAGAGCGTTTGAAGGGAAACATGGAGCAGGAGGAGGGACAGGCCGGACCAGAAAGTTAGTGGAATGGGGGGGCCAGGGGCAGGAGGCATGGCAGCTGTCCCATGGTAGGCACAAGTTATATGTTGTGCATCACTGTCAGCCTCTTACAGGCATCCACCAGCACTGCTGCCCCAGGGACAGCATTATCAGGAGGGAGCGCCAAAACCTGCAGCGCCAGGAGAAGGCCCCAAGCCCCCCACCAAAGGAGCGTCCCATGGACTGATGAGGAGACCCAGGCCTTCATTCATCTGCCTCTGGGAGGATCCACAGGTGCAATATGACAACCTTCCACCCCCCTGGTTGGATCTGTCCAGAAAAGACCACAGCCAGCTGCAGGCAGTAGGGTGAGGGGAGACAGTAAACAAAAGGGATTTATGTTAAACCATCTTATATACAGCGAGTAAACGTTCTGTTATTGCAACCATGGTGTCTGTCCTCAGTGCAGGCCAGGTGGGAGCAAACCCCTAAACCTCAGATCCCAGTGATCAGAGAGAGGGAGCCCCAAACCATGGGACGCTGTAGGACACCATCATATATGGGAGCATATTGCAGCACACAATGGGAAGGCAGGCATACAGGTGTTGGTTTTGGCCTATAAAGCCCTACAGGGTCTTGGCCCTTCATACCTTAGGGATCACCTCATGTTCCGTGCCCTAGGGTGACCCCTTTGGTCCACTGGAGGCGCCTTCTTGGAGGTCCCCCGTGTAAAGTGGGGGGTCACAATGGAGAGGGTGTTCTCGGTGGCTGGGCCGCGACTATGGAACTCCCTCCCACAGGAGGCTCATCTGGCCCCAAGTCTGATGGTCTTCCGCCAAGCCTGTAAAACCTGGCTGTTCTCCCAGGCCTTCGGAGGAGGGGAGGGGGGGTTGGGATAAAAGTTCTGGGGTGGTGGTTGTTTTTAGGTGGATTTTTAACTGTTTAAATTTTTGTGTTTTATTGTTTTATTGTCATTTCACTTATTGTTATTTTTTATGTTGTAAGCCATCCCGAGATGCCATGGGCATGAGGGGGCGGCTAAGAAATGTAAATAAATAAATAAATAAATACATGCACATGCACATTGAGGGACCTGCAAGATTAGGTGTTCATCCAAAACCCCAAGTGTGAGCTGCAAAGAAATATATCCTGGCATGACCTGGGCTCTCATAGCCATACTATATCCCGCTCCTTGAAGCTGGAAATATGCCCCTGCCCAGCCATCCATGCTCTGGAGGGACATTTGAGAATGGATGGTATGGAAGGCCCACAGGCAATAATGTAGGCATGTGCATGACAACCACCTGGGATGGAGGGTGATCTGTAAATGTAAAGGGTCTTTCTTGGCCATCACAGTTATACAATGGAGTAGTATTCCTTTAAAGGATGGGAGAGTGGGAATGGGGTGGAACTAGAGTGGGCGGGGGGCTTAAAAGTGCTAGAATGGAAGGACCAGGAAATTGCTCATTTGCACTTGGACATGATGTCCATCACCCATTTCCTCTTCATTCCAAGCACGTGTGCCAGCCCTGCCATTATTCCAAGGTATCCCCCATCAGTCCCCTCATTGGCATAGGCGAGCCATAACCGGAGGTAGTAGGGTGGGGGGAATGACAATTTTATTAACCACATCATCACAAGCTGTTACAAAATATAAACAAATTATACACAGTTGGAATTTTTTGAGGGTGTGAGCAAGCATGTGGATAAAGGGGAGTTGCTTGATATAGTGTATCTGGATTTTCAGGAAACATTTTATAAGGTCCTTCATGAAAGATTCTTGAGGAAATTAAAAAGTCATGGGATAGGAGGCAGTGTCCTATTGTGAATTGGTAACTGGATAACGGATAGGAAGCAAAGAGTAGGATTAAATGGTCAGTTTTCACAATGGAGAGAAGTAAATAGCAGAGTGCCCCAGGGATCTGTCCTGGGACCAGTGTTGTTTAATGTATTAATTAATGATCTGGAAAGGGGAGTGAGGTGATCAAATTTGCAGATGATACCAAGTTATTCAAGGTAGTTAAAACACGAGCGGACTGTGAAGAATTGCAGGGGGATCTTGTAAGACGGGGTGACTGGATGACTGCCATCTAAATGGCAGATTAAATTTAATGTGGACAAGTGCAAAGTGATGCACTTAGGGCAAACAAAACAAACTTTATGTACACAATGCTGGGTTCTAAATTAAGAGGGAGTTCCACAGCTGCAGCACAGCCACAGAAAATGCCCTCCTCAAGGTCGACACCAAGGAAACCTGGAGGTTCTCGAGGAGGATGCCCCCGGCTGACTACAGGGGCTAATCCAGGACCTGGAGGGTGAGGCGGTCCTGCAGGTAGGTGGGGCCCAGGCCGTTTAGGGCTTTAAAGGTCAGCACCAACACCTTGAATTGGACCCCGAAGACTATCGGCAGCCAGTGCAGTGGGCGAAGCACTGGAGTAATGTACTTGCATCGGCCCGTCCCTGTTAGGAGACGGGCCACCACATTCTGCACCAGTTGTAGTCTCCGAACCAGCATCAAGGGTAGCTCCACATAGAGTGCATTACAGTAGTCCAGTCTCGAGGTAATAAAAGCATGGACGATTGTGGCCAGATCCGAATCCGAAACATACGGCCTAAGTCAACGTTCCAGATGGAACTGGCGGAATGCCCCCTTCACCACAGCCACCACCTGGACATCCAGGCGGAGCTGCGGATCCAGGAGCACCCCCAGACTCCGGACCTGAGATGCCAGGGGAGGACAGACCCCATCAATGATGGGGGCCACCACTCCTCCAGCTTTCACCACAACCATCACCTCTGTCTTGTCAGGATTTAACTTCAGACGGTTCACCCTCATCCAATCCCCCACAGCTGCCAAACACCGGGTAAGCACTGAGACTGCCGGACCTGGGTCTGATGAAAATGAGAGATATAGCTGGGTGTCATCTGCATATTAATGACACCGTACACCAAACTCCCTGACAACCTTCCCCAAAGGCAAGAGAGGGGATAAGATAGAACCCTGCGGAACCCCACACATGAGGCCCCGGGGAGAAGATGTAAAATCACCCAGGGCCACACGCTGGGTTCGCCCAGCCAGGAAAGAGCAGAACCATTCAAGAACAGTCCTGCTAATCCCTGCCCAGTCCCACAGCCGAGTCACCAACAACTCATGATCAACGGTATCAAATGGCATGCAGCCAAGAGAACTAATAGGATCAGCAGGGTTGAACAACCCCGGTTCAGCTCACAGGAGAGGTTGTCGGCCAAGGCCACAAACGCAGTCTCTGTGTCATAACCCGGACGAAAGCCCGAATGCGAGGGATCAAGAAAGTTAACTCAATCCAAATGCCCCTGAAGGTGCTGAGCCACCACCCATTCAATACCCTTCCCTAAAAAGGGAAGGTTAGAGACTGGCCGATAACTTGCAAGGGCGTCAATGTCCAAAGATGGTTTCTTGAGCAGGGGCTGCACCACCGCCTCCTTGAGACAGCCCGGCACCCCGCCCTCCCCAAGGGAGGTGTTGACTATCCCCGCCAGCAACGGCCCCAATGTCTCCCGGCTAGCCTTAACCAGCCAGGACGGGCAAGGATCTAGTTCACAATAGGTGGTTCGAATAGTCCCAAGAGCATCCCCCGCATCTGAGGGCGACACCACCCGAAACTCATCCCACAAAACAGGACAAGAAGGGGCTTCTACTGCCTCTGACATGTTCCCTGCTGAAAAAGTTGCATCAAAACTGTGGTGAATTTGAGCAATTTTATTGTCAAAAAAGTCAACAAACAAATCACAGCGGGCATTTGATGGCTCTAAATCCAGGCGGAGGGAAGCCAGACTGACCAGCCCCCTCACCACCTGGAAAAGCTCCACCAGACGGGACTTAGCAGATGCAATGAGGGCAGCAAAGAAAACCTTCTTTGCTGCCTGCACTGCAATGGCATAGGTACGTAACCAGACTCTATGGTGCAGTTCGTCAACTTCAGTACGTGAGTAATACCACCATCGCTCTAACCGCCTGCCTTCCTGCTTCATCTGCCACAGCTCCTCCATATACCACGGGGACCTGCATTGTCAGCAATTCGGGAGCAGACACCTGGGAGCCACATGGTCGATGGCCTCCACCAACATGGAATTCCACATGGTCACGAGGTCATAGAGTGAGCGGCCATCAAGATCAGAGGAAACAACCCCATGAGCGATCTGGAACTTTCCTGGTTCTATAAGCCTTCGGGGCGAACCAACCTAACTGGTTCTGCACCCTCCTGGGGGCCGACATGCGCCAGGATATTGGTCCGACACTGGATAGGGCATTCTCAGTGGCAGCGCCCCAATTGTGGAACTCCCTACCAGTCAATATCCATTTGTCCCCGAATCTCCCCTCCTTCTGTCGTCAGTGTAAAACTTGGCTGTTCTGCCAGTCCTTTGGTGAGGGAGACAGGTAGTGGGTGGGAGGGGTTGGGAATGGTGTGGGGCTTTATTTGCTAGATGCTGCTGATAGATTAGTAATATGTGGTTTTATATATTTGTTTTTATTACTGATGTGCTTTTATAGTTGTTTTATCTTGTTTGTATGTCACTCTGAGCTACCATGGGCAGGAGGGGGGTGGGATATTAAATGGTGCTATAAATAAATAAAATACAGTACATGATAATAATGTGGTTTAAGGAGAGCTAAGCACAGGTTTCATTAAGGGAAAGTCAAAGTGTTCAACTCTTTCATGTCATTTATTCACTCAGCAATTCATTCTCCTTGTCCACTGATGCTTTCTTAATGCAGCCAACCCTGTCAGCATTAAGGCAACCCAGTTCATGGTTTGTGATAGTGAAGTGCTTGATTGCGGAGATGATCAAACCAAAATGTGAATAAAATACCAAGAAGCTCAATAAGGTCCGGTTTTCTTTTTTTCTTTTTGAGCTGCTGCAGTCCTCTACTTATCATTGACACTTATACCTCAACAACCACTGTCAATGGTAGCTTCACTTTCTTGTCAGACTTCTTAACCTATATTTGTCTAGGTTATTGTCTTTCATGGGGGGGGAAATCCTCTCAGCAGAGATGAATACAAAAGATTAAAGGTAGGAACAAAATACAATGAGGGTTTTCCCCCTCTTATTGAAGAATTGTCATTGTGTTAGCATGTATAGACATGTGAAAATTTTTTAAAATACTGACAATATCAAGTTAAATGCAGAGACATATGAGGAAATGGGGGAGGTGTGGAGAGAGAGAAAAATAAGTATATTAAAATATTTAGGAAATTAATGTAATTGCACAATAGTATTGATGAAAACATTGAATGTGTTGGTTCTGACATTATTTTTATTAATCTTCCTCAGCCACAGAAGTGTCTTTTATAGTTTTTCTTAGGATGTCTGGATGTGTGTGTGTGTGTATTTTCTTGCAGCAGTAGCTGCAAGAAAGTTAAAGGCAGAACTGCGCTCCATTATAAACAGGGGACTGCTGAAGCCCCAATATTGAGGAAACCGCTTGAGCTACAGTTCTGAAAATTTACCCAAGGTGTGTATTTGTGGGGTCCACCATATGTACAAAGATTGAAGAAAATCCAGCCAGAAAATCAAAAGTTATATAACTGTTTAAAAGTTAATTGGTTGTTGTCAAAATGCACAGCATCCTGACAATTTTGAATCATCAAGATCCCCTCCCCCCTGATGAGTTGAGCCCCCAGATTTCACAGCCTTGGACCTTGAGATCTTGATCAAGTGCTGGTGTAGTGTGATAATGATTGGTGCAGCCAAAAATGAGTTATTAAACATTTAAAAATCAGTTCTGCTGGCTGGCGCATGCACCGTCGAGCAGCCGCTGACCACCATTTGTGTTGTTAGAAAAAACAGCAGAAAGAAAGTTACATGACTTTTCATATGGAGTCAAACATCTGCAACATTTCATATGGAGTGAAAAGTACGGAGTGAAAAGTTGCAGACTTTTTGGAGTATGAGTAAGGCCAGATGGTAATTGACATGAAACTGACTAGAGAGAACTCTTGCTGGCTTTCTGAGGCAAGAGGGTAATTGACATGAAACTGACTAGAGCTTAAAGTCTTTGTGACAGAGCTGGCTCCTGATAAAGTTACATGATTTTAAAAAACAGAGTTGCATAACTTTCCTTATGCTGTTTTTTGGCGGTCAGTGGCTGCTCGACTGTGCATGCACCAGTCAGCCGAACTGATTTTGTAATGCTTAATAACTCCTTTTCAGCTGCACCAATCATTATCACACTACGGCCATTTTTACACAGACTGCCCCCACCCCCCAAACTCGGTGTTCAGGTGGTGGGGAGGGGGGGGGAGGGCAGTCCATATATATGGCCACCGGTGGGTGGGGGGATGGATGTGCGGCGGGTGTGTGCCCATGTAAACACCACGAGCAGTAGGTGTTTGTGCATGTGTGCTCCCACCACACACCCACCAACACCCATCGCACGTCTACCCACACCCACCTACACCCACAGAGCCATCCGCCAGAATGGAGGATGCTCGATGGGTGGAGGTAGGTTGAGGTAGTTGTGTGTCCATGTAAACTGGCATACACCCACCTACACCTGCCACACCGACACACTCACCCCCCCCCCCCCCCNCATCCTGGGGGAAGAGATATGATTCACTTAAATCTTCCCTATCGAGTGAATGAATAAAAGTCATGCAACTTTTCATACAGAGTGAAAAGTATGGAGTGAGGCAAGGGGGTAATTGAAATGAAACTGACTAGAGCTTCTTTTGCTGACTTTCTGAGGCAAGGGGGGTAATTGACATGAAACTGACTAGAGCTTAAAGTCTTTGTGACAGAGCTGGCTCCTGATAAAGTTACATGATTTTAAAAAGCAGAGTCACATAACTTTCCTATGTTGTTTTTTGGTGGTCAGCGGCTGCTCAACTGTGCAGCCATAAGAACTGATTTTTAAAATGGTTAATAACTTGTTTTTGGCTGCACCAATCATTATCACACTATACCAGTACTTGATCTAAATCTTACGCTCCAAGGCTGCAGACCCAAAGACCCAGCTCAACAGTATCATCATCATCATCACTTTTATTTATACCCCACCAAGGGACTCAAGGAGGCTTACAACAAAGTACTACATTCTGGGTTTTTCCACACAGGGGACCCAAAGTCAGTATACACAATTGCTAACATAATATACAATTTACAGCATTCACAAAAAACAATTTCAAAAAGATACACACACACACCCCATATGACTCGGCTGATATCCCACTCCATGACCTCCCCTACCACAACGGGGTAGGTCCCACCTACATTCAAACCATGCCCTGCTGTCACCAGGGAAAACCTGACCACCTCCACCCCTCTCTCACCAGGGGGAGGTGGTCCCACCAACCCTACATCAGTGATCATATACAACTCCTCCAACTCCTCCTCATCTCCTACTTCCATCCCCAACTCCACCCAAGGAACACAACCAAAAAACACACCCCGCTTATCATCCTCCCTAACTATCAAAGAGACCCCCTCCATAACCCCCCTATTCTCATTTCCACCAGGGGTATGGGAGTTCGGCTGAAATGCTGCCACCATCTGCTTCTCCTCCGACACCACCCCTTTTTCCTCCCTCCCTCCAATATCCCCAATCACTCCAAAACAAGTCCCCGACTTCCCCCTCCCCAACCCCCTCCCCCGCTCAGCCGACACAGGCCCCGAATAAGCCCTCTCCCCGGTTTTACATAACACCTCACCTCCTTATCCATATTAATACAAAATAATACACACTCTACTAAAACCCCCCTCTACTTCCCCCCCAAGAGGACTTCCCCCCCTCTTCCCCCTCTAGACCCCGAAGGGCCCCAAAGGGCCGCACCCTTTGGCTGCGGACCTTCAGCTCGCGGATGCCGGCTTGCGGCCTGCGGCGCAGCTGCCGGTCAGTTCTTTTTAACTGCCCCTTGGGCACTTCCGGTCGCCGGTGCAAGGGAGGGTGGGGAGGGTGGGAAGAGTGTCAGTTTCCCTACCTCACAAACCCCCATTCTCCTTACTCTCCGCAGGTGCTCCGCGGGACCCTCCAGCGCGAGACAGCATCAGCAAGGAGACAAGCCTCGGAGGATGCTCGACAGACAGCTGACGGTAAGTGAATGCAGTGCTCGAATGCAGCTGCCGGTCAGTTCTTTTTAACTGCCCCTCGGGCACTTCCAGTCGCCAGTGCAAGGGAGGGTGGGGAGGGTGGAAAGAGTGTCAGTTTCCCTACCCCACAAACCCCCACTCTCCTTACTCTCTGCAGGTGCTCCGTGGGACCCTCCAGCGGTGAGACAGCAGCGGCAAGGAGACAAGCCTCGGGGGATGCTCAGCAGACAGCTGATGGTAAGTGAATGCAGCGGGGGGAGGCTGCTAGTACAAGGGATTTTGGGAAGGGTAGGAGATCTCTGTCCCTGCCCTGTGTCTCTGCTCATGCTGCCCCCCCGGCCCCCATTTCCCCTTGGCAGAGCTGCCATCAGTGGAGTGATTTTGGTTCAACGTTTGGCCGTGGAGGGGGACATCATGCCTCATCATCCCCAGTGTAGCTGTACGGTGCCCACAGTACAACCCCCCTGCTGCTTCTGCCCAGAACTGGACCCAGTTGCACTTCTATCCTGCCCCTTCCAGCCCCCTGACAGCGTTCCTATCCTGGGACTTAAACTTGCAGTGCAGAATAGCCCTGCCTGGCTGCATCTCTTCCCCTTCCTTTTGAGTGGCATCAATGACTGTTGGGGAAGGGGCAGCAGGGAGAGTCACCCATTCCAAAAATGAATGAGGGGAGCAGTTCTGTAGGTTCATCTCCACCATTCCCTTTCCTTCCCTGCAGCATCACACCCACAGCTGCCCCCGTGTGCTGGGGAGGCAAACCACAGACCTGGGTCGTTCTGCACAAACAATACAGACTAATAAGGTGATTTGCATATGGCAATTTTTACACGGACGCCTCATTCCCCCCGCTTGGTGTTCTGGGGGTGGGGGCATCATGTATATGGTCAGCGGTGGGCCGGGGGATGGGTGTCCGCTCAGTGTTTGACCACATGAACACTGAGCAGGATGGGTGGCGGTGCATGCACGCTCCCACGTAACACCCACCTCCACCCAGGGAGTCCTCTGGAAAACCGGAGGAGGCTCCATGGGTGGAGGTGGGTGGAGATGGGTGGAAGTGGTCGGTGTCCGTGGTAACGAACACACACACACCTCCACCCACTGAGGCAAAACACCCATCCTTCCACCCATCCCCCCACCCACCTCCATCCATGTAAAAAGGCCCTATATCTGCATATGATTTGCATCCAGTCCCAAGCATCCCTGTGTCGGGCTGGAGTAGAAGGCTAGAACTGCCCTGCAAAGCGATGAACCTGCTGCCAATCTGAGGGGTTGGGGTACAGCTCAGCTAGTTTGTGCCCCAAGCCTGGAGTTCCTGCCTTGCCCCATAGCTTTGCATCTCCCTACCTGTTCCCTGTCTGGATCCTGCCCTTTGGGTTATGGATATGATATTTTAAATATGGATATCTGTGGGTGAGGAATTGGAAGAGCTGTTACAAATCAATGTGACATTGAGGATGTTCTAGGGAAAATTGACAAACTGAATTCTAACATGTCACCAGGGCCAGATGTCATTCACCCCAGAGTTCTGAAGGAACTCAAATATGAAATCTCAGACCTACTGTTAGTAATTTGTAAACTGTCACTAAAATCTGCCACTGTACCCAAGGACTGGAAGGTGGCAAACGTAACCTCAATATTTAAAAAGGGATCCAGAGGCGGTCCTGGAAACTACAGACCAGTAAGCTTGATGTCTGTGCCAGGCAAAATGGTGGAAACCATAAATAAGGACAGAATTACAGGGCATGTTGACAAACATGGCTTAATGGGGAAGAGTCAACACGGATTGAGTAAAGGTAAGTCATGCCTCACTAACCTGTTGGAATTCTTTGAGGGTGTTAATAAGCATATGGACAAGGGAGACCCAGTACATATAGTCTACCTCGATTTCCAGAAAGCATTTGATAAGGTCCCTCATGAGAGACTCTTGAGAAAGTTAAAAAGTCATGGGATAGGAGGTAGTGTCTTACTATGGATCAGAAAATGGTTAAAAGATAGAAAGCAAAGGGTTGGACTAAATGGACAGTTTTCACAATGGAGAGATGTAAAAAGTGGTGTGCTTCAGGGATCTGTACTGGGACCGGTGCTGTTTAATGTATTCATCATTGATGTGGAAAAGGGTGTTAAGAGTGAGGTGATCAAATTTGTAGACAACACCAAGTTATTCAAGGTAGTTAAAACACGAGCAGACTGTGAGGAACTGCAACAGGTTCTTATGACACTGAGTGCCTGGGCATCTAAATGACAAATGAGATTTAATGTGGACAAATGCAAAGTGATGCACGTAGGGAAAAATAATCCAAACTATACGTACACAATGCTGGGTACTAAGCTAGGAGTTACCACTCAGGAAAAGGACCTGAGAGTGGTTGTGGACAATACAATGAAATCCACAGCGCAGTGCGCAGCAGCAGTTAGAAAAGCAAACAGAACGTTATGAATTATTCGGAAGGGGATAGACAATAAAACTGAGGATGTCATGCCTCTATACAAATCAATGGTGTGACCGCACCTCGAATAGTGCGTGCAGTTCTGGTCGCCCAATCTCAAAAAAAAACATAACTGAACTAGAAAAGGTACAGCAAAGGGCAACAAAAATGATCAAGGGCATGGAAGGGCTCCTGTATGAGGAGAGGCTTGGTAGGTTGGAGCTCTTCAGCTTGGAGAAGAGACGACTGAGAGGAGATATGATAGAGGTCTATAAAATCATGAGTAGTGTAAAACTAATAAACAAGGAGCAGTTAGTTACCCTCTCAGCTAGTACTAGAACTAGGGGACACTCCATGAAACTCATGGGTGGCAAGTTTAAAACAAATAAAAGAAAATATTTTCACTCAGCGTATAATTGGGTTGTGGAATCTACTGCTAGAGGCT
Source organism: Sphenodon punctatus (assembly GCA_003113815.1). NCBI lineage: Eukaryota > Metazoa > Chordata > Lepidosauria > Sphenodontia > Sphenodontidae > Sphenodon > Sphenodon punctatus. Next base: position 1,696,134 of record QEPC01000136.1, on the reverse strand, counting down.
GTGGTAAAGGCTAGTACTATAGCTGAGTTTAAAAGAGGTTTGGACAAGTTTCTGGAAGATCGGTCCATTAGCAGCTATTAGCCAGACAGGATCAAGGAACATGACAGGAACTGGGGGAAATCAACAGGGAATGGATTCCACATTGTGACCTGCTGGGTGCTTGTCCCAAGCCACTGTGATTGGCCACTGTCAGAGACAGGATGCTGGGCTAGATGGACCATTGGTCTGACCCAGTATGGCACTTCTTATGTTCTTATGATATGTCTTTTAAATATGGATATGACTGTTAAAAACAAATGGCAAAGATGGATATGACTTTCATACTTCTGGTTTTCTCTTTCTATCCTTCCTTACGGTGTATCCACATGTGAACATATCACATAGCTGACATATGTGATAGCTTTTAACATTCTCATTACTATATTAATCACATCCCCCAAAACCTGGAAATTTTCAAAACCATTTCACAAAATACTATTTCCCTAATTTAAACTCCAAAAAACATGTTACAATTCAAATTGTAATTACAATTACAATTCAAAAAATATTTAACATACATTACAACAACATTTAAATGCCACAAAGCATGGAAATTATTTACAGATTTTCTGTCTATATTCCATAAATTACCATCAACATTAATGTAATATATATACTTAATTCCTTACCATACCTACTTACTCTTATTATTTATCACTAACTAAACTATCACACTATTTCTTTATTGATCATTTCTTTATTATCATAATTTGATGACAAACATTTTTTTCAAACTACCTTAACTGTGTCCTTTTGTGCAGAATTGCATTGTGTAAAGTTGTCTACACTGACATTGTCAACAGTTCATTGTATAACGTGTATACAATTTTTACACATGTAAATGACAGTTAAAGCAGTTTGAAAAAATTGTTTCTCACTGAATTATGATAATAAAGAAATAAATAATCCATTCCTAGACTGGTTTGTGCAGTTAGAAAGGGAGTCTCAGCAATGTGTAAGTAAAAAGCTTGATTAAGACAGGGGGGAGAAACCTGTTAGTAGAAATGTTGTCCTCTGTCAAATTATGCCATAGTATAAATGGCAAAGGCCTGCTTACCCCCATAAATGGGAATTTCATGTGTAATCTGCCATGCATGATGATGAAATTTACTCCAACATTTTATACATTAGAATAATTTTCTGATTAGGCTATGTAGAGCTAGAGCTTTGTATATTATTACACACCATACAATGATGAACAGATAGTAATGTAACATCTCCATTTTATGTTGCTAGGCTATTGCAGTGAAAGATAAATTCTTGTTCTTTCTTTAAAAAGGCAAGCAAAAAATAGTGCTGCATTCACTGGAGACACATTCAGTAATCAAATAGCTCTCTTCTATTTTTCATTTAATAGATGCCTTTTAAAACATGCAGTGGAATGTTAAAATCAAATAATCCATAAAATGGATAATGCTTAACTCTACCTCCTATCTCTAAGTGATTGTACCTGTTTGTGACATGTTTATAAGATGGTGTGCTAGAGGAATCAACATCTCTGTGTCCAGTCTATTAAATTCAAACTCCATGAATGAATACTTGCCATACTGCATTCATTTTTTGAATATACGTTTAAAAGAGCAAAGTGAAAAATTGAGGTAATGGGAAATAATCATTTCTCCTTATAGAAAAATGATACTGACAGGAATAGCCTCCTGAATGATAACAATCATCATTGCCTGGCCCTGGGGAAGGGGTTGCTGGTGAATCGTTGATTAGGGCTTCCAGAATTTGTACCTTACTCAAGAGACATTTTAGTTGCAGGTTAATCAGCTGGAAAAGATATTTGAAGAAAAGGATATCCTAGTTGATATAGCTCACAAAGCATTAGTTAAGCCTCATGAGTCTGATGGACAACAAATTATTGTTAAAACAGCTCAAATCTAGACAGCATTTTTCTGTGTCATTTGTTCCAACTCATTCTTCTTTGTCACCCGAAATCGACGAAAGAATACTTCAGTGGGGGCATTTATGGCAGCTAGAGTTATAAAGGACAATTTTATTTTTCTCCTAGCTTCATTCTTCTAGTTTTCTTTTGTTTTGCGTCTCACATAAAGCAGTACTAATATACTGAGAATACTGACTTAAGTATTTGCTGCTAATATTTCATTAAACATATTATGCTGTATCAGAGAATCAGTGTAACCTAGTGGACAAGATGTTGGACTTTGGGTATTTTCAGATGTTACAAAATCACTGCTAACCACAGTGGATCCGGTGTGGTGGCAGCAATCATGGGAACATGTGTGTTTGCTTATCGCGGGAATGTGTGTTTGCTAACACGTGTTTGCGGGTGCAGCTGCAGCTGCCTTATTGTCTCCATGAGAGCAGGCAGCCATGGGAGCGGGGGGTGGGGGCGGGGCTGAGCGGCAGCATGTCATGCCGCACAGCCCTGCCCCCTCCCCGATTCCCCACAGTGATCAGGCCAGGATGGCTGACCTGATCACGGACCAGGATCCAGAACGGATCCCAGTCCGGGTTTCAGTGTGTTGGGCCTGGAGGCCCAGCACGTCTAAAATTACCCTTTGACCTGGAAGACCAGGGGTTAAATTCTGTCTTAGCCAGCGATTTGAGGGGGTGATTTCAGACGGGACGGGTGCCCGGTTCACCACAGTGGATTCCCGGTGGGGGTGAACCTAACAACCACCCCCCGGGGTGAATAAAAGCCCCAAACAGACGTGACAGGAGCAGGACACAGCAGGGAATCGGGCTGACAGATCACGGGCCGGGGCAGCACAACAGACGTGACACCGATTCCCGGCCGTGGTCAAAACACCCAGAAACCACCAGGCAGGGACGGGACACAGACATGGCCACCTGAGGGCAAATGAAGCCAAAAGGCACACAAGGGAATGCCCACACAAGGGAAACGGGAAGGGAGGGGGGAGAGGGAGAAGAGCCGGACAGGTACCACACACAACAGGCACACAGACAGCGGGGCCACAGTGGAACACGCAGCACAAGCGGACACCCCGGCGCACACACACACACACACACAGAGGGGAAAGGAAGGGAAGGGGGACACGGGCACCTGGACACCACACAAGGCACAATGGGCACGGGGGGGAAGAACTGGGAAGAGGGGGGGAAACCACAAAGGGGCAGGGCAGGACACAGGCAACGGCAACCACAACCCCCACAGCAGAACTGTCCGCACGGGCACCCCCACAGCAACACAGGCAGCCCCGGAACGGGGGGGGCCCAGTAGCTCGGGACCAAGGCACAGCGGGGGCCCACAATGCACAGCGAGTCGGCCGGGAACAGTCCAGGAGGCACACGTAGACCCCACACCCGGAGAGGGGCCGATGGAGGGCAGGCAGGAGAGCCGGTGCAGCGCTGCAGGTCCAAGGACGCACACACACACCCGGAGGAAGGAGTGAGGGGCAGTCTGGGGGTCCCAGAACCCCGAGGTCGCACAGGCACCCAAGGGGGGGGGCAGCAGGTGGAAGTGCTGGTGGATGGGAACAGACCGCTGGACACAGGTGGGTCACCGAGGCCATGCAGAGTGCCGAACCCAGGCACCAGGGATGGCAGCCACAGAGGGGACCCCAGGTGTGGAGACAGACTGGGGGGGTGGGGCCCAGAGGGGACCCGGGGCCACAGGCAGGGGCAGCAGCACCCCGGGAAGTAGGCAGCACAGCAGGACGGCAGAGACATCAGGGAGGGAGCAGCCAGTGGAGACCAGCCCCCCGGGCAGGGGCGGGAGTCCACATGGGGGCAGGCAACCGGGGGGCCGGGAGGCATACCAGGACTCACAACCAGCTGCTGGGGGCCACCACAAGCCCAGGGGCCGGGTGCCCTGCCCAGTGAACCAGGTGGAGCCAATGGATCATGCCCCGGCGGTACCCCAACAAGGACATGTGCGATCAGGTAGTAGGTCTCGAAGGGATCCTGCATGGACAGCCCCAACTGCACATCCAAACGGGACCACACGCCCAACAGCGCCAACAGCTCTGCCGCGGCAGGCTCCGACACACAGAAGTCAGCAGCAGGGGGCCACAGAAGCTGTCCCAGCTCCAACAGCTGGTGGTACACCACCCCACAGGAGCGCTGGTACCCATGGACCCTGTGAACATAGCCAAAGTAGTACACGGCCAAGGCAGGGCCCCCTCCACACAGCAGAGTGTGTAGGCAGCCAGGCTGCACACAGACAGCACAGCCACGGTCTCAGCCATGGACCAGGCCACATGAGAGCACCTCATCTCTGGGATGCACCCATCGGGGAAGAGAACCAGCCCTAGAGTCTCCGCATGCAGCCGGCAATAACGAGTGTTCGCCTCATAGCCGAAGTAGCGAAGGCCAGAGCTCAGGCTCGCATAAGCACCCGAATAGCTGTCCAGGCACCCCAGGAACAGCTGCATGGCTGGGGTATGCCACAGGTCACACTGGGCCATGGTCTCACGGAAGGTCCAGCTATGGGGGGCCCCATGGGGGCCAGGAAGCGGAAGCCCGGTGGATGCACAACCAGCCATGGTCCAGCTAGACAGGGAGAATAACACCACGGACAGGGGGGCACACATACCCTCCAGGGCCGGGGAGGCCTCCAAGGGGTCCCAAAGGACAGGACAGGCGGCCAAGGGCCACAACATTGTAGCACAATGGAGTGAGGCGTGGGGTGTGGACCCGGCACAGCTGCAGAAAACAATCGCACACACAGAATGGCTAATCAGAACGGCAAGGACATGGTGTTGCAAACAGGGAGGGGGAGCGGTAATGGCTGATGGCATGCAGCTGCACAAGGAGTGCACAGCCCCGCGCACCCGTACAGGCGCGAGGCCCCATGCGCCGGCAGCATGTGCACCCAACCGCATGCCCACGGACACCAGCACCGCATTGGGGGGTTCACCCAGCTGGGGGCTGGGTTCCGGCCCACCCGGCCATCAGAGGGCCATCATAAATGTCCCCCAGTGCCCGGGGCCCCCACCACCATGGAGCGGGACAGGGCAGCCGCCTACTGGATGTACCTCATGCTCGCAGCTGAGTGGTACCATGATTACACCAAGCAGCTGCACCTCCTTACTGCGGAGCTGCAGCTGGGCACCCGCCTGCGGGTTACCCTAGCCTGGAAGGCTACAAGGACCCGCAGGGCCCACCATGGCCGCAGGAGAGCCCTCACCTGGCTCAGGGCGCAGAGACTCTCCAGGGCAGACTGGCAGGCTGTGAGCCGGGACCAAACCCGGCCCGCGGTGCTCTGCGCGGTGGTCGGGTGCCTCCAGTGGGGGAGGGAGATCATGCGCCAGGCAGCCCTGCTCGCTATGCCCATTGACAGGCAAATATGGGTCGCTGAGTGGGCACAGGGTTGGTGGGCCAGGGCACTGGCCCAGTGGGACGAGGCAGCCTGGAGGGCCCACTTTAGGATGGACAAGCTCACCCTGCTCCAGCTCGCTGAGCTCCTTACACCCTGGCTGGAGCGACAGCACACACCCATGAGGACCTCCATCCCCATGGTCCAGCGGGTGGCAATAGGGGTCTGGGCCCTAGTAACGCCCGACACCTGCTGTTCTGTCTCCCAGCACTTCGGGGTAGGCCTGAGCACCATTGCCTGTATCCTCCGGGATGTGTGCGAGGCTGTGGAGGGCGTGCTCCTGGACAGAATGATCCAGCTGGTGGACCAGGGGGCCGTGATGGCAGGATTCGTGGCCGGAGGCTTCCCCAACTGCATGGGAGCCATGGACGGCACCCACATAGAGATCCTCCGCCCCTCCGCTGGGGAGGCTGCAAAGTATGTGAACAGGCGCGGGTATCACTCCCTGCAGCTGCAGGCGGTTGTGGATCACCGGGGCCGGTTCATAGACATCTTCACGGGCAACTCCGGCCGCAGTCACAACGCCCAGATCATGACCATCTCCCCCTTCTATGTCCGGATGTTCCGGGGGGACTTCGCTAATACGGGGATGACCTGGATCGAGGGGGTACCAATGCCCCTGCCTACCCCCTCACCCGGTGGTTACTGAAGGTCTACCTGGTCGCACGCACCCCTGCGGAGGTGCTATACAATACCCTCCTGTGCTCCAGTAGGACCGTGGTGGAGCGAGCCTTCGGGGCCCTCTAGCAGCACAGGAGGAGCCTCACTAGCTGGCTAGACTACACAGTGGAGACCTCGGCCCTGGTGATCGGTGCCTACTGTGTGTTCCACAATGTGTGCGAGACCAAGGGGGCAGCTCTGGAATATTCCAAACCCAACCGGGCCCCAGGCCCGGTGCTCCTGTACGTGAACGCCGAGAACCTCAGGGAGTACCGTTATGTCAAGCGCATCCGGGACGCCCTGGTGAGGCTTATCAGCCGGGAGGCCGAGGTGTGAGGGCTGCCCCACCCCGGCCCACCCCCGGGGGTTCCCTGGGCCAGCCCCTGCATGAGTGGGGGTCCCCCCCATCATCCACATATGGGTCCGGGAGGCAATATGGTGCAAACACAATTTATTTCACCCACGTGTACATGTGCACACGACCCCTCTCCCTCCACCCCAGTTGTGCCCCGCCCCCTATAGTGGCCCCTCTCACATCATTCTCCCCCTCCCACCCTGTCCCCCCATCCCCCACGTTTCCTGGGACGGCCCCGTGAGCGCCCGGTGTTGGCCATGGAGCCCTGTGACCTTCCCTCCCCCCCGCCATCCGTGTTCCCAGCAGTGTCCTGGGCCGCCTCCTGGTCCGGCGGGGGGGGGGGNCGCCTGGTGTTGACCATGGAGCCCTGTGATCTCCCCTCCCCCCACTTTCTGTGATCCCAGCAGTGTCCTGGGCCACCTCCTGGTCCGGCAGAGGGTGCGATGGTTGGGGGGAGGGTGGGACCTGGACCCAGGGTACCCCCCTTAGCTGCTGCACCCTCCAGAGGGCAGGGGGGACTGGGAGGTGGATGCATGGCCCCTGAGGGCATGGGGGCAGCTGGGGAGGCAGGGCAGGGGCACCAAGGGGCTCAGCATGGGGACCTGGGCAGGCAGGGTGCCCAGGGGGGCACCTGCCATCACATAGGCACACATGGTGCCTGCGTGCAGGAGCAGGGAGGTCCGAATATCATGGGACCTGTCCATTTTGACAGAGTGCTCCCGCACCATGCCTGTGATGGCCTGCTCCAGCTGCCTGAGTGCTTCCATCTGCCTGCTGTGCTCCCAGTGCTCCCGCCTCCGCTCCAGGCGCACCTCGGCCTGGAGCCTCATGTCCTGTGCCTCCACCCACTCCAGGGACTGCTCGATGGCTGCCTCCATCCGGTCCACAGCTGCTATCATCCTCTCCCCCTGTTCCGCCGAGGTCCAGATGATATCCTCCACCTGGTCCTCTCTCCACTGGTGGACCTGTGCTCAGTGCACCCTCATGCGCTGTGCTGGGGGCACGGGTCCTGGAGACGCTGGCTGCCAGGGTTGCCCTGTGGGTACAGGAGGGTGAGGCCGATGCTGCCCCGGGTGCCTGCCCCCAGCCCAGGATGGGGCAGGGGCCCAAGGGCCCCCAGGCGTGTCATCCAGCCCCTTCCCACCCCCCACCCCGGCTGCCTCCTCCTCTTCCACCGCCTCCTCCTCCACCCGGGCTGGGCCGGTGTCCTCCAGGGGCTTGTCCACCCGGGCCCTTTTCCGTATCTGCGGGACGCAGGGGGTGGGGTGGGGTTACAGTTGGGTGTGGTTCTGGTCCCTCTCGTGGGGTGCCCCCTTTCCCCTCCTCCCTGCCGGGAGCCCGGGCTGGCCCCGTGCCCCTCCTTGGTGCCCCTGGGCCCCCTGTTCCCCTCCCCTTGTTTCCCCTTACCTGTTTCCAGGGTGCCTCCTCCCCCGGTCCAGCTGCTGTCCCCGGGGCGTCCTGCCCCAGCTGCAGCGGGTATTGTCCCTCCGCCTCCTCCATCCTCAGCATGACCCCTGCCTCCCCCTCCCCTGCCTGTGCTCCCTCCACCGCTGCCACTGCCTCCTCCTCCTCCACCCTCGCTTTCCCTCCCACCTCTCTCTTCCACCTCCCTCCTCGTTCCATCCCGCCACACTTCCCTGCTGGAGGTTTCCCTTTAAATCTCCCTCTGGTGGCTGCGTTGTTGCTGGTTGCCTGGCAGCGACGCTGTGTGCTTTGTCCCTGGCTGGGGATCATTTTCTTTGGTTCCGGCTGGTGATTGCCATCCAGACATTACTTTTTGTTGTTTCCCAGTGGGAATCTCTTTGACCACGCTTCCGGAGATTGTCCAGCGGGGAGCCCTGGAAGCGTGGTTGAAATTGACCCCATGTGGGTATTGGACGTGGTGAACATCTGTCAGCCACCAAACAGACGTTCAGGGCGCTTTGGCCCTGCCGCGGGATTGAGTGTCGTTCACTGTGGTTGAGTGTGATCTCGTAATGTCTGAAAATACCCAGGGACTGGCTAAATTGTTATCTCTTGACCTCAGTTCCCCAGCTGTAAAATGAGAATAATAATGATCTCCCTCACAAACTTGTTGTGAGGGTAAATTAGGTAAGGATTGTAAAGTCCTTTGAACACAGAAAAAATTATTAATAAACTACAATACAGTCTTATGATTTAAGACTATCACTCACATTGGCCAAAACAACTTGGTAGGGGAGGAGGTTGCTTATAAATAGGGTGGTCATACCTCCCCTTTAAAAGAGGACGCTTATGAAAAATACATGGTGCAGGGCTGCACTGGTTCCAATGCAGCCCTGCACGATGTATTTTTCATAAGCGTCCTCTTTTAAAGGGGAGGTATGGCTACCTTACTTATAAATCACCTGTTTGACTTATACAGTACCATATATGTTATGGTCACAATGTGCCTGGGATATATGAGAATAAAGAATCTGTAAATTAATGATAAGTTGTTACTTCTCAATATCAGGCTTGGTGCAGCACATAGATGGGGCAGAGCTAGGTGATGGGACTGCATCTGGATGAATCCATTTCCACTAGAAAGAGCAGAATTTTTAAAGCTACCAAATCCCCTAGGCGCCTAGGAATTCTCTTGTTCAGCTTGGGCTATTCCCACAACACTGAGATCACCACTGAAGACTTTACTATTCAGTACTGGCAATGAGATCAAGTTCGTAGTCAGTCACCTTATGTTAACACTATGGCTGAATTCTACTGATCTACTAATCTGCAAAAAAAGCCAACCCCCAAAACAACCCCTTCATTTTACTCACATTTTATACAATTTCTGTGTTACTGCTAGCGGGATTCTTTGTTTGAGGGTGCCTTTAGACCGAACAATTTTGGGTGTTTGAATGTGTGTTTTAGGGGTGTTAAGGTTATGAACACTCTTATTAACGTGTGTTTGAGACGTTGCAGTGCTTACATGCATTTGCAATGGGTGTTTAATACTGCCCCCACCCCCCGAGGGAAGGACACATGTGCAGCCTCCAGTCAGTTTCTCATATGATATCCCAGAATGCATTTCTGACATGCTAGTCAATATCACGTGTCATGAACATCACCACAGAAAGTAGGTGTTAACAGGAAAGAAAATTCCTGACTGACAGTGCATTTCATCCAATCAAAGTGTCTCTCCTTTTTTTCCTTTTCACAGGTGCAAACATTTCTACTGCTGTAATGTTTTTGCCCCCCATTTTGTCTGAATGTTTGTTGACATTTCGGCGTAGTTGTAAAACCTGACTGTTCGCCCAGGCCTTTGGGGAGGGGAAGAGGGGGGGGTTAAATGGGTTTTCTCCCCTACCCCTTTTGTTTTAATGTTCCCTGGCCTTGTTTATATTTTATAGTATATGTTTATGTTTTAAATTTTTATATGTATTTTATATGTTTTTATTATGTAAGCGTCCCCGAGCTGTTCGCAGGAGGGGCGGGGTAGAAATTCAGAAATAAATAAATAAATAAATAAATTAACTGCAATGGGTATTATGCACACACCCCATAATTTCCCTAGCCCCTGTCAGTATGCTCTTTCTATGTGCCTTACCCACCTCCTTCTTGCATGCCCTGTGTGCACACGCCCCATAAGTTCATCCTAGCCCCTGTTAATGTGCTCTTTCTATGCAGGCGGATTGTATTGATTGGAGGAGAGCAGATTGAGCCCCTGCATCGGCTGAATTCCCTGTTTACATTGAATCCAGGAGAGCAGAGTCTATGGATCCAGGAAATTCCTTTGCTGCAGTGCTTTGCTCACTTTCCTTACCCACCTTCTTCTTGCATGGAAAGTTCCTGTGTGCACATACCCCATAATTTCACCCTAGCCCCTGTTTGTGCTCTTTCTATGCAGGTGAATTTTATTGCTTGGGGGGAGGGCAGATTCAGTCAATGCATGGGAGTCCCCCCGTGATTCCCTGTTTACATTCTCCCTCCAATCGGTTTCTGTCTCCCCCTCTACTAAATCCCAGGCCTGTAGCCCTGGTAGAGTGAGCCCCGCTGATCTTTCCCCCAGCTGATTGCACTTCCCTCTCTCTCTGTCTCTCTCTCTCTCGCTCCCTCCTGAAGCCCCCCAGGAGTGACAGAAAAGGAGTCTCTGCCGAAATTGTGCTTCCTTGTCATGTCTCTGCAGCCCTGCTAGAGTGGAGCCCTGCTGATCTTTCTCTCAGATGACTGTGCTTCCCTCTCACCACACTCCCTCCAAGCCGTTTCTGCTTGCAGCCCCCCAGGAGTGACAGAAAGGGAGTCCCCACTGATACGCTTTGTCTGGGAGCATGCCAAAAGGCTTCTGTTCTCTATGTCATAAAGACAATAAATAAGCAGTTTGAGTTCAGAGTTGAATTTGGCTAGGGTGGGGAGTTAAAATGCAAAGAATCATAGGAAAACCAGTGAGTTCAACAGAATAGAGAGTAACATCACATCTCCTCTAAAAAATGCTATTCTCTATGATCAGAAACAGGAAGTTGTGGGCGTTTTTTGCATAAACACTGCCCACATCTGCTTAGATGCATCACAAGACACACAAGTCCTAAAAACACCCATTTGATGATCAGAAGAGATCTGGGCTGCATTTGGGTGTTTGATGAGGGGCTAAAGGAGTGCTAATGTGTGGCAGAAAAACTTCACAATGCTTACACAGAGCAGGTACACATGTTTTTGGCTGTTTGCACTAACAAACACCCAAATTTCGTTCTGTCTAAAGTGGCTCTGAGACTGAAAATATTTAAGTCACATACACTCGCTCTTTTGCTTTCATTATCAATTTGTATCCTGAGGAATGCCTATTTTCTTCAGTGTAGCTCCTCTGTAAGCAAGAGTGTTTGGGAATAATCTTATTGTTTCCTGTTAGGTATATTCCTGCATCTTCATTTACTCAGAACCAGATTCTGCCATGCATGTCTTTACAACATAAACACTCATTTTAGCTGCATTACACAAGTTAGTAAGTGCTACAGAATCATAGTCATTTTAATTACTTCCTCTAAATCTATAGAGATTTCTGCAGTCTGTCTGAACAGTTTAAATAGATTGGACTATAATGAAGCAGAGAAAGTGACTCATGGTCCATCTTATTTCCCCTCATGCATGCCCCCACCATTGAATCCAAAGGGATGTAATCAACTCACTCTTCTGTTTAGAGTCTCCCCTGTTGCCTGAATCCCATTAATAATATGCTTCGGTTAGGTTGTGAGATTTGCATGAGCATTCCTCCTGGTGAGATCTCTACATTTTAGATCGGGAAGTGTCTGTTGTGACTTTCAGAGGCATCATCAGGCATGAAAAGTGTCTAAATCAGCTCTTCTCTGAAACATTTTTCACATTTCTCTCATTTTTTTTTAACTTTTCCTTTTCGTTCTCTATCATTTTTTTAAATAGACAGATGTCTACATAGGGTATTTTCAGACGTGATGGGGTGGCATTCGCCCCGTCATGGAAACAACCCTTGGATTCCCTGTTGGGATCACTCCGGCACAGCCAACAGACGTGCCGGGAGATCCCAGTGGGAAATCAGGGAGGGGGCGAGGCTGCGTGGCGCAACATGCGGCTGCATGGCCCTACCTCCCCATGCTCCCCCACCACCCGCCCTCTGGGGAGATGGGCGGGCGCCGCGGCCAATGCGGCTGCAGCGCCCGCCCGAAATGACCATGGCCCAGAATCCCATTGGGGATTCCGGGCCGTGATTGCCATCCAGACATGACGGGCCCCTTCATCCCCGCCGGGAATCCCATTCACCACGCGATCGGTGCTGGTCCCGCTGGTTCAGCCGATCGCGTGGTGAATGTGATTCCCGGCGGGGATTGAGCGTGGGTAACATCTGGGGGGGAACTTCCGGTTCCCCAACAGACGTTACGGGACCATTCCCCACCACAGGAAATTGATTGTGGTTGAGCGTGATTTCGTAACATCTGAAAATACCCAAACTGGAAAAATGTTTTCCCCCATATAATTCCCCATGGGTGCATAGGTAGGTGTTATTCATTTTACTTTACAGACTGGGAAATGAAATGTATGCTTCAGCATAAGATCTGATTACAACCCTCACAAATGAGTGTCAAAGACACTCTCCGTGCACACATGGCACTATGTGGAAGTTGTTGGTATATGCAACATCCATAAGTTAATGCCTGCTGCAGTAAGAGAAGTAATTGACTATAGAGCCACCAGATGGCACTGCTAAGTTTATGTGTACATGGAAGGGAGATGGGGTTTTGCAGTTGAATTCCTTTGTGTAACCACTCCTTTTTCCCTTCTCTTTCATTGTCTCAGTCTCCATTTTGTCTTCTTACTAGTTAGATGCAACTAAGAATCTGTGCCTGAGAAAGTCTAAGTAAAGTTCTGTTTTTAAACCTTCAGCTACATTTGTCCTTACTGATTGCGAATCAGTTATTACTCTGCAACAAAAGTGAGAGTAAGCCACCTACGCATCACTGTGGTGTCCTCTTCAACTCTGTAGATGAGTTTTTACCATTTCAGGGATCTACATGCAAAGAAGAAGTGGATCAGGGAGGAGAGGACAAACTAAACTTTGTACAGTTAAAGCATGTTTTACCTTCTCTGTAAAATTCTCAACAAGCTGAAGAATCTCCCTTTAAAAGATCTAGTTTTAGGGTAAACTGTGATTCCAGGGATCAAAGTGCCTGGGCTCCAAGCTAGTGTGGTGGCACAGGGACTTTGCAAGGATATCCCTGGCTTCCTGTGAAACCTTGGAATCTGAAAACTGTATGAATCAGACCCCCAAACCTATTCTGTCTGCCTCTATTTTGATTTTTTTAAAATGCCAATCACTGTATTACCATCAATTCTAAGGGAAAGGGGGACAAACTCTATTTCTTGGTCTCTCCAGTTTGAGAGGAGCTTTGCAAATAGATTAGCAAATAAGAGATTTCCTTCCTCTTAGCCTTTTCCTCTGAGTTTTGCTGTAGAAGATAAGTTTTCCCACAGCAGCTAGTGTTGGGGTTTTCAGAATGGTTGAAAACCCCATCACAACTTAATCAGACTGTTTTGGGGAGCAGAGTTCAGCCAACACAAAGTATTTTTGAAAACCTCACTCTCAGAGACTTTTCCAAGGTCACACACAGAAATTGAGGAGCAGAGCAGGGAGAATTCTGCATGTTGAAGTCACTAGACCACAGTGAGAGAGAGAGAGAGAGAGAGAGAGAGAGAGAGAGAGAGAGAGAGAGTGAGTGTAGATGAACCACTTCAGAGTAGACCCACTGATTTCGTTGGGTGTTAATATACATGACAGACAGCTGTCATCCTGCCCAGGGGTGGGGGAGGACTACTCTCGGCCAGGTTAGCTCCGGCAGTGAGAATACACATCCCCATGGTGTGAACCAGCTGGGGAAGTGGGAAGGGAGTGACATACAGCTGGTTGGCTCCACCCCCATGAGGCAGCTGGCACCTTGCACCCTGCCATGATGGGCATCCATAGCTGCCAATAATATACAGCCACAGCTGCCTTCCTACCATGGCGACCCCCATGCATGGGCTGGGCAAGCACAAAAACAGATGTGCCCACACTGTGTGGCATGCTCTGGTCCACCTAGGTGGCTCGTAGGGCTGGACCGTAAGCCCAGTTCATTCCAGATCCACATTTTTGGCCCAGCCACCAACCCAGCCAGGGTTTGAACTGGGCCCACATCTGGCAGGCCACATCTGGCAGACGGGTGGGGTTCAGGGTTGGCCCAAGTGGACCAGTGCGGGCCAGGCAGGTCAGTGTCACATTAATTAACACTCATTGTGAGCAACAATGTGTGAAACCAAACATGACAAAGGCCTGCTATGCTCACCTGGGGACTCACTTCATGTCAGTTTCTCGACCACAGATGTGGGCCCATTGGCGCCCTGGCCCGGGAAGGTAACTGGCCCAGATGTGGTCCACAGGACAAGGGCTGTCCAGGTGGACCATAGTGGGCCCGTGGGGTTTTTTTGTGCCAGCATCCCCACCATGGCACCAGGACCACCACTGCCTGCCACCACGGCTGCCCATTTTTTAACATGAATGCTTCAGTGCCCATCATGGTGGGAGTGAGGTGTTGAGGGTGCGCTGGGGACTGGGCAACCCGGCTACAAGTTTGTTCTGTTCCACCGCGGTGGTGGTGGTAATGCTTGCTTGCTGGCCAGTCTGGCACATGTCAGTTCTGTGCCCCAACCTGACCTCATCAGGGCTGCCCCCCTCCCCAAACAGGAAGATGGCATGCTATCTGCACATTTGGTTTAACCAATATCACTACAGACTCACAAACAGTGTGCTTGGGGGGCACTATTTGGGGTGCATTAATCTTGCTTAATTGTACAATATGTACAAGTATAACTTGCAATTATTAATAATGTATAGAGGGTGAATAGTGAACAGGAGACTCCTGGGAGAGGGGGCATAGTCCTTGAATAAGGGAAGACCATCACTAAATGTGGCTATTCTGGAATAGGTAGTTTCAGGATTGCAGCCTAAGGCCCTTTTCAAATGGGCCAGCGGTGCGGGGGGGGGGATGGGTGGAGACTGCGGTGTGTGTGTGGTGGTGGTGGCGGCTGTTACACGGATGCCCACCCATCTCCACGCATGGAGGCACCGCCGTTTTCTCCAGTGCCTTCGTGCATGGGGGATCGGTGGAGGTGGGTGGAGCGTGGGAGTGCGCATGCACCTCCACCCACCTGCACCATTGGTCATATGCCCACATGGGGGTGGGGGTGTCTTGTGTGAAGAGGGCCCAAGTCATGGCGTTTCTAATTACCAAAGCCTGATTAATATGCAGTGTCAAGTTTAGAGATAACTGGACTAGTTTGGCTTAGATTTCTTTAGGGCACTAATATGGTGTTGCATAATCAGTTGATTTAAAATTTTCATAAAGATACATTTCTATATGAAACAATGCTTGCTTTTGAGGAAAGGTAATTGTTGCACTTTAATAAGAGAAACCTGGTTTGTTTATTCAGAGCTCGGGATTTTATGACTACTCAGCCGACACTGCCCAGTAATTAGATCTGCAACTCATGGGTCCTTAATATTCAGCACTGCTGTATTAGGAGGATTACCAATATATATGTATGCCCAGGAAGAATGTTGAACTCTGTGAAGAGTTTAAATTAGCAACAGTGGAACTGGTGTTTTTATTAAAATTGTGATATACAGGGCTCTGTGCAGAATTATAATGAACTAACTGCAAGCCCAATTTCATACTGGACCCAAGTGAAGTTCAGCGACAAGTTTCGGTACTATTATTAGGGTAGAGGCTCCGGTCAGGGATCCGGCCCCGTTGCACTATGCATTGTGTACAAGGCTCTACCTTACAGATCAAGTGTCATCCCATTGTACAGTGGAGGAGCTGTGGCACTAAATACCATATGATTTGCCTGAGGACACTCAGTAACATTTTGGTAACACAGTGAACTGAGCTAGGTGCACAACCAGAGGAAATTGCAAAAGCACTCTGTGTGGATCTAACTCTGTCCCGTATGAAATCCAACTGAGTTTCAAACCTCCACCCTCTGGCAATGGACTTGCCTAGAGGCCTGAACTCCAGCACTGTGAGTTCACACTCTTTCTCTCTCCCATCTCCCCACCTTAACGTGCTGCTTTCTGCCTTCCACCTGCCCCCTATCCAGGAATCTCATTCATAGGCCCTTTTCACACAGACACTCTAACACTGATAAAATGGGTGTTACATTTTATTATACATGTTGCAGGGCACCCCTGCAGCCCTGCAATATGTATAATAAAATGTAATGCCAATTTTATCAGTGTTAGAGTGTCTGTGTGAAAAGGGCCCCAGTCAGGCAGAAGGCAGTGATTTGGTGCTGCTCTCTCACTCCCTCCCCCTCCCCCCCTGCTTCCACCCCCCAAACTCTTGTGCACAAAGCAGCAGCTGCCAGCAGAAGAGAGAGGGAAGGAGAGCGACAGGAGCAGCAAATGCAAGGGGAATGAAGGTGCCCCAAAGCCAGGAGACTCTGGCTCTGGGGATCCCTTTCCTCACCTTTCCCTGCCAGCAAAGCCGGAGCTTGACAGTGGGAGGGAAAAAGGGACAGAGCCAGGAGAGGGAAGTTTGCGTGGTAAAGGGAGGGGAGAGTGAGGACTGCCAGGGAGTAAGGCTTCCAAGGGTCAGTGTGTGTCTCCCTTGGCAAAATACTGGTTGTCCCCCTTAACTGAACCAGATGTTCTCAGTCCCAATACAGGGCCTTAACCACTAGAGGTGGGACCCTGGGCCCATTACCGGCTACCGGATTTACCGGTTACCGGTTCTGTAAAAACCAGATTCCCGGATTAAATCCGGTATACCGGTACCGGATTTATTTCATTGAGTTCAATGGGGCGCTGTGTCCCCATTGAACTCAATGAAATAAATGAATTCCTTCCCCCTCCCCCTCCCAGGCTGCGCGGGTGGAAGGGGGGACACCCCCCACCCACCCTGCCCAGCCTGGATTTTTGTTTAAAAACAGACTGAGAGGCGAGCCCACCCCCCAGCACCAGCGGCCGCGGCGTCCCCGCAGCCGCCGGTAAGTATGACCCGATCCCTGGGGGGGGTGTTTAACACCCCCCCAACCCCCCAGGGATCACCCCTACTAAAGTTCAGTGCTTGCTTACCTTGCGGAGCTCCGGCGGCGGCGGCGGGCGGTCCGGCGGCCTCAGCGCCGGCTGTGGCTGCCGGCGTCAGAGACGCTCTAGGCCTTCCGGGGAAACCCGGAAGTTCCCCGGAAGGCCTAGAGCGTCTCTGACGCCGGCAGCCACAGCCGGCGCTGAGGCCGCCGGACCGCCCGCCGCCGCCGCCGGAGCTCCGCAAGGTAAGCAAGCACTGAACTTTAGTAGGGGTGATCCCTGGGGGGTTGGGGGGGTGTTAAACACCCCCCCCAGGGATCGGGTCATACTTACCGGCGGCTGCGGGGACGCCGCGGCCGCTGGTGCTGGGGGGTGGGCTCGCCTCTGAGTCTTTTTTTAAACAAAAATCCAGGCTGGGCAGGGTGGGTGGGGGGTGTCCCCCCTTCCACCCGCGCAGCCTGGACTCGGGGAGGGTTTTTGTTTTTTTTTAACTTGGGGCTTGAAGTTTTACATTGCAGCCATTTTAAAATGGCTGCAATGTAAAAAATCTGGTACCTGGAATCCGGTACCCCGGACCGGATTACTGGGTCGAATCCGATAATGCCAGTACGCCCGGTACCGGCATTATCGGATACCGGATTTTACCAGTTTCCCGCCCCTATTAACCACACTCTCCATCCCTCACCCTCACTTCACCCTTGTGGGAGGCCAGGACTTTACCCACACTCATCTGGACAAGAAAGAGAGAGAGGCAACAGAGATTTTGGGGCTTGGCCACTCATGGGAGGGGGTAGGTGCAGCTCAGGCTGCCTTGCATCCAAAAAGTTACGCCCCTGGACAGGAAAACTAAAAGATCAGGCCATTTCCCCCACCCTTGGACCCTCCTCCAGTGGCTTCAAAACTTCCAGATTCTCTGCTGCAGGTGGCGGCTGAAGGCCAAAGGCTAGCTGCCATTTGGCAGCTGGAGACTAGGCTGGGCCTACACTTACACCTTGTGTTATATTTTTTATTGGTTGTAGAGGGATGTGGATGGGGAGTTGTGGTTTTAATTAGTTTAATGGTGTGTGCATGGGGGATCAGAAGTGGGGGTGGGTGGGTTGGAATGTGGTGGGTGGAGGGAGTGTTATGTCAGAGCGGGGGTTAAGGCATGGGGGAAGTGGGGTGATGAGTTGTGCATTGGCACCCCAGTGAGGGGGGGGGGGCAAAGGCATGGAGGAATCAAGGGTGGGGAGTGATGACACAGCCTCCCAGTGGGAAGGGTTATGGGCATGAGGGATTGTAGGACGAGTAGGAGAGTCTCCCCACCTGCATTTGCTGTTGATCTGCCTCCAGGGATGCCATGCTCAGGGCATAATCTTTGGCCACCTTTCCTCCTAGAGCTTTGTTTGCCCTATGAGAGTTATTGTGCTTTAGGGTTGGGGACTGGTCATCTGGAGCTGGAGAGGTGAGCGTCCTTGGGGGAGGTAGAGAGTAGGGCAGCTTTTGAACAAATTGGGGTCATGTTGAGCATGGGGAGGTACAGCAAGGAGGGGAAGAAATACTATCAGGGACATTTGGAGAGGCATCTTGTGTCTGCTTCCATGTCCCATTCCCCGCCTGTCTCAGGATATTTGGGGCTTGAGGCCAGTGGGGCCCCTAATCTGAAGCTGATGTTGCTTAATGCGTGGTCAGTGGAAAATCATCAGCCATCTTTGATCTTATTCAGGATGAGGCCTCATGAGAACCTCATAAGGGAAGGGAATAACTAAATTACAGAGACCTGGCTGGATGAGGCATCTGGGCCTATATTGTCACAGATGGTGCCAGCCAGGTACTCTGTGCAGCACCAGCCTAAGAATGGGGGTCGGGGTGGGTGGGGTGGGATGGTGGTGATTTGTAAAGTTATCTTGGCCTTTTGAAGGTATCTGGTGCCTGACTTATCCAATATAGAGTGTGTCCACCTTGTGCTGGATTTGTCCGGGGATAGTTTGGGATTCTTTTGGTGTACCAACCACCCTGCTGCACAGCTGATTCCCTGACTGCTCTAGCCAAGTTGGTGTTGAAATCATCTAGACTTATTGTCTTGTTGATTTCAACGTACACACTGAGGTTGGCCTTTTAGGGGCAGGACAGGAGGTCATGGCCACCATGACAACCATGGGTCTATCCCAAATAATACCTGACCCCACACACAAGGTGGGACACACATTGGATTTGATGCTTTGCACCAGCCTGAAAAGGGTTCAGATTGTCGGGGATGTTGTTACAACACCATTATCATGGTCAGACCATTACCTATTGAAAGCCCAGATCCCTGCCCTCCTATGCCCACATTGCAGTGGTGTACCACTTAGGTTGGTCCTCCACTGGAGACTAATGGATCCAATTGGTATCCAGAACACTCTGGGGGATGTACCTACTGCCCTTGACAGCTGCTCTGTCGATGAACTGGTTGCCTTGTGGAACTGTAGTCAATTTTAAATTTGGGCAAAACTATCAGACTAGGTTCGATTCTGGATATACACCACCTCTCTTGGGAGTTAATCACTTAGACAAGGATGTTTATAAGAAATAAAAGGGTAATTTATTAAGACACAAATCAAGTAGAATGAATATGATTTGATTGAGAATAAGAATGAAGTAGTCCTGGAACTGGATTAAGATCCAGACCCAAACATACATTTAAAACATATACAATAACTGCAAAAGATCAAAGAAAGGGAAATATAAGAAATATTGTCTGTAAAGCAATTAACCGAAATATAAGAAATATAAGTAAATATTCTATAAAAATCCTAAAAGAGTCCTATATTAGTGTGGCAGGAGCCCTCCTGTGGACTCCTGATTTCCCAGAGTCCCCGAGAGTCCAGCAGTCTCTGCCCCGCCTTGCACCTCTTCTCACCCCAACTGCAGACCTCTTAAGAGGCTTATCAATTGTTCACATGCCTCTACCTCTCCTCTGACCATCCTTGAGGCCTCCTGGGTCTCTCCTTCAGAATTCCTTCTCCGGGCTCCATCCCATCTCTCCACTGGTTTCCCTTTAGCTCCTCGGGTCTGCTGTTCTTAAGGGGAGCCTCTCACTCTCCTAACTGGCCCATGCCAGCAACCAACCTTTCCATCCCTTAGAGGGTCTCACCGTCTAAGGAAATCCAGACACTTCCCAACCAGTCAAATTGGCTCCGGGAGTTTGCTCAAGGGTCAGACTCACCACCTGCCCTTCACTTCAGCTCTCCCTCTATAGAGTTAGAACATAGTCAGTTTCCCCTCCCGCTCTAGCTCAACTACTTGTCAATTTCACAGAGCCTTCCTGCTTGCTCTGCTTCCAGCTCAGCTCGCTCTCTGAGCCGGTTCCCTCCTAACCTACCCACCACCTGTCTGAGAGGCTCTATTGATTTTAAATAGCCCCGTGATGATGACGACAGCGCCGATACCAGCACTAGCAGTGGCAGCGCTCAATCCACTTGTTGCTCTCCACTTGTGTCTCTAGGTTCTCTGCAAGCAGCGCATGTCAGCGGTGTTTTACCAAGCCTCTGACAGACAGCTGCTGTCTAATGGTTCCTAGAGCAGGTGAGCCCTGCTCCCTGCCACAATTGGAAAGCACCTCTCCAAGAGATGGTCAGTCTCTTGAATTGGTAAATCTTACTCACTAGAAGACAAAAAGAGATGCAAGGCGAAGTAGTGAACTCTGCTGGGGGTCCAAATGACCCAGAGACACAGGGTGATTTCAGACATGACAGGCGGCTGCTTTCACCACGGGCCGTGGCGTGGTTCGGACCATGACCGGGGGTGAAGGGGCGCGCCAACAGACGTGCGCCCCATAGCCCCTGGCCATGGGGACCGCCAAACCACGGCCTGTGGTGAAGGCAGTGACCAATCTGGCCGCTGCCGCAACCACAGGCGGGGGTGAATTCCATTGACCGCGGTGAACGGTAAGTAAACAGAAGTTACTTTCCTTTCNATGACCGGGGGTGAAGGGGCGCGCCAACAGACGTGCGCCCCATAGCCCCTGGCCATGGGGACCGCCAAACCACGGCCTGTGGTGAAAGCGGCCACCCGTCACGTCTAAAGTGGCACACCCTCGGGAGGGGGAGGGGCCACACGGCGCAGCGTGCTGCTGCATGGCCCCGCCCCCTGCATTCCCCGGCGGCCCTCCCCACTCCCGACAGGCAGTGACCAATCTGGCCGCTGCCGCAACCACAGGCGGGGGTGAATTCCATTGACCGCGGTGAACGGTAAGTAAACAGAAGTTACTTTCCTTTCACCAAGGCTGTGGTGGCCTTTCACCACACTTCTCAACCTCCTCACTTCCGGAGGTCCAGAAGCGTGGTGAATGCAAACACGGGCCGCGTTTGACTGTGGTGAGCATCAGGCGGCAAGCAAACAGATGTTCGCCACAGTCAAACGCGGCCCGTGTTTGACTGTGGTTCAGGCGGGGTGAATTTCAGACTCGTAATGTCTGAAATCCCCCAGAGTTTCAGGATCAGGGGTAGTCTTGAGCTGAACAGCTAGCTAACTAGCAATTTGGGTCAGCTTATATAGACCATTCCATTATCAGAATATGGCACTCCTTATGATTATGCATTAAACTTTGGCAATAATTATGACTTTTAGCTAAATATGGTGATAGTTCTACCATCCAATCAAAATCCATTATCTTTCTTCCCCTTTTCTTCTCCTGTCTATCTTGTCACTCTGACCCTTCTTCTTCACTTCTCCCCTTATTGGCATACAAGTAAGGAAATGTTCAAGCCTAGTATTCTTACTTGTTCCTCTTTTCTCTTAGCATAACTTACTCATATCAAGCAAACTTATGTCAAGCAAACAAACAAGCAAATGATCTTAGCCAGAGCAGATAAAGTACTACAGAATGATATTTTGACCATGACCACTGACATGGTTGCACTCAGGCATCTGCTCCCACTGCTGTGACAACACAGGTCCCAGTAGTATATGGAGGATCTGAGGTGGTTGAAGTGGGAGGGAAGGCAGTTAGAGCGGAGATGGCACTCTACTTGCACTGAAGCCGACTTGTAGCATGGATCGTTTCTGAAGAACTATGCCATGGCTGTGATGGTGGTGAAGAAGACTTTCTTCTCCGTATCATAGTGTCCATATCATAGTGTCTAGTTTCATCTGGCAGAGCTGTTCCAAGTGGGGAGAGGTCTGGTTAATGTGACCTGTCTCCACCAGGAAATTGAATCATCTGCTGCTCACTGTGATATTTCGGTTAATTGATTTACAGACAAAATTGCTCGTATTCACCACAATTTAGGTGCTGCACTTTTAACTGCAGTGTCAGAGTTTGGGGTTATGGAAGCTCAGTCTTGTCCTGTTTGTTTGGATCAGTTTCAATCAGTATCTTCCACCAATGTGGAGAATTTGCTTGGAGTGATGCGGGCAACCAGTTGTGAATTAGATCCTTACTGGTGAAAGCTGGGACTATTATTGTGTGGGGTTGCCAGTGCCTCTCTTCGGGGAGGGGGTGTAGAGTGCTGGACACTCTTAAAAATGCAGTTGTCCAGCCCTTGCTTAAGAAACCAACTTTAGATGCTGACTTCCCAGCCAGCTATTGCCTTGTCTCTAACCTTCCTTTTTTAGAGAAGGTTATTGAGCAGGCGGTTGCCCGACAGCTCCAGGCTCATCTTGACATTATCGGATTCCTGGACCCATTTTAGTTGGGCTTTCGTCCCACTCCTGGGTATGGCACAGAGACTTCACTTGTGGCCTTGGTTGATGATCTGTGCTTGGGGATTGACAAGGGGAATTGTACCCTGTTGATCTTGTTAGATCTTTCAGCAGCCTTTGACGCAGTCAAACATGATGCATTGTTGACACATCTGTGGGATCTGGGGGTGCACGGAACTGCTCTTGAATGGTTCTGTTCATTCCTGTTGGGGAGGTCTCAGTGGGTGGGGATGGGAAATTGCTCATTTCCCCCTTGTGTCCTCCCCTGTGGGGTCCTGCAGGGTTCCATCTTATCTCCCCTCTTAAATGATACTGCTGGGCGAGATCATTTGGAGGTTTGGAGTGAAGTGTCATCAGTGTGCTGATGACACCCAACTCTACCTCTCCTTTTTATCCAACCCAGGTCCTGCAGTCTTGGTGCTCACTTGATGCCTGGTGGCTGTTAGGGACTGGATGAGGATGAGTCGATCGAAGCTGAATTCTGACAAGACTGAAGTGATGATGGTTGGCCAGCCCTGTGACATGGGGGGGAATTGGTTCTCCTGTTATTAATGGGGTCCAGTTCCCTCTAGTCATTCCGGTTTGCAGCCTTAGAGTGCTTCTGGACCCCTTGCTGCACCTGGGTATTCAGGTTGCAGCAGTGGCCAGGAGCACTTTTCACCAACTTTATCTGGTGAGGAGGCTGCAGCCTTTTCTTTCTCATTCAGACCTGACCACTGATATCCATGCTCTCATCACCTCAAGGCTAGATTACTGCAATGCACTCTACGTTGGGCTACTCTTGATGACTGTTCAGAAGCTGCAGCTAGCAATGGATGTGATGATCTGACTCCTTTTGGGGGACGGGTCACCGGGAGCACATTACACCAGTGCTCCGAAGTCTGTACTGACTACCTATAGCTTCTGGCCACAATTCAAGCTGCTGGTTTTGAGCTTTAAACTTTAAAGCTTAACAGTCTGGACCCCATATACCTAAAAGACAACCTTTCTTACCATGGTCCGTCACGGCCTTGTGGTTATTTATTTATTTATTTATTTATTTATTTTCTAGATTTCTATACCGCCCCATCCTGCCATGCAGCTCGGGGCGGTTAACAACAATAAAAACAGTATAAAAACATTTAAAACAAATATAAAAT
>QEPC01000136.1:1643716-1661816 GCA_003113815.1 Sphenodon punctatus | reverse complement strand
GCATCTTCATGAATGTTAGACCCCTTGTCTCTCCCTCTGTTCCCCTTCCTAAGTCTCTCCCCCAGCTCCTGTCTCTCAGATTGTAAGCCCTAGGGGTAGGGACCGTGTCTATTTTATTACTTTGTAACGTGCCAGGTACACTGCTTGCACTATATAAATGTTTGTATAATAATAATAATAATAATAATAAATCTCTGCTGCAGCTACAGGAGCAGGTGCTGCTGCTTCTGATGTTCCTCCAGGGCCACCAATGTCCCACATTGTGGAGGTGATCCACAGCAGGATTCCACCCCGGCTGCCAGAGACAGGGCCCGATCTCCAGGCAATGGCAGTAGGGAGAGGAGTAGCAGCAGCAGCAGCAGTAGCAGCACTATAGAGGGGGGCACAGGGAGAGTGCCAGCAGCATGGCGGGTACAGGCAGTCTAGCCTCAGGGTCCCAGTACTCCCCTTCACGGGACATCATCATGATCACAGACAGTGAGGAAGAGGCAGACACTAGTGCCACAGAGGAGATGTCTGTAGCTGAGGCGATGGCTGAACCTCCTCCCAGAGCTGTGTCACCAGTGCCACCAAGTTCTGCCCCTCCCAGCAGCGCTGGCAGCAGTGCATCATCCGGGTCGGGCCAGAAGGCAGGAGGGGGGAGGAAATCATCTGTCTGGGAACATTTTAAGCTGATGCGGACAGATGATCCCAGAGAGGTGCAATGCACTTTGTGCAACAAACTGGTGAAGCATGGGCAGGTGCTCTCCAACCTTGGGACAACTACAATGGCGAGGTACCTGAAGTCATGCCACAGTGCTCTGCTGCTAAGCAGGAAGCCAGGGGAAGTGGATGCCAGCAGGTTCCTGACTGCAGCGGCCAGTCGCCCGGCTCCTTCTGCGGGCAAGCGTCCTGCACCAACTGCTGCCTCTACCAGCAGGAGCAGGGGGGAAGAACATCAGCAGGAGTCTCACCAGCAGCATCAGTCCCCAATGGAGGAGCTGGGGTGGGGGCAGCTACCAAGGCCATCGGCAGCAGGGCGCTGTGGCTTTCAGGAGAAAGCCAAGTGCCTGTTGGCTGAAATGATTACGCTGGATGGGCAGTCCTTCTCAATTGTAGAGGATAAGGGCTTCCAGTGGCTGATTGGGTTCCTGGCCTCCCAGTTTAAGTTGCAGTCCTGCACCATCCTCAGTCAGACTGCGGTGCCAGACCTTTACAGGGCTTTGAAGGAGCAGGTGAGGGAGCAGCTGGCAGGGGCTGTGGGGGGGGGGGGCGCGGTCTACTTCACCATGGACATGTGGTCCAGCAGGAATGCCCAGCACGTGTACCTGGAGGTAACGGCGCACTAGTGGCAGGACCCGGAGGCAGCTTTTGGGAGTGGCAGGAGGGGTTCTGAAGCCAGGTATAGGTGGGCCCTGCTTCAGGCACAAGTCATGGACAGCCCTCACACTGCCAGGAACATCGAGGCAGCCCTGTCCACCATGGTGAGGGAGTGGGTTATGCCAGGCGCGGCCTTCACCAAGGGGTGTGTGGTGATGGACAATGCCACAAATGTACTAAAGGTAGTCCGTGACGGGGACATCACCAGCATCCCTTGCGCCATACACACCCTTCACCTGGTGGTCAGGGATGCTCTGGGCTTGGGGGATAAGGGGATTGGGGCAGGCACCCTTAGCTCCTTGGTCGACTGGGGGAGGAAGCTGGCGGGGTTCTTCAACCGGAGCATGAACGGCAGCGAGCTCCTCCAGGAGAAGCAGGCCGAGCAAGGCTCCCCAGGGCACCAGCTGGTCCAGGATGTGGCCACACTGTGGAATTCCACCTTCCTGATGCTTGAGCAGCTTCTTGAGCAGAAAGCCGCCTTGCATCACGTTCAACTGGAGATGGACTGCGGGGCACCGGAATGGTTTAATGGGGTGGAATGGGAGCTCCTGGCTCAAATGGTCTTCGTCCCGAGACTGTTCCTGGCCATGATGGAGACCATGAGCATGGTCTGGAGTCTCCAGAGGAGGCTGGATGAGATTCTTGGGGGGCGGGGTTGTGGCCCTGTGGGCAGGAAGCTGGCCGATGAGGCGCTTGACCTGGTGCGGAAGCTGAAGTCAGGGCTGGAGGCACCTTTTGATGAGCTCCTGCAGCGGAAGCAATATGTCCTGGCAACAATGCTGGACCCCAGGGTCAAGGACAGCATGGCACACCAGACAACACTCTGCCCTTTGGAAGAATGCACTGGTGGAGAGGGTCCAGCAGGCAGAGCGGGCTATGCAGCAGGACACCCCTGGGGATGGTGGGAGAGGGAGCAGCCACCCCTCTCAGCCAGGTGGGTCTATCCCTGCCCCCAGCCCTAGCGGTAGCCATAGCATCACCAGCAGCAGCAGCACCTCTGTTGCCAGCAACAGCAGAAGCAGCTCGGCCTACGTCAGGCCATTCTGGGGAGCATGGGGTCCCTCACAACAATAGGGAAAGCAGCGTGGCTGGGGGCAGTGGTGGAGGTGGTGCCCAGGCAGAGTTATGAGTGGGAGTACAATGGCGCCTCAGCAGCCATGGAGACCTACCTGGAGGAGGAGCCATACATTGATCCCAGCAGCAATCCCTTGGCCTACTGGGCCGGCAAGGCCAACGTGTGGCCGGCCCTGTTGAAAGTGGCCAAGGGTATCTTGTCCTGCCCACTAACCAGTGTCCTCAGAGAGCGGGTGTTCTCTATGGCGAGGGACATTTGCTGCCCACACTGCCTGAGACTGAGGGCCAAGTTGGTGCAGCAGTTGCTGTTCATTAAGGTGAACCTTCTGTTGCTGGAATTCCCTGAGCTGCCCCTGGACAAGGATTGATGGTGCAGTGGCACACGCCATCCCATGCCAGGGGCAGTCATGGGACGGGGCTCTTCCTCCACAATCTGGACTAGGGATACTGCTGCTGTGCTGCTGAGGTGCTGTCCCTCCTTCCTAATGCCTTGCACCCCCCCTGATCCCCTCCCCCCCCCTCATATTAGACGGCCTTGGCTGCCTTATCTGACTGACCTCATGACACAGGGTGACACTGGGAAACTGTAAGCCTGACAGCTGGCCTATGGCTAGTGGCTACACGATCTCGGCCCGCCTATGTGACACTGACTGGCTCTCGCTCTCTTGCGCTGCACAGTCTTTGCTAGCCTATCTGAGTGCCCTGCTGGCAATGTCCCAGCCTGCCTGCCCTAGTGTCCCTCATGCCATGCTGCCTGTCTGCCCGCCCAGCTTGCCACCAAGCTCAAAGCATGCCTCAATCCGCCTTCCTGCCTCCCATGCCAAGGTGCCTTTCTGCTCACCCAGGTTGCCTAGCTCAAAGCCTGCCCAAGTCTGCTTGCCATACTGCCTCTCATGCCATGCTGCCTGCCTGCCCGCCCACCCAGGTTGCAAAGCTCAAACCCTGCCTCAGTCTGCCTGACTACCGCTCGTGCCACACCACCTGACTGACTGCCCTGGCAACCCACTTTCTGCTGCTGCTAGTGCCAATGGCCCCCAGGCCTATATGCTGTCTGTGTCAAGGGTTCTGTACCGCGGCAACCCACTGTCTGCTGCTGCTAGTGCCAATGGCCTCCAGGCCTATATGCTGTCTGTGCCAAGGGTTTGT
This sequence comes from Sphenodon punctatus, assembly GCA_003113815.1. NCBI lineage: Eukaryota > Metazoa > Chordata > Lepidosauria > Sphenodontia > Sphenodontidae > Sphenodon > Sphenodon punctatus. Next base: position 1,658,237 of record QEPC01000136.1, on the reverse strand, counting down.
ACCCTGGCAACCAAAGTCTGGTGATGCTAGTGCCAATGGCCCCCAGGCCTATATGCTGTCTGTGCCAAGGGTTCTGTACCACAGGTTGCTGCCAAGCTCAAAGCCTGCCTCAGCCCACCTTCCTGCCTCTCATGTCACTGGAGGCTGTCATTCCATTCCACTGCATCCAGAAGCCCGGTGCCTGGCCCGCACGCCAGCCTGCCCCCCCCCCCCAGCCTTCCTCTCAGCACCCACCCACGAATGCCCACTGAAGCTGCTGAAAAAAAAGCCCCTCTGACCACCAGCATCCCACCGCCTGTTGCCGGCTGCCAAGGAGCCTGTCTCTCTTTCTCTCTGGCACACACACACACAGACACAAGCCCTGCCCCTCCTGGGGGGCTGTCTGCAAGTTGAGACCCTGCTTTGGCCTGTCATAGTGCTGCCAGACCGCAGACCTCATCTGCCTACTTTCTGGCAGCAGCTCCAGTGACATCCGCCTTGCTGGGGTTCTGGTGGTCTGGGCACCAGCGGCGGGGGTGGCATCATCAGGAACACATAAACAACATTTAAATAATATCATTCATTTATGATGATGCCTCTAGTCCTTCCTCCTTGGGGTGCTAGAGTATGCTAGAGATCGCAAATAGAGAGACCCTTGCTGGCACATGCAAATCCTGCCCTTCTTGTGGGTCTAGGGATGGCAACAGGAGACCCTAGCTGGGACGTGCAAATTCTGCCCTTCTTGGGGTGCTTGGGATGGCATTGGCAACTGGAGACCCTTGCTAGGGATGGCTGGCACGTGTTTGGGTGGGTGCTTCCTTCAGCTCGTGCCTGACTTCTGGAAGAGCCCCCCACAGTACCCTCTCTCTCTGTGGCAGACATCCGCTGCCACCTGCTGATGCCCAATGTTTGTGCCTGACTGCCCACCACCCACGCACCCACACACCAGTGAGCTTGCTCTAAAGGATAGTATTCTTCTTGTCCTCAAAGTAAAAATAAAGTTTACAAACCTGGCAACACCTCCCGTGCTCTCTTGCTCCTCTGATGAGGAGCCGACCTCCACCAGCTCAGAACTAGGTCCATCAGCCTCTTCCTCCTCCACCTTCACCTTCCAGGTCCTCTTCAGTCTCAGCCTCTTCATTTTTTTCCCTCCCACAGTCAACAAACACACAGCCAAACAAAACACCCACCAACTCACACAACCAACCAGCCAAACCAACACAGCCAAACCAGAAACCACACCAAACAACACCACACAGCCAGCCAGCCACACCACACACGCTCTCTCTCCACACAAGCTCCGCACGCACTCGAATTTCCATTTTCCAATGCGATCACGGGACCATGTGATACCTAGACTGATACCAATACCGATACCGATACCGATTTCTGAACGTTCGGCCAAACCGAACTCCACCAAACCGAACGACCGAATCCAAACTCGGTCCCTGGGCCAAACCCGAACTCGGTTCCCGAACCGAACGACCGAACAACTGAACAACCGAATCCTTCTGTGTTACAGAAGTTCCAGGAACTACTGTGCCTTCCGATGGCAGTGACTCTTTTGAGCTGATTAAAGCCATTTTTAAATGGCCATGGGTGGGTGGGGGGATGGGTGTTCTGGCTTGATGGGTGGAGGGGTATGTGTGTCCCTTTACACAGCACACAGACACAGACACATCTCCATGCACGGGGCCTCCTTCGGTATTCCGGAGGACTCCGTGGGTGGAGATGGGTGGGTGATGGGTGGAGGTGGGTGTTGTGCAGGAGCGCACATGCACACCCACACATCCCCTGTGGTGTTTGTACAGACAAACACCAAGCGAACACCCATCCCCACCACCCATCCCCACCATTTTCACAGATCCCCCCCCCACTGCACACCCGCCTGAACACCGAGTGGGGTATGTGGGTGTGTGGGTGTGGGTGTGTCCATGTAAAAATGGCTTAAGAATGATCATGGATGGATTTACTTTGTCACATACAGGAATTTGTGATCTATTGTTGTCACCCCCTGTACATGTTGCCCAAATAGCAGAGACCAGTCTATCTTAATTTTTGAAGGACAGGTTCCACATGGATCTTCAATTAAATCCACCCCCTTGGACAATAAGGAGATGAAGAAGACCTTACACTGTTTTGCCCAAAATAAAAGTGGTAAGTCAAGATTTCCAGGCAATGATTTGAGGAGGTGAAGTAGGTTTGGGAAGCCTATAGGTATAGGAGGCAGTAGATCTAAGGGTAATTTCAGACATTAGGGGATCACAGTAAACCACCCTGAATCACAGTGGTTTCAGGGTGGTGACTGTGATTGCGTGAACGTCTGTTTGAGCTCCACCAGATGTTCACCACAGTGAATTCCTGTCGGGGTTCAAAGCTAACCACGATTCTGGAGGTGAGGCCGGCCTCACCTCTAGAATCGTGGTTAGCTGAACCACGCTCAGGAATGGGGCGAAAGTAACGTCTGTTACCTCATGGTATTAACTGCTGCTAGATACTTAGATCGTAAAGAATTGGGTGCTGTTACCCCTTGGGTGGGGATGGCATGAGATAGCAAGGGGAACTTCCACGGGTCTAAGGGCCCCCCCCCCCACAATTATGTAAACGTGAAGACGGACGGTTGTCTGTGAAGTTCATAGGGATGCATCCCAGCCAGAGGTAAATGAGGCCCCTCGGCTAGATGACCCCTCTAGGGGAACTTTGGGTGTAGCTTCTATGCTATCACGGGGAGAGGATCCACAGGAATGATGCCGCAGAAGGGTGGAGAGGTGGCAAATATTTACGGCAGCGCTCCTGAGAAAACAAAGGAAGATGGCATTGGATAGATTGGACTTGCATTGAGGGGAAAAGGCTAAGGTCACTAACTGGCAGGAAGATACAATGAGTGGTATAGGAATTGGGACCACAAGTCCTGCCCCTCTGCAAGTAGATGCAATGGTAACAACTCCCTTGAAATGGGCCTCCTGGAATTTATCAGGTTGTAAAGAGAAAGCCCTGGATCCTGGCTGGATGGAATTTATAGGGAGTTTTGATCTGGTTTTCTTGCAAGAGGCATGGTTAGGGGAGTGGGAACTCTTGGAAGTCAGGGGTTTTCAGGTATATACGGTCCTGGGCACTAGAGTTAGGGATAAAGGGAGAGTTTCTGGGGGACTTGCAATATTAATATCAGATACATTTAAAAATGTGTGCCAGCAAATTACAACGGATAGACAGGAACTTCAATTAGAATTATGGAAATCCCCCCATTGGTGGACAAATGTTGTTGCTCAATGTTTATATTCCGCCATGTGGCTCCTTGTACTATAATGCAGATATTTGGGAGGTGCTGGAGGAGCTCTTGGGACAGTTAGATAGTTTATATCCAGCAGCAATATTATTAGCAGCTGGGGACTGGAATGCCCGGATAGGTACACTGTTAGGGGAGGATATATGTGGTAATATATCTAGTCCAGGAGTTAGCCATCAAAGGAAAAGCAAAGATCTAAAGATAAATAAATCTGGTGAACGCATGGTGGAACTCCTAGGTGCTTGTGAATTGACTGTGTTAAATGGGAGAGGAGAGGATTTAGAAGGAGAGTTTACTTTTCTTAATGTTAGAGAGAGAAGTATTATTGATTATATTGTGATCCTTATATGGCAGTTGGAATTGTTTAAGAACTTTCTGGTTATAACAAGAGTAGAGAGTGAGCACGTGGTCTTAAGTGTGCAAGTAGAAGTACCTGGCCTCTGGGATCAACCTCCCCATTGTAGGGTTGGAGAGAGGGAAGAGATGGTGAGGTTCTGTATAAAGTGGACTCCATCCCACTTTGCTGCAGTCTTAGATCTATTATGGAGCCAGGAATTTCTTGTGCTAAGAAAAATGTAATACAAGGCAGAGATGATGAAAGTTCATTTAAAGACTTTGATACTGTTATAGCAACTTTAGGGAGGGATGTTTTATCCTATGAGATGAAACCTAAGCAAAAGTATGCCATAGGGTGGCATGACAAAGAATGCAAAGCAGCTAAGAGTAGACTCATTGGAGCTAAGAGACGCTGGGTCAAAATGTTTACAGAGGATTTGCGGCTTGAGTACATGGAGGAGAGGAAAAAGTATAAACGGTTGATCCAGGTAAAAAAAAAACATCAAACAGCCATGATCTGGGCTAGGATGGAGGTAGCAGTAAGCAGGAAAGTTGATAAGCAATTATGGGCAATAATTAGACCAGTGGTGCATGGTAAGGTTGAGTCACTAAATGAAGAGTCCAATAAATGAAGAAATTTGGCTAAATTTTTTCACCCAGGTTTATAGGCAGAAGGAGGACAGGGAAGACTTGGAAGAGGAAGTAAATCAGTCAATTTTAGGTTATCATAGTGAGGAACCTCATCTAGCGATATGTGTTAGGGAAGAGGACATAATGTTGGCAATTAGTGCTCTTAAGAATAGTAAGGCACCAGGACATGACTATATAACTGCAGAAGCCTTACAGACTAGTGTGGCTTGGTGGGGCCCCCTTTCAGTTAGCTACTTTGCACAGATTATCAAGGCTAGGAAGATTCCTAGATCCTGGGGCCTAAGTATTCTAGTCCCGTTGTTTAAAAAGGGTTGCCCAAAAGACCCGGCCTGTTATAGGCCTATTAGCCTTCTTCCAGGAGTAGGAAATGTGTTCAGTGAGATTTTATTAGGGTACCTAGAAAGATGGGCTTATGGGCAGAAGTTAGTACCAGAGGAGCAAGGAGGATTCCAGAAGAACAGATCTACATTGGATAATTGTTTTGTTATTTCATATATTATTGCCACATATACTAAGATTAGGGCTGGGAAATTTTTCCTGTCCTTCATTGACCTGCAAAAAGCTTTTGACTCAGTCCCGAGGGGGAAACTATGGTCTAAGTTACTTAAGTTACGTATTGATAGGGAGCTTCTGGCATTGTTGATACAGATCCATACAGAAAATGCTGTGAGAATTAGATTAAGTCCTCAGGGGAAATTATCTACACCCGTCCCAGTTAAGAGGAGGGTTAAGCAGGGCTGTGTGCTCGTGCCCCTACTCTTTAACATCTTTTTGAGTGATATTATACCTGCTTTACAATGTGATGAAGGCCACCTGCCAAAAGTTGGAGACCGGACTGTGTCGGCATTAATGTATGCCGACGACATAATGATGATGTCCCAGACAAGGAAAGGCACGAAAAATCAGCTCCAGAAGCTGATGGCATACTGTATTGTAAATGATCTTGAAATAAACTTTGCTAAATATCAAATAATGGCTCTGGGGGGGAGGACATGTAAATACCTGTGGAAAATCGATGGGAGTGAATTCCTTCAAACAGACTCCTCTGTATACCTTGGTGTCACCCTTTGTAGGAATGGGCTTTGGACGAGGCATATGAAACAAATTGCACTGAAAGCATCAGTAGAGGCCAAGGGGATTCTGAAATTCTGAAATTAACAACTAGATTTATGCCAGAAAGACTCTCTACTGTCCTAAATGTATACAAAAGTAAGGTCTAATCTAAATATGTTTGGGCTGGCAGTAATACCTGTGGGAAATTTTGATGATCTAGAAGTGGTGCAAAATAAATTCCTACGCTCAGTATTGAGAGTACCACAGAGTATTCCGAGAGTGGTAGTTAGAGCAGAAACTGGTTCCCTGTCCATTGCTTGGATAGGGAAGCAATACTTCCTTTGCTACTGGATCAAACTATGCAATCAGGAAACTCAGACCCTATGCTTAAAGGAGGAATAAAGCTGTGAAGGGGTCTGGCAATATCCGTGGATAAAATGTGTATCTATGCACCTAAGGAACATAGGTCTCTCTTTTGATCAGTTGTGGGGGAAGAGTACAGTCCATCAACGTAGTTTAATATCTACCAGAGCCAGGGATATAGCCTGGCAGAAAGACTTAGCGGTGGTTGCTGCCTGGAAGGCAGCCCCATAGTATTCTTGTATTAAAAGGCAACATAGTTTTGAGGATTATCTGGATAAACGTAGAGATCCATCACTACGCAGATGCTTTACATTTGCTCGATTCCAACTGTTTCATTCAGCAGATGTTTGGGGCCGCTATAAGGGTTTATCCCACTTATTGCAAACTTGTCCATGTAATAATAATAACAAGGAAGACATAATACATATATTGTTCAATTGTTTATTTTATGAAACTATTAGAGAAACATGGATTAAAGCATTATTAGAAGGGAAAGAATATTGTACACCGCAAGAAAAACTCAGATGTCTGTTAGCTACTAAATCAGTAGAGGAGATGAGGGCAATTGCAATTTTTGTTCATTTGGCCACAAAAATATGGATAGAGGTAGGGGAACAAATACCCGCTGTACATTAGCTAGAAGATTGTTTAAGGGGGTAAGAATTCGTGTCTTTTTTTAGATAGTGCTGCCTATATTAGGTATTTGTTTTTTAACTGAAAGTTCCATACAAACGTTAGTGAATGGGGCTGTAAATTTGGCTGGTTCAAATGTTGCTTCTTGACAGTTAAGGCATAAGCTCTGTCTATAAAGTGAAGTGTGAAATGAGTTTGATTGTTGCTTATGATCCTTATCCAAATTGTATATTTTGTATGTTTGTATGTTTGTCTGTTTATGTCTGTATGTTTGTTTTTTATGGCCATGGCAACTAGCTAGTGCCAAATAAAATAAATCAAATCAACGTCTGTTACCTTGTCTGGTTCCTGTCAGTTGACTAAAAAGAGGATCCAGGCGCATACAAACAGCTATATGAAAAATTCAAATCCAAATCTTTAACCTGTTAATCCTGAAAGAGGTATGAAAAACAAAGTATTTTTGCGTTCCATATAACTGGAAAATCCCTGCCAAGGAGTAGCGAAATTCAGTCAGAAAACTAACAATACAGCTCTATTTGCCAATGTATGTGGCACCCCCACCTCCCCCCAAATTACTTTTATTTATTTATTTTTTAAAATTATACCTCGCCCCTTTTGCCACAGGCAACCCAGGGCGGCTAACAACATCAAAGATAAACACAATATCGTCAAACATAATAAAAACAAGAATAAAAACCAAGCCTCTCCCTCACCAAATGCCTGATGGAACAGTCAAGTCTTACAACTCCTTTGGAAAGCTGGGAGGTCCGGGGCCAGATGGGCCCCCACTGGGAGAGAGTTCCAAAGGCGTGGTGCGGCCACCGAGAATGCCCTATTCTGCGTGGCCCACCGGGTAACCCGGGGGACCTCCAGTGTGGCACCCCCGGACAACCGCAGGGGCTGGTCTACAACCCAGGGAGTGAGGTGATCTCGCAAGTAGACAGGGCCCAGACCATGTAAGGCTTTATAGGTCAAAACCAACACTTTGAATTGAGCCCAACACTTTGAATTGACTGGCTGCTAATAAGCAGCCAGTGCAGAGACCCGAGCACTGGTGTAATGTGCTCCCGGCAGCCCAGTCCCACTAAGAGCTGGACTGCCGCATTCTGCACCAGCTGCAGCTTTCGAGCCATCACCATAGGTAGCCCCACATAGAGCGTGTTACAGTAGTCTAGTCAAGAGATGATAAAAGCATGGATGATCATGGCCAGGTCAGGAACTGAAACCAACGACCGAAGCTGCTGCACCAGATGTAACTGGTGGAAGGCACTCCTTGCCACAGCCTCCACTTGGAGATCCAGGTGGAGCTGCTCATCAAGGAGCATCCCCAGGTTCCGTACCTGGGAAGTCAGCGGAGGACAGATCCCATCAGCCATAGTAGCTGTCACTTCCACCAACTTACCGACTACCATCACCTCCGTCTTGTCAGGATTCGATCACAGTCGGTTAGTCCTCATCCAATCCCCCACAGCTGCCAAACACCAGGTAAGCACTGAGACATCCAGGCCTGGATCTTTTGAAAATGAGAGATACAGTTGGGTGTCATCCACATACTGATGACACCTCACCCCGAACCCTCTAATCACCTCACAGAGCAGCTGCATATACACGTTGAACAGGAGAGGGGACAAAACAGAACCCTGCGGAACCCCACACGAGAGGTCTCGGTAAGATGAAAAACAATCACCGAGCACCACCCGCTGAGTTCTTCTGGTCAGGAATGAGCAGAACCATTTGAGAACAGTTCTACCCACCCCCGCACTGTCCTGCAGGCATGTCACCAACATCTCATGGTCAATGGTATCAAATGCTGCCGAAAGATCTAACAGGATCAACAGAGTCACTTGACCCCAATCCTTCTCACAGCGGAGATCACTTACCAAAGCCACAAGACCGGTCTCAGTGCCATAACCCGGACGGAAGCCAGACTGAAAGGGATCAAGATCACCGACGTGGTCAAGATGCTCCTGAAGCTGTCCGGCCACTACCCATTTAATAACCTTCCCTAAAAAGGGAAGGTTAGAGACAGGTCGATAGCTAGTAGGGGAGTCAACGTCAAGTGATGGTTTCTTGAGCAGAGGCTGCACCACCACCTCTTTGAGGCAGCTTGGTACTTTGCTCTCCCGAAGGGAGGCGCTGACCACCCCGGCCAGCAACAGCCCCATTGTCTCCCGGCAGCTCTTAACTAGCCAGGATGGGCACGGAACTAATTTGCAAGAGGTGACCTGAACTGCCCCCAGAGCCTCCACCACGTCAGCGGGTGTCACCAACTGAAATTGAACCCACAAAATTGGACATGACGGGGCTTCTACAACCTCTACCTCCTCTACTGTATTAAGTGCAGCATCGAAGTCGTGGTGAATGAATATGAGCAATTTTATCCACAAAATAATCTGCAAACATGTCACAGCGAGCAGATGATGACTCAACTCCAGGGTCGAGGGAGGCCGGACTGACCAGCCCCTGCACAACCTGGAACAGCTCCGCTGAATGGGATTTTGCGGACGCTATGAGGGTAGCAAAAAACTCCCTCTTTGCTACCCACATAGCCACGGCATAGGCTCGTAAACTAGCTCTATGCCGCAATCTGTTGGCTCCAGCACAAGAACGACACCCCGTCGCTTCAACCATCGCCCAGCTTGCTTCAGCCTCCGCAGCTCCTTGGAAAACCACAGAGGTCTGCGGAGACTCCACCTAGGTAACGGATGCCTGGGAGCTGTCCGATCGATAGCCTCCATCAACAAGGTGTTCCATAGCTTAATGAGATCATTGATGAGATGGTTGTTAAGGTCAGAAGGTAACTCCCCCAGAGCACCTAGAAACCACAATGGGTCCAACAGCCTCCGGGGGAGGACCATACCCTTCCGGGGACAGACGTGTGCTAGAGGTAGGTCTGCAGGAGGTAATGATCCGTCCATGACAAGGGCACAGCTGATATCCCCCCCATTAACGGAGCACCCGCTTCAAGACCAGTGCAAAACATAAGGTCCAAGGTATGTCCTCCAAGATATGTTGGGCCGTTGACCCTCTGGGACAGGCACATGGTTGCCATGGCGGCCATGAACTCATGCTTGGCTCCCCCGAGAACTGCGTCAGCATGAATGTTGAGGTCCCCCAAGACTATTGTCCTTGGGGACCGCAGCACCACCTCCGACACAGCCTCCGCCAGAGCATGCAGGGAGGCCGCCGTACTGGTAGGTGCATGGTATATCAGCAGCACTCCCAAACTGTCCCCCGCCAAATTGAACACAAGATGGAGACCTTCAATGCCCACTATGGATCGCACTGGACACCCCCTCCGACACAGCCTCCGCCAGAGCATGCAGGGAGGCCGCCGTACTGGTAGGTGCACGGTATACCAGCAGCACTCCCAAACTGTCCCCCGCCAAATTGAACACAAGATGGAGACCTTCAATGCCCACTATGGATCGCACTGGATACCTCCTCACAGACCAACCCTCTTTAAAAATCAAAGCTACACCGCCCCCCAGTCCCTCTAACCGTGGCTAGTGCTGCACGGAATACCCGGCTGGAACAAGATCAGCCAAAATAGGCCCCGATTCATTGTGCAGCCAGGTTTCCGTGATACACATGAGATTGGTGGCACAGTCCAGGATTACCTCCTGGACCATCGATGCTTTGTTCGCCACCGACCTCTCATTTAATAGCACCACCACCGGGTTGGGGACCCCCTGACCGAGTCCTACCTGCTCTACTGCTAGGGGGGAGGTGAGCTGGAGATGCATGAGCGGGACTTTCCTGGAATATTTCTGGGTGAAGGCTAGATCAACCGAGAGGGAATTTAGAAATTTCCTAGCAACCTTTTCCGTCATTGGATTACGGGAAACCTGGCTTATGTGTTCAGATCAATTAGCTGTTCCACATCTTAAAATGTGGGTAACCCAAGCCCTTAAAGTTAGGGATAAGGGCTGACCTGTGGGTGGATTAGCCATCCTTATAAGAGAGAATTTGGGCTGGGATAGCAATTTAATTTTTGATTTGGACTTATACTTGCTTAACTTTCTTGTAGTTAAGGTTGAAATCTCCAATAAATGATCAATAGTGGTCATAAATGTATATATTCCACTTACTAATTCTAAGTATTATGGATTGCAAATTTGGTCCAAATTAGATAGCTTATTGGATGTGGTGTCAGAGAGATTTCTAAATTCACCAATTATTTTACATGGAGTTTTTACTGCCAGATTGGGGCCTAATTTTTTGCATATTATCACCCATGATGTGTCTCCTGATGATTAAAGCATGCTCCTGGAAGTCCAGGGATTTGAAGGTAAGTAAGCCTGACCATATTTTTTGTCATATTGGTGTATAAATTCAGACTTCAAATTTTGCACTATGAGAACCCTAATCAAACTTATCGATTTACATTCTTGTCAGCATCTAATGGAAGTGTAGTAGATTATATTTGTGTCAGAAAAACAATTATGCAAAGGGAATTGTTATAAATTCAAATATAATTTAACATAATGTAAATATAATATGCTTCAAGCATTAAGTCTAGTTACACCAAATTAATTCAATAAACAAGTGTACACATCATATGAAGATCAGTCGAGAATCCACAGTCTCTATTGACATGTTTTGACATATTGGTCTTCTTCAGAATAACGTGAATCTGGAATTTAATATATTCCATTATAATATATAATATAATTACTCTATGATCCAAAATTTAATACAATACAGTATAATTTTTAAAGGACCACAAACATCTTTTACAACATATCCAGTCTTATCAAATAATAACCATGCAGTCCAAAAAATTAAATGCCTCAAATACAAGTGGTTGTGTAATAAACAAAATGTATAATATTACATATATTATTTTATAATACAAATTTTATACACCACAATATAATTATTTAGAAAACCATAAACATGTATTTTTCAACATACCAAATCTAATCAAGTAATACTCAGATAGTCCATTATCAGTCTCAAAAAGGACTAAAAAGTCCCCCCAAACCCTTAAATGCAACAAGTCACTGTGTAAAAAAAACTTTAAAAACCAAAGTTAACAACTTCAAAACATGCACCTTTTATCCTTCAGTATCTCCAAAACAGCGGTAGAGGGAAAAATCAAATAACTCCTTCTGCCCAAGAACAAATCTCAACAAAAAACAAGTTTCAATGGATATTGAGATTTCATGAGGATTGGATGGTTTTGATACCTCCACATATTCTAAACCAACTGATTGCAATACTTATTTACATTTCAAGAGTTTCCATCCATTCCATTTAAGGAAAAAAGTTTTGAGGCTAGGACCTGTTCAAATGATGAGAAATTTCTTTTGGAATCCTCACCTATGCATGATAATTTTCAGAGGAGGGGATATCTCACTAATCTCTTCATCAGCACAGAGAATGGCATTCAGTTTTACACAAAGTGATTTGTTAGATAAACATGTAAAGGACTGTTCAAGGTCTTGGATTGTGTGCCCTTTGACTTATGGACACCTGTCTTCAAAGATTCGTTCTACTATTATGAAATATTGGAGAATAGTTTGGCATCTACCTTTTTGTGATTCACCTCCCTTATTTGCATATAAAAGAAGCAGGAATTTGAATAAGGTATTAATGAGAGCAGAGTTTTTACCCCCCCAAAATATATCCCATGTGGGAATTGGGGGACCCACATTGGGTCATTTCAAATGTGGACATTGTAAATTTTGTAAATATTCCCTTAAGATTAAAACATTTGAACCAGATGGACGGATTGTACAGTTAAGGCAGTTTAGCAATTACACAACTACACTGATTGTTTATGCTATTAAATGCCCGTGTGACTTACTTTATATTGGACAGACCAAAAGAGCATTAAAGGTTCACATTGGGGAACATATTAGTTGTTTGAAGAGGAAAGTTATTTCAGTACCCATTGTGTCCCATTTTGAAGAAGATGTACATGAATTTTGGGAGTTTACCTTTTGGGCAATTGAGAGAATCAAAGGAACAGAAAGGGTTGAAAAGAGGTTGCTTCAAAGGGAAACCTTTTGGATTTTTAGACAAACTGTGAAGCCAGCTGGCCTTAATGTCTCTCTGGAATTGAAGAGTTTTTTTGTGATAGATAACCATTGTCTTTACAACTTTTTTTATAAAAGATTTTTTTGTTCAACAAGAACACGACACCATGTTGGAACGGAGGTATTTTATTTCAACATTAATTTTGAAGGAGTAGTTTATAAGGTCTGACAGCTTATATATTATTTTGGGTCATTAGTGAGAAATGGTGGGACTGAAAGGGTACAAAAGAGGCTGCTTAAATGGCAGCTTTTTGGAAAATTAGGTAGCAATTTGTTTGTTTTTCTTAGAGATTCTTGGAAAAGGAAGACCTTTCATAAATCGTTTTGGTTTGATAAGTAATAACATACTGTTGTAACTGTACAAACATATATGTATTACATTATGGTTTCTTATCTTTGTAAGATTTAGGTTCCCATTTAGAAGACCTAAATCCAAGGGTGTTTCTAATAAGGTACAGTTGTTCTTAAATGATGAGTTATGCAAAGGCCTTTAGGTCAGTTGGTATGCTAAATGCAGGAAATGCATGTGGATTGAGATAGCTGACATGGGGGTTGTCAATTAGATGTGTTTCAGCTGAGTCACTTGTAAAGTTTTTTTTTTGAGAGAGAGAGTATTTAAGCTTCACCTGTGCAGAAAGTTTCTTTGCTGCATTAGTGAGGAAGAGTCTTCCCTACGTGAGGTTTCTTTGATTTTTGCTGAACTGAGGAGAGAGACAGATAAGTTTTTTTCAATTATGTATTGCTGGGCATGTCAATTAAGATTAGCATCATTTAAGCGTTATAGTATTTGTCATGGGATTGGGGCTCACTACCCCACTCTAGGCTGTCATGACTCAGTTTCCTTGGCTTGCAGCTCTCACTAGATCAGCTTTCTCTCTAGAACTGATTCAGCCTGCAACGGGTGAACCTTCTTGTCACTTTTTCAGCCACCAAGTTTCCCAGCACAGACTCTTTCTCTCTAGGTTCGTCTGTGTTTGTAAACACAGAATTAACCCCAAACTGTGTCTCGCCAATGTTAGGGTTAGCAATTCCACTGGACCATGCGAAGTTCAGTAAAAAGAAGTTTAATGAATAAATCATGAATAAGCATGCAGTGCAAGATTATACTCGAGAGTGCAGAAATGAAAATAACATAACCAATAATGCATTCCTATCTGTACTTGGATTCTCCAGATTTAGGCTTACCCTAATCCAGGTCCAAGGGTATTTCAGTTCATGTCACAGCCAGCGATGGAAAGCTTGGCCACGTATCAGTCTTTAGAGTTTCCAAAAGGCCTTACTTCATAGTTCCTTTGGTGCAGCCCTTCTCTGACTGGTAAGATACAATGATGCAGATGAAGCTCAACCAGCTGATCTCAACCAACTGAGATAGCCAGATAGATCCTTTCTTTGTCTTGTCTCCCCCCTTAAGTACCTTTCCAGGGTCCTTCGTTTTTCCAGATTTTTCCGCCAGGTGACTCTGTGCTTTCAGTCACGTCCACAGGAAGAAATCCATTTGCAACTCAGTGGTCTATGTGTCTGCAGAGGTGTTTAGGCTTTTTCTGAATACATACTCGGCATGACTTTGCATTTCTCCATTGCGTAAAGTGAGTTTCTAGTTCTCAGCTTTCATATTACATACATGTTTAACCTTTACCTTTACATATTTGTTAGACCTGTAGTCTACATGTAGCCCAGCGTCTTCTTATGACAGTATTAGTTTTAAGTTTGGTGTTTAAGCATGACATTGGTGAATAGTAAAATGTTAGTGTGCTATTATTGCAGACTTTGGTTTGGATTGATGGAGAATCCTACCACTTCATAAGCCTTAGTATGGACTTTTAGTTTCCTTTGGAGAGTGGAGTACACACTAAGAGTCATTTTTTGCTGGTAAGATGCAGGATTTTAAGATTACAGATATATAACTTTGTTTTGTTATAGTGGTTATGAGGTAAAGGTTGATGATTCATTTACATTTGTCCCTTAGCTCAAGGAGTGATTTAACTCCCCCCTTCCCCTATTTATTAGCTTCTTTGGAGAGAGTGGAATATAGACTAGGAGTTCCTCACAGGTTTTGCTTGTAAGGGCAAATATTTAAAGGTTATAGGTATGTGTGTGTGTGTGTGTATGTATGTGTGTATATATATATATATATATATATATATATATATATATATATATATATATATATATATAA
>QEPC01000136.1:1611885-1629514 GCA_003113815.1 Sphenodon punctatus | reverse complement strand
GTGGGGGTTCGTTTGACCACGCTTCCCGGGACCTTCCCCCGGCTAGCCCGGGAAGCGTGGTTGAAACCGACCCCATGTGGGTATTGAGCGTGATGAACATCTGGCGCGCGCCGTTCAGACGTTCAGGGCCCTTTGGCCCCACGGGGGGGTTGAGCGTGGTTCACTGTGGTTGAGCGTGATCTCGTAACGTCTGAAATCACCCAATGTTGAATGATTTTAATGGCTATTGTAAAGAAAATGACTAGAACATAAATCAATCCAAATCTAAGGTGATGGTCTTTGGCAAAAATAGGAAAACACACAAATGGTGGATTGATAATCATGAACTAGAGCAGGTTAGCTCATCTAGGTATCTAGGGATTCACTTTACTGTTCAAGCTTCTTGGAATGTGCATATCAGAAATTGTAAATTAAGGGCTTATTCTTTAGTCAAGCTTTTGAAACGTTTGAATAATTATAGACACAGTGGCACTATCTAGTCTATTTTGAAGGTGTGCAGTGCTAAATTAATCCTGCAGGTATTTTATGGTGCAGACTTATGGGGGTATTTTGACTTCTCTTATTATTATTGTTGCACAGAATTATTTTTTCCGAAGCCTTCTGGGGTTTTCCAGAAGTACGCCCGCATATCTGTTTAGGGCAGAATTGGTGGAAGTAGCCCCCAATTGCAGATTAATTCATTATTGGATGAAATTGTGCCAGATGGAATCTATTGGGCTTCCCAAAATGTGCCTGGACAGAATTCATTTACTATGTTGAAATATCTTTGGCTTCATAAAGTGGCTTAGTTGGCCCTAAACTTAAAAGTGCTAGGCTTATTAGCCAACAAAGCCAAACAAGAATTTAAACAGAGGGTAATAGATGTTCACAAACAGATCGATATGGCAGCACTTGTAGGATCAAATTATGCAAAAATGGCTGACTGGGACCAAACTGGTCCACTGAAAAATATTTAGATTTCCCTTTCAAAATGGACCTTAGGAAAGCATTCATATGGTTACATTTTGCATTAATGCCCGCCCAAGTTTTAGAAGGCAGCTGTCAAAATTTGCCGCTAAGCAAGCGACTCTGCATATGTGGGGAGCCAGTGCCAGAAGATCTAGTGCATTATGTCCTTAATTGTCATCTCTGTGATAAACAAAGATTGAAATACTTGGCTAGTTTTTTAAAGAAAATGGAGTACTGGCCAGAAGATGCAAAGTTAGTTTTTATTAAATGGCACTAACCAGTTTGTAGCGTGAAGGGTGACTATATTTGCTGTTAAGGCTGCAACCTTACGAGAAAAATGTGTATGTTGATTCCAAAGACTTTATATCAGTCATTTGTTTTATACCAGTTTGATTTATTGTTTTTTATATTTTTATAAGGTCTATTTGACCAATTCAATAAATTTATACACTACAGTCTATAATTCTCAGCTGATAAAAAGGCAAGGTGCTATTTTTATTTCTTTGTCCATAGCTGCTGCTTGAAATAATACTCACTTGTAAAAGAATCTTCCCCTTCTCTCTTGATTGTTCTTTAACTACCTTTTGATGGTCATTTCCTGATCTTCCCAGGAGTTTCACTCCTTTACAAGGGAACTGCCTCTTAGGTCACATCTTACCCATCAATGCTTAATGTATATCTCCATTGTATATCTGTCTGTCTCACACAACCTGCTAGCTGGGTTTTATGGGTTCACAATATACTTTTGAATATTTTTTGTTACATAGTTCTCACATACACTTTCATCTTGATTGTATTTTTCTGGTAAGTATGAGCTGATTGATACCAGACATTCCTGGATACATAAATGTAGTATACTCACACAAGGAACATTTATGTTACTAAAAACTAAAGTTTAGTTTAGTTCAGTTTTAAACTAAAAACTGGGGGAAAGCCAACAGGTGCTGAGCAGCACGTGGGTCGGGCTGAGGCAGCTGCAAAAGATGCCATTGTTTCAGGGGAATTGGAGTATCCTAATATAGAAGACAGGAAAAATCCCCAGAGAGCTCAGGTGGAAATCAGTTTGCAACAGTCAAACTCTAACTAAAACAGTTATTTACAATAAAATGATTTTAAAATAAAAAGGATACATTTAAACATCTATACACAAAGGCTA
This sequence comes from Sphenodon punctatus, assembly GCA_003113815.1. Classification (NCBI taxonomy): domain Eukaryota; kingdom Metazoa; phylum Chordata; class Lepidosauria; order Sphenodontia; family Sphenodontidae; genus Sphenodon; species Sphenodon punctatus. The sequence continues at coordinate 1,627,410 of QEPC01000136.1, read as the reverse complement.
GAAGTCTAAAAAATAAGATGGGAGAATTAGAGTGTACTGCATTAAATGAGGATATAGACATCATAGGAATCTTAGGTTGCTTTTAAACGAGGGCGTGCTGAAGCGCCCCCCAAACGCCGCATTAAAGTAAAGCCGCCGGAAGTGGCGTTCTCCCCGTTGCCGGCGGCGGCGGCGGCTGGAGACATGGGACTTTGGAGCGGCGCGTTCTTAAGCCTAATAATTGAAGAGACCTGGTGGAATAAGGACAAACAATGGGACACGGTATTATCGGGATACAAAACATATCAAAATGACAGAGTAGATTGAGCTGGTGGTGGGGTGGTGCTATATGTAAGGGATGGGGTGATGCTATATGTAAGAGACAACATGTAGTCAAGCAGGTTTAATATTGTAAAGGAAGCAAACAGTTCTCTGGAATCTGTCAATAGAAATGTATAGCGGGGAAGTGTATAACGGTCGGACTATACTATCGTCCTCCTGCACCGGACAGTGAGACTGACTGTGAAATGCTAAGGGAGATTAGACAGGCTACTAAAGTCTCAAATGCAGTAGTAATGGGTGATTTCAATTACCCTCATTGACTGGGTGAATGTCTGTTCGGGGGTGGGTGAGATGCAAAGATAAAATTTCTAGATGTCATAAATGACTGCTTCATGGAGCAGCTCCTCCTGGAACCAACAAGAGAAGGAGCCACTCTGGATCTAGTCCTAAGTGGAGTGCAGGATTTAGTGTGAGGGGAAATGGTGCTGGAGCCGCTGGGCAATAGAGATCATAATATAATCAAATTTAACATACTCACAGGAGGGAAAATGCCAAATAAAACCACTGCGGTAACATATAACTGTAGAAAGGGGAACTATATAAAAATGGGGAAACTAGTTAGAGGAAAACTTAAAGAAGCAGTTGCAAGTATTAAATGTCTACAGGCAGTGTAGAGAGACTATTTAAAAACATCATCTTGAAAGCTCAGATTAAATGTATTCCACAAATTAAAAAATATAGAAAGAGGCCAAACGTCTGCCTGTGTGGCTAAATGATGAGGTGAAGGAGGCTATTGGAGCCAAAAAGGCATCCTTTAAAAAATGGAAGGAGTCGAAATGAGGTAAATAGGAAAGAGCATAAGTGTTGCCAAAGTAGATGTAAAAATTTAATAAGGCAGGCCAAAAAGGAATTCAGTTCAATTTTATTATGCTTGACCATTGGTGATCACAAAAGCAAAATACAAAACATCATAATTTCAAATAAAATAGCTTAACCTAATACAAATTAGGAAAAGGACTAAAATGTAAAAACTTTTCCTAGTAACCAGGAGTTTCCAGCCCTTAGAGTAAATCATTTTAAAACAACCAAGTAAATTTAATAATAAGATTATAAACAGGATAAACCCAAACCCTATTTTCAGCAACATACCTTGGAGCATCTGGCAACCAGCCAGTTCCTGGGTTAAACTCACTCGTTTGGGAGTTTACCTTGTCACAAGGTATTATGGGCAAAATTAAGAAATTTTTCTCTCAATAAAAAGGCCTGGACCAGGAATGAAGACACATCTATAGTACATTGCGAGAATAAATCATTTAGAAATATTCTGGTTAATTCAGAGCCCGTACACGCAGGATCTCTCTCTAAATGGGCATTCAAATATAGTCTGATAGAGAGGGCACTCAAACAGAACATGACCTGTCGTCTCTGCCTCTAGCTGATCGTAAGGGCAAATACATAGGGCGAAAGGAATACCATCTTTCCACCCCTCCAAAGCCCTAGTTGGAAGTGCATTGTCGGGCCAAGAAAAAAAGAATACGTCTGAACGAAGTACCTTGCAAAAGGTATTGAGGCACAACCTTCAGGATCAAATCATGATAACGACTCAAAGAGGGTTAAAGAGAAATTTCTGCTCTATCCTGCTGACAGTGGATATCATTTAGTCTGAGGCGGATTTCAGAACATGCCACAGGGAAACTCTTAGAGGTCAAAGAGGATAAATCTAATCCCATAGATTGCAACTTCCCAGAAACTACCTGCCTCCAGATATCCAAAAAAGAGTCGGCAACCAAATAAGGAAAGAGGCCAAGGGAGCCACTCAGATGAATTCTTAGTCATAAATGAAAAGCGCTATCCCAAACCCCAACATTCCACCCAGGCTGTCCAAATTCAAGCCTAAGGGCAATATTTGGGATGTTTTTAGGTGCTCTCATAAGAGTGAATGAATTTTGTTTGAAGATTGTACAAAACTGATGGAGCATCTACAGCCCATAGAGCAGCTCCATAAAGAAATTGCGCCTGACTTCTAGCATTAAAGACCCGCAGAGTTGGTAACACTCTACCATCCTCTTTATGCAAAAAATAGCCCAGAAGGGCTCTTGATGAGCCAACTGCTCTGTCCAAAGAGACTTTCCAATGGAAAATCCAGCTACAATTTTTCTGGAAAAATATTCCCAAATACTTAAATACTTGCTAAAGATGCTAAAGCTAATAAAAAACGTTAAGTATATTATTATTATTAGCAAGCATTTATATAGTACAAGCAATGTAACTGGTGCTTTACAAAGCAATGGAATAGGCATGGTCCCTGCCCTAGGGCTTACAATCTGAGAGACAGCGGGGGTGGGGGAGATGAAGGAAGGGGAACAGAGGGAAAGACAAGGGGTGTAACATTCACGAAGATGAGGAGTCCCAGGTGCCCATGCTTGACTTGCTTACATCGAGAATGATGGCTGGCTGGTCCATGTGGTGAGGACATGAGTACGCAGACCTCAGGTAACATATTGTACTGGATGGTAGGTATCAGTAGGAGTTAGGTGAGGGGAGCGAGGAGCTGGGGATGGCAGAGAGGAAGAGGTGGGTCTTGAGGAGGGATTTGAAGGTATGAAGGAAGGAGGCGAGGTGGATGTGGGAAGGGAGGGAGTTCCAGGCATGGGGAGCAGCTAGGGAGAAGGGACGAAGGCGGTTAGGGGAGCAGGGGAGGCGTGGAAGGGTGAGAGAGGGGACAAAGGAGAAGCGGAGTTCACAGACTGGAGTACGGAGGAAAATTAGCGCAGAGAGGTAGGGGGGAGAAAGGTTGTGAAGAGCTTTATAGGTGAAGACTAGGAGCTTGTGCAGGATTCGTTCAGGAAGGGGGAGCTAGTGAAGAGAGGAGAGGAGGGGCTGCATGTGGTCGAAGCAACAGGCAAGGTGGATGACCCTGGCAGCAGTTTTGGATAGAGATAAGGGGAGAAAGGGGAGAGCGGGGGAGGCCAGTGAGAAGGAGGTTACTGTAATCGAGGCGAGAGATGACCAGAGCATGAACAAGGATTTTGGCAGAGGAGACAGCGAGAAAAGGGTGAATCTTAGCAATGTTATGGAGGGAGAAGCGACACGATTGGGCAGCAGAGTCGATGTAGGGTTTAAAAGAAAGGGGTGAGTCAAAGATGAAACCTAAGCTATGGGTTTGGGGGATGGGAAAGATGGTCACCCCATCGATAAGGATCGACAGAGAGGAAGGATGAGAGGGGAGATGAGGAGTTCCGTTTTAGCCATGTTGAGTTTGAATTGATGTTGAGACATCTAGGTAGAGATATCAGAGACAGCTGGTGAGGCGAGCTTGAACAGATGGAAAGAGATAGGGAGTAGAGAGCGTTAAGTGTCATCAGTGTAGAGGTGATATTGGAAGCCATGGGAGGCAATGCGTTTGCCTAGGAACAGGGTATAGATAGAGACAGGGTGTAGACATCAGAAGCAGGAAGCCTGCTAGAGAGTCAGTTGGGTCATTAGATGAACAGGGGGTGAAAGGGGTGCTTAGGGAGGAAAACAATATTGCAGAGAAGCTGAATGAGTTCTTTGCCTCAGTCTTCACTGCAGAGGATATTGGAGATATCCACGTAGGTGATGAATTGGAAGAGCTGTCACAAATCAACGTGACTCTGGAGTAGGTTCTAGAGTAAATTGACAAACTAAATACTAACAAATCACCAGGACCAGAGGGTATTCACCCCAGAGTTCTGAAGGAACTCAAATATGAAATTGCAGACCTACTGTTAGTAATTTGTAACCTAGCGCTAAAATTTGCCACTGTACCAAAGAACTGGAGGATGGCAAATGTAACCCCAGTATTTAAAGAGGGATCCAGAGGTGATCCTGGAAACTACAGACCAGTAAACCTGATGTCTGTGCAGGGCAAAATAGTGGAAACTATCATTAAGAACAGAATCACTGGGCATGTTGATAAACATGGCTTAATGGGGAAGAGTCAACATGAATTTAGCAAAGGTAAGTCATGCCTCACTAATCTCTTGGAATTCTTTGAGGGTGTAAATAAGCATGTGGACAAGGGAGACCTGGTAGATATAGTGTACCTGGATTTCCAGAAAGCATTTAATAAGGTCCCACATAAAAGACTCTTGAGAAAATTAAAAAGTCATGGGATAGGAGGTAGTATCTTGGGACCGCTTCTTTCTTATTGTTCTGTAAAGCGCCGGGTACACAGCTGACGCTATATAAATGCTTATAATAATAATAATAATAATAATAATAATAATGGATCGGTAACTGGTTAAAGGATAGGAAGCAAAGTAGGATTAAATGGTCAGTATTCACAATGGAGAGATGTAAAAAGTGGTGTGCCCCATGGATCTGTATTGGGACCGGTGCTGTTTAATGTATACATTAATGATTTGGAAAAGGGTGTTAAGAGTGAGGTGATCAAATTTGCAGACAACACCAAGTTATTCAAGGTAGTTAAAACATGAGCAGACTGAAGAACTGCAACAGGATCTTACGAGAGTGGGTGCCTGGGCACCTAAATGGCAGATGAGATTTAATGTGGACAAGTGCAAAGTGATGTACATACGGAAAAATAACCCAAACTATGAGTACATAATGTTGGGTACATAAATATAGTATACTCACACAAGGAACATTTATGTTACTAAAAACTAAAGTTTAGTTTAGTTGAGTTTTAAACTAAAAACTGGGGAAAAGCCAACAGGTGCTGAGCAGCACGTGGGTCAGGCTGAAGCAGCTGCAAAAGATGCCGTTATTTCAGGGGAATTAGAGTATCCTAATATAGAAGACAGGATTCCACTCAGGAAAAGGATTTGGGAGTGATTGTGGACAATAAATTGAAATCCTCAGCCCAGTGTGCAGCAGCAGTCAAAAAAGCAAACAGAATGTTAGGAGTTATTAGCAGGAAGGGGGACACTAATCATCAAACTGATCGTTATCAGTTTGACAGGTCACGTGGGGTCCTACGTCAGCGGAAGTCCTGCCTTCCTGGGGCCATGAATGGAAGTGGGATGGAAGTGACGTGGGTAAGCGGAAGTGACGCAGAAGGGGGTAATGCTTCCGGGTCAGGGAGGTGGGAATCTTTGGTTCCCGCCCCCCTGAACCCAGAAGGTCCTTACGCTTGACTTTGGGGGGGGTCTGCTTGTGGGTCAGGGTGGCTGGAGGTTCCAGCCTCCCTGAACCCACAAGGTCCTTTTAAGAGTGCCTCTATGTACTCAGGAGAGTGAGTAATGCCTCTATGAACTCAGGAGAGTGAGATGGATCAGTAGGTATGGGTTTTGTGAGGATCGGAGCAACTTTATGGTGCGGGGTTCAGGGTAGGGTGATTTGCAGCGTTTGGGTCATGTAACTCCTCTACGAGCTCAGCGGACTGAGGTGAACCATTCAGTGTAGGTTTCATCATCCTAGCCCACTCCATCTTGGAGAAAATAGAATCCAATGGGGTGGGGTTTCCGGGGTAGGATGAGTCTCAGAAAGAGAGTCATGTGAGGATTCAAACTACTCAGGAGTGTGAGCTGAACCAATCAGCGAAGGTTTCATTGTTCTAACCTGCCTCGTTACAGAGATCTGACCTAAGGGGTCTCAGAGATCTGACCTAGGTATGTCCCTCCTCATCTGTGGCCCCACACATGATGAGGGACATACACTGGATTTGGTTTTCTGCACTGACCTTGAGGCAGAGGGTCAGTTAGTAGGAGTTAAAGGGGTAGAGCCTTTGTCAGGTCTGAGCATTACCTCCTTAAGGCGTGCATCCTGGCGCATGATAGCCCCCAGAAGGGTGCAGGACCTATTAGATTGGTCCGCCCCCAGAGACTTATGGAACTGGATCAGTTCCGTAATGCTCTGGGGGAGTTTCCCCTGGACCTTGACACCCGTTCTGTCAATGATCTCGTAGACTTCTGGAACACCTTGTTGGCCGAGACCATTGACAGAGTAGCTCCCAGGCGTCCGCTGCCCTCCCGAGTCTCCTTGGTTTACTGAGGGCCTGCGGTGTTTGAAGTGGGAGTGTAGGCGGTTAGAGCGACGGTGGCGCCGGACTCGCAACCAGTATGATCGATCAAGCATAAGAGCAATTTAAAGGGCTATTGTGGCGGTGCAGGCAGAAAAGAAGCAGTTCTTTGCTGCTCTTATTGCATCTGCAAAGTCACGTCCAGCGGAGCTTTTCCGGGTGGTGAAAGGCTTGGTCAGTCCTGCCTGCCTCCACCTGGACCTAGAGCAATCCAATGACTGCTGTGACCAGTTTATCGAGTACTTTGTAGATAAGATCGCTCGCATCCGCCATGATTTCAGCACCACAGTTACTGCAGAGGATCATCTTGGGGCTATGGATGCCCCATCCTGTCCTGTTTTGTGGGTTCGGTTTCAGATGGTGTCGCCTGCCGATGTGGAGTCCTTGTTGGGATCTGTTCATGCCACTACTTGTGAGCAAGATCCATGCCCGTCCTGGCTGGTGAAAGCTAGCCAGGAGACGTTACGGCCATTGCTGGCTGGGGTGGTTAGTGCCTCCCTTCGGGAGGGCAGGGTGCCTGACTGCCTAAAAGAGGCTGTGGTTAGACCCCTGCTCAAGAAACCATCTCTTGACGCTGATGCTCCTGCCAGTTATCGGCCGGTCTCTAACCTTCCCTTTTTAGGGAAGGTTATTGAACGGGCTGTGGCACGGCAGCTCCAGGAACATCTGGACCGCACCGGTTTCCTTGATCCCTCCCAGTCTGGGTTTCGGCCTGGGTATGGTACGGAGACGGCATTGGTGGCCTTGGTTGACGATCTCCGTCTGGCGTTGGACCAGGGTCGTCAGACCTTACTGGTCCTGCTAGACCTTTCGGCTGCATTCGACACAGTCGATCATGAGGTGTTGGTGACTCGCCTGCGGGACCGTGCTGGAATTGGCGGAACGGTCTTGGACTGGTTTCGTTCATTCCTGGCCGGGAGAACTCACCGGGTGGTCTTGGGGGAGTGTACGTCTTCCCCCCGGGACCTCGCGTGTGGAGTCCCGCAGGGTGCCATTCTGTCCCCCCTCTTGTTTAACATCTATATGCAGCCGTTAGGGGAGATCGTGAGGGGGTTTCAGGGCATGCAGTGTCATCAGTATGCTGATGACACTCAGCTCTACCTCTCCTTTTCCATCGACCCAGGCCATGCAGTCTCCTTATTTTCCCAGTGCCTGTCAGCTGTGGGGGCTTGGATGAGGTTGAGCCATCTGCAACTGAATCCTGACAAGACGGAGGTGATGTTGGTGGGCGAGGGCTTGGGGAGCCTGGGGGTGGTTGAATCTCCTCTTGTTGGGGGGGTTCGCCCCCCCATGGTGTCTCAAGTGCGGAGTCTGGGTGTGCTCCTTGATTCGCGGCTCAGCTTGGAATCTCAGGTTGTGGCCGTGGCGGGGAGTGCGTTTCGGCAGTTACATCTTGTCCGGCGGCTTCGGCCGTATCTCTCAGACTCCGACCTCGCCACTGTCATCCATGCCTTCATCACCTCGAGGCTGGATTACTGCAACGCGCTCTACATGGGGCTGCCCAAGAAGCTTGTCTGGAGGCTGCAGCTGGTGCAGAATGCTGCAGCCCGTCTCCTGATGGGGGAGGTCACAGGGAGCACATGACACCAGTCCTCCTGGCTCTGCACTGGCTGGCTATTAAGCACCAGGCCAGGTTCAAGGTGCTGGTTTTAACCTTTAAAGCCCTTCATGGCCTAGGCCCTGCTTATCTGCAGGACCGCCTCACTCCCCATGTGCCTGTGCAACCCTTGAGATCATCCGTGAGAGCCTTTTTGGAGGTTCCCCAGGCAAGGCGAATGGCCACCGATGTTAGATCTTTTTCGGTGGTCACCCCTGTGCTGTGGAATTCGCTCCCGGAGGAGGCTCGGCTGGCTCCCACTCTCCTGCTCTTTCAGTGTATATGTAAGACCTGGCTGTTCCGTCAGGCTTTTGGCAAGGGGTAGGGGTGGGGTGGGGGCGGAGATGGGGGCTTTCTCCACATATTGGGGTATTTTAAAATTGTAATTGTAAATTGTTTAAAATTTTTATATTGTTTTAATGAATGTTGTTCGCTGCCCCAGGCTGCCCTGTGGGCAGGAGGGGCGGGATATACATTTTAAATAAACAGATAAATAAATAAATAAATAAATAAATAAAACCACTCACCACGCCAGTCCTGTGACCAAACAGAAAGTTCTGTGGAGATGTAGTCCCGCCCCCTAGGGGTATGAAAGAGGGGGTCATAGTTTTTCTCAATTCCAAGTTCATTTTCAACCCTCTTACAGCTGCCATGCTGCCCACTCTTTAGGATTTTTTTTACGTCTCATGGCATTTTTTAGGTTTCTCAAAAATCCAGCTTGATGTGAATCTTGGTTTTAATTTTTAATTTATTTTTTTAAAAAGCTTCTAGGTCTTATGGATGCAGAGAAAAGCTTGGAAAGATGACTTGTAACTAAAAGGCTAGAATTTAAGAGACCCCGAAATGTATTTATATTAAAGTCTCACAATTCTTAAGTAAATTTCAGATTTTTTATTTACGAATGTTCAGGACAATACTGTGAATGTTACATATTTCCTTACTGGTTTGCAAATTTTGAATTCTCTTTTACAGAAGTTGCTATTGCTGGCATGCTATTGCTGAACTATGGATGTTGCTATTACTGGCAACATCCATAGTTCAACTTACTCTAGTGTAAACTGTATAAATAAATTTAGAGCTTGTTTTCAGGAGGTGTATAATTAATTATTTGTATTTTGGGATATTAATTTAATATTAATAAACCCCTGTAGCGACATACTCAGTATGGATGAATGATGTGATCCTGAATCTATTTCGCTAGCACCAAATGGGATTCGTATCTGTGCTAAACATTATCACTGGAGCTAAGGAGCTTCTGTGATATTGTAACTGTATATTTTCCAGTGAAACTTAACCCTGTTTGCAACATGGTTCAATTTTAAACTGAAAATGCACTTAATAAAGATTAAAAGAGTGTTTCAAAGAGATTTTATACATATCAACTATTACGTAAATAAAAATTGCATGTAGTGACTACATAATAAATAATTCGCTTTCCTGAGTAAAACGTCCTTAAAAATGGAGAAGCAATAGACTTTATTTTTAATTCTTGTACTGCTTAAAAATATAAATTAGGAAATGTTAAATTAAAAACTTTTTCAAATTCAGTCTAAGCGGAATTCTCAACTAGCCAACAAGTACTGTGGTTTAGTATGAAATTGGCTCTGTCGTATGTTAACATCTTCCACTCTGCTCTGTAAGAGGCTTCTGGAAAGGTTTTACATCCCATGGCTGCATACTGTGTTTCCTTTGTGAGTGTTTTGTTACTAGGGATGGACGAACGCGCTTCGGAAGTTCAGAGTTCGGACCGAACTTGACCAGTTCGGTCGACTGAACCGAACTTGATTTTCGAACCGAACCGAACCGAACTGAATTTCCGAACTTGGTTCTGTTCACCCATCCCTATAAGATAATATTCCATTTAGTTCAATGGGGTTTGAATTTCCGAACTCTATTCAGAAGTTCGGAGTTCAGACCGAACTCAAATATTTCAGTCGACCGAACCGAACTTCTGAACTGAGCTCAATTTTCGAACTGAACCGAACCAAATTTCCGAACTCGGTTCTGTTCGCCCATCCCTATTTGTTACAAAAGGCCCTACACTGAAATTATATCAACAAGATCTGGGATTAGTTCAGCAGTTATAGGGTGCACCAGGATTATGACTGTCTCCTGATAAGTTGCAAAACTGTGGGGTTAAATTTCCCTGTGTCCTGCTGTATTCTTGGACACCAACTTAAGAACAACCAAATCTGGCTCTATATGTCTCACAGCTTACGGCACATCACTATGTTTATTGTTTAGGGGTGTGCGTGTCATTTTTGTTATTACAATAGCAACAAAAATTGTCGTTTTCATTATTGCAATAATGAAAATGACAACTGAGAATTAAAAGAAACGACAGTGTCGTTATCATTGTCGTTATTACTGCTGTGGCTGTTGGGTTTTGATTTGGATGGAAATGGAGAGGGGAGGAGGGAGCAGACATCTCGGAGCTCTAAACAGGGTTGAACTCTTGAACTGTGCCTGTGTTGGGAGGGGTGAGCAGCTCAGCAGTATCTGATGGATGTATCGCTGGCCAATGAGCAGTGCAAACAGGCCCCAGAAATCTCATGGCACTCTCTGATTGCTCAATGCCTGCTGCCTCCCACAACCAATCAGGGGGGGCTCTGGGGGAGGGCATTGCAACCCTTTATAATGGGAGGGCTAGGCTTTTCTCTCTTTTCTATGAGAGCTCCGCTTGTCAGATTGTGTTTTACAGAACTGTGGTGCTTGCACACAAAAAATCCTCCCTAGCACTCATTGTATTAATTCCTTTCCTTCCTCATACCCTACATTTTACCTTCTCCCTTTCCCTGCCATTCTCCCCCTGTACATTATATATAGATAGGTATAGATTAGATATAAAGATATAAATACTAAGCCAAGAACGTATGTGTGTGTGTGTGTGTGTATATATATATATATATATATAGTTAGTTAGTTAGTTAGATCATACAGTACATATGTGACTGTGTGTGCAGTTGTGTGTACAATGAGAAAGGGAAGGACTAGTTCATCATCTGAGGCAAGTGACCCAGTAGAGGCCTGGGTGTGGATGTCCATGTGGGGGTGTTGGCAAGCCTTCTGCCACTGGTGGCAGGCCACCGCCCAAGCTGAAGAGACCTGGTTTTTTGCTCTCAAGGTGGCAGGTCTTATCAGGGGAACATGCTGCAGCAGAGATCTTGGGAGTGGCATCTGTGGAAGGCAGGGAGCCCCAGCTTCCACTAGTCAGAGCCAAGGGGTGTGTGTGCAGCAGCAGCACTACACCCCGTCCTAAAGCACCAGCAGCAGCTGCACTGTCAGCAGTAATTTTTCACTGGGGAGAGCAGATATTAGTATGGGGAGCTGCAGTAATGATGGTACTGGAAGCCGCAACGTGGGTGCTGTTGCTGGGAGTGGTACTGGGGCACCCACCTCTCCTGGGCAGGCTTCTCCCTCTGGCATCCTCCCCTCCACCCCCCGGGATTTGGAGGAGGTCCTATTTGAGGGCATCCTTCCCCCACCTTGGCAGCAGTAGCCGAGGCTTGTTGTCATTCTCCTCCTGTGTTTGAGCAAGTAGCAGCAGGGCATCCTCTCCTACTACCATGCTGCAAGATGGTAGGAGCAGCAGCTTCAGCACTGGTGGTGTCTCATAGCCTTCTGGAACACCTTGTTGGCCGAGACCATTGAGAGAGTGGCTCCCAGGCGTCCGCTGCCCTCCCGAGTCTCCCACAGGTCTCCTTGGTTTACTGAGGGCCTGCGGTGTTTGAAGCAGGAGAGCAGGCAGTTAGAGCAACGGTGGCATTGGACTCACGACCAGTATGATTGATCACAGCATAAGAGCAGTTTAAAGGCCTATGCTGTGGCGGTGCAGGCAGCAAAGAAGCAGTTCTTGGCTGCCCTTATTGCATCTGCAAAGTCACATCCAGTGGCGCTTTTCCGGGTGGTGAAAGGCTTGGTCAGTCCTGCCGGCCTCCACCTGGACCTGGAGCAATCCAGTGACCACTGTGACTGGTTTATCGAGTACTTTGTAGATAAAATCGCTCGCATTCGCCACAATTTTGGTACCACAGTTATTGCAGAGGATCATCTTGGGGCTATGGATGCCCCGTCCTGTCCTGTTTTGTGGGATCGGTTTCAGATGGTGTCACCTGCTGATGTGGAGTCCTTCTTGGGATCTGTTCACGCCACTACTTGTGAGCAAGATCCATGCCCGTCCTGGCTGGTGAAAGCTAGTCAGGAGACGCTACAGCCGTTACTGGCTGGGGTGGTTAGTGCCTCCCTTCGGGAGGGCAGGGTGCCTGATTGCCTAAAGGAGGCTGTTGTTAGACCCCTGCTCAAGAAACCATCTCTTGATGCTGATGCTCCTGCCAGTTATCGGCCGGTCTCTAACCTCCCCTTTTTAGGGAAGGTTATTGAACAGGCTGTGGCATGGCAGCTCCAGGAACATCTAGACCGCACTGGTTTCCTTTATAAATAAAATGGAGCTGGGCAGCAATGAGGGGAGGTGGAGCTGGAGGAGACTCCTGTTGATAATGCTGCTCCTGTGGGGACAAAGACAGTGACCCCCAGTGGCAGCACAAAGGGTTCAGGGTGCCCCAGGGGGCCTGTGTGGGATCACGTCAAAGAAGTAATTGCAGGTGACAGCAGCTGGGTGGCCTGCCTTCACTGTGGGAAGGTAGTGTGCTATGGGAATAAGAGGGGGAATTTAAGTAATAATGGCATGAATTCCCACATGAGGACCTGGCATAGGACTTTGCTGCTGCAAGAGACATCTGACAGTGTGGACAGGAGTAGGTTCGCTGCTGCAGCAAGCACGAGCAGCAGCAGACTTCCTCCTCTGCTCATGGCAAGGGGAAGGAGGGACAGCAGCAGGTCCTATCTCGAACCTCCTGGCAGCAGCAGCAGCGTCAGGCCACAATGGAGGACCTGGGGTTTGGGTAGTTGAGGTGTGGCGGAGTGTGTCATCCAGCGGCAATCAAGATCACAAGGAGGGTGGGTGAGATGATTGCCCTGGATGATCATCCCTTTAGTATAGTTGAGGACCAGGGATTCCGCCGGCTGTTGGCACTGCTGGCACCCCAATACCTGCTTCCCTCACACACCACCTTCAGCAGGCAGGCGGTGGCCTCCCTGTACCAGACAGCCAGAGAGCAGGTGAGGGAGCAACTGGCCAGGGCAGGTGGGGCAGTTGTGCATTTTACAATGGCTATTTGGAGCAGCCGAAATGCACAACATGCCTACCTGACCCTAACTGCTCACTGGTGACAGCTGTGGGTGAGACGAAGAGGAGTAACCGGTGTCAGGGGTCAGGGGGAAGGGTACAGGTGGGCCCTGCTTCATGCCCAGGTCATGGATGACAGCCACACTGCCGCCAACATAAGGGGAGCCTTGGACACCATGGTGGAGGGGTGGCTAAGGAAGGAATCACCTTTCACCAAGGGGTTTGTGGTCACTGATAATGTGGCCAGCATGAAGAGGGCAGTGCAGGATGGTGGGTTCCAGCACATCCCCTGTGCTGCCCACACCCTTCACCTGGTGGTGAGGGATTCCCTGGGCCTGGGGGAGAAGGCAGCAGAGTGCAGCAGCAGCCCCCTTACCCTGTTAATTGAGAAGGGCAAGAAGATTACAGGGTACTGCAACAAGAGCATGAAGGGTGGTCACCTCTTGAGGGAGAAGCAGGTGGAGCTGTGGACTCAGGAGCACTGCCTTGTGCAGGATGTCAGCACCAGGTGGAACTCCACATTCAGCATGATGGAGCATCTGGTGGAGCAGAGGTAAATGCTGCACGAGGTAGCCTTGGAGGGGGATATTGGGGTGGAAAGGCCACTAGGGCGGGATGAGTAGACAATGATGGCCCAGGCCATGCACATCCTTAGGTCCTCTAAGAGTGTTATGGAGAGCCTGAGTGCTGAGATGGCCACCCTGAGCCAGGTAACCCCTCTGGTCCGAAGTCTCATGAGGAGGATGGAAGGCTTCCTGAGGGACCAAGGTGTGTGTGTGTGGGGGGGAGAATTAGCTTGCACCAGAGGTGGTGACCCTGGTACAAAAGTTGAAGGAGGGGCTGAGCAGGCAGTTTGACCCTGTTATCTACAAGGAGGTTTATGTACTCTCCACCATGCTGAACCCCAGGGTGAAGGTGAGAAGCAGGGTCTGAGCAGGCAGTTTGAACCTGTTATATACAAGGAGATTTATGTACTCTCCACCATGTTGGACCCCAGGGAGAAAATGAGTGTGGCAGCTCCCATGGCAGACTTCAACCAGAGGAGGCATGCTCCGGTGGAGAAGGTGTGGGCAGTTGAGCGGGTCAGACAGCGGCAGCAGCAGCAGCAGGGCAGCGAGGAAGGGCTAAATAGAGCTTGGGGGCCAGGAAGGTGAGGTGCTTTTAGAGCTCCTGGGGAGGTTGGAGGGAACCCTGACCTGCCTGGAGAAAGGGCTAGGGGTACAGGAAGGTCCTGAAGGACAGGGTCTTAAGCCAACGGGAACCCTGACCCTGCCAAGGACAGAGACCATCCAAATCAGCAAAGCTGGAGTCAGAGGGATGCCAAAAAGTTTAATTTGAACAGACCGCAGGCTGCCTGCAGGGGGAACATCTACACCACTCACCTGCTTGCTGCTGGTGCGGGGGGGCTTGCCTGCCTGCCTCACTGCCGCCGCCGTTGCCGCTGTCGCCGCTGATACCTGCCGCTGGGGCCGCCGCCACTGCTGCTCCATCCCCGCTGGTCATCTGCGGGGAGAAGATCATGAACGGTGAGGTTGGGGGCTAGGGGGGGAACGCAGAGGGCAGCCACGTGGGCTGTCCTGTCCCCTCCCCCCCACCCGGAAGTAGCGGGGGCATAAGGCCCCGGGGACGGCGGCTGAGCCGCAGAAGCCTGCCTTCAGGGGGAATATCTACACCACTCACCTGCTTGCTGCTGGTGCGGGGGGGCTTGCCTGCCTGCCTCGCTGCCGCCGCCGTTGCCGCTGCCACCGCTGATACCTGCCGCTGGGGCCGCCGCCGCTGCTGCTCCATCCCCGCTGGTCATCTGCGGGGAGAAGATCACGAATGGTGAGGTTGGGGGCTAGGGGGGGAACGCAGAGGGCAGCCACGTGGGCTGTCCTGTCCCCTCCCCCCCCACCCGGAAGTAGCGGGGGCATAAGGCCCCAGGGACAGTGGATGAGCCGCAGAAGCCTGCAGGGGGAACACCTTTCATCACTCACCTGCTTGCTGCTGGTGCAGGGGGGCTTGCCTGCCTCGCCACCGCCGCCGCTGCCGCCACCGCCGCTGCCGCTGCTGACACCTGCTGCTGGGGCCGCCGCCGCTGCTCTCATCCCCGCTGGTCACCTGCAGGGAGAAGACAACGAACTGTGAGGTTGGGGGCTAGGGGGGGGAATGCAGAGGGCAGCCACGTGGGCTGTCCTATCCCCTCCCCCCCCAACCGGAAGTAGCGGGGGCATAAGGCCCCGGGGACAGCGGCTGAGCTGCAGGCCGTAGCCGCAGACTCGTGGCCAAAGGGCCGCGGCCAAAGGGGCGTGGCACTTTCTGGGCACTTTGGGGGCTGCAGGGGGTGGGGGGGTATTGTTTGTGTGGTGTGGGTTTCTGTTTATTTTTCAGGGCTAGGGTGGTAGGGTGGGGGTATTGGTAAGGGTGGGTTAAATGAGGGGGGTGGACCCAGGGACTCCCCCTGGTGAGAGCGGGGGGAGTACCGGGAGGTTTGGGGGG
>QEPC01000136.1:1595547-1608466 GCA_003113815.1 Sphenodon punctatus | reverse complement strand
ATGGAGCGAGCATTCTCGGTGGTAGGGCCGCGGCTGTGGAACTCCCTTCCAGAGGAAGCTCGCCTGGCCCCAAGCCTTTTGACATTTCGGCGGAACTGTAAGACCTGGCTGTTTGCCCAGGCCTTCGGGAGGGAGGGATGTGTGTGTGATTTTAATCCCCCGCCCATTTATTCATTTGATTTTCTAGCCCTGTTTTATATGATGTGTTTTAGATGATGTATTTTATATTTATATTTTAAGTGAATTTTAATATTTTATTGTTGTTGTTAGCCCCCCCGAGCTGCATTGCAGGAGGGGGCGGGATATAAATCTGTAAAATAAATAAAATAAAATATAAATAGCAGCAGGAGGGTGGAGATGCAGAGCACCTCCTGCAGCAGCAGCTCCTTGGCCATCACCTGCCCCGAGTGACCACCCCAGGGCAGGCAGTGTTGGCACAGGCAATTGGGGAGGAGGTTGGCAGCAGCAGCAGGCAGAGGGAGCAGGACCGTGTCTATTTTATTACTTTGTAAAGTGCCAGGTACACTGCTGGCGCTATATAAATGTTTGTTAATAATAATAATAATAATAATAATTCTGTACTGGGCAGAGCAGGGGAAAATATGGCAGACCCTGACCAGAGTGGCACAGGAATTAGTGTCCTGCCCACCAATCAGCATGCCCAGCAGACGGGAGTTTTCAGTGGCAGGAGACATAATGAGTCCTCACCGTTCGAGGCTGGCACTGGGTTGGTGGAGCAGGTCCTGTTCCTGAAGATCAACCTGCCACTGCTGGGTTTCCCTGCCCTGCCCATTGACCCATAGTGAGGGCAGGGGCACACTTGAGAGAGGGGGGGGGTCTCCCTGCTGCTAGAACGAGAGAGAGAGAGAGAGAGAGAGAGAGAGAGAGAGAGAGAGAGAGAGAGTCATGCTCGCGCTCATGCCGTCACCCACCATACATGACCAGAGAGAGAGAGAGAAACAGAAAGGCTCCCCGTCCCCGCTGCTAGAATGAGAGGGGGTGAGGAGAGAGAGAGAGAGAGAGAGAGAGAGAGAGAGAGAGGTGCATCTTGCTCAAGCTGCCACCTGCCAGAACCAGAGAGAGCTCATCTGTGCTCATGCTCAATGCCCACATCCAGCAGCAAACCCACCAGAATGAGGTGGAAATAATACACAACATATGTACCTGTGTGCTTCCCTGCACCTGCTACCACCTATCGCAATTATTTAATGAAGTGTGCCCATTCACACACTAATTCTCTGTCTCTTTCTCCTATGCCCTGCTCTCCATGGGGCAATCAATCAGGGGCTTCCCAAGGCTCCCCTCTCTGATACCCCACCACTTGGGGGCTTCCAAATGACTACCACCAACAGTAAGCGAAACCTATCCAAGTATCATATGTCGCCTCAGCTTCCCAAGGCGGCCCCCTGTGGGGTGATCTATCTGCGACCTGAAGAAGATGCCCTGCCACTTGGGCTTCCCAAGGCAGCCCCCTGTGGGCCGATCTCTGTGCGAGAGCGAACACCCACTGCCGCCTGCCACTGCCACCTGCCAGAGAGCATATATATCTCTCTCTCTCTCTCTGGAACCCCCCCCCCCCAAAACAACTTAAGATCTGCTGCTGCTGTCGCTGCTGCTCACACGCCTGCTCCTTTGATGCCACCCATTGCTGCCTTTGCCAGACAGTCCCCCCCCCTCTCTCTCTCTGGCATACCTACACATTAGAGGTGGGACCCCGGGCCCATTACTGGCTACCGGATTTACCGGTTACCAGTTCTCTAAAAACCGGATTCCTGGATTAAATCCGGTATGCCGGTACCGGTTTTATTTCATTGATTTCAATGGGGCGCTGTGTCCCCATTGAAATCAATGAATTCCTTCCCCCTCCCCCTCCCAGGCTGCGCGGGTGGAAGGGGGGACACCCCCCACCCACCCTGCCCAGCCTGGATTTTTGTTTAAAAAAAGACTCAGAGGCGAGCCCACCCCCCAGCACCAGCGGCCGCGGCGTCCCCGCAGCCGCCGGTAAGTATGACCCGATCCCTGGGGGGGGTGTTTAACACCCCCCCAACCCCCCAGGGATCACCCCTACTAAAGTTCAGTGCTTGCTTACCTTGCGGAGCTCCGGGTGCGGCGGCGGCGGGCGGTCCGGCGGCCTCAGCGCCGGCTGTGGCTGCCGGCGTCAGAGACGCTCTAGGCCTTCCGGGGAAACCCGGAAGTTCCCCGGAAGGCCTAGAGCGTCTCTGACGCCGGCAGCCACAGCCGGCGCTGAGGCCGCCGGACCGCCCGCCGCCGCCGCACCCGGAGCTCCGCAAGGTAAGCAAGCACTGAACTTTAGTAGGGGTGATCCCTGGGGGGTTGGGGGGGTGTTAAACACACCCCCCAGGGATCGGGTCATACTTACCGGCGGCTGCGGGGACGCCGCGGCCGCTGGTGCTGGGGGGTGGGCTCGCCTCTGAGTCTTTTTTTAAACAAAAATCCAGGCTGGGCAGGGTGGGTGGGGGGTGTCCCCCCTTCCACCCGCGCAGCCTGGACTCGGGGAGGGTTTGTTTTTTTTAACTTTTTTGGTGGGGCTTTAAGTTTTTACATTGCAGCCATTTTTAAATGGCTGCAATGTAAAAAAATCCGGTACCCGGAATCCGGTACCCGGACCGGATTTACCGGGTCGAATCCGATAATGCCGGTACGCCCGGTACCGGCATTATCGGATACCGGATTTACCGGTTTTCCCGCCCCTACTACACATAAACTAGCCCTGACTGCTCCACTCGGGGCGCTGTCTACAAGTTGAGACCCCGACACGTCTTGAGGTGCTCCCAATGATACTACAGTCCTGCTGCTGCTGCTGCTGCTGCTCATGACAAGCTATAGAGAGATTAGATATTATATGGGTAGTTAGGCTAGTCTGTTTTATTATATATATTAGGATTATAGGATAGGCATATTGTATAAGCTGTCAATTCAGTCCCAAGAACAATCCTGAAGGTTCTGGGACCATGACTCCTCTCACAGTGGCCTGTCATTCCACTGCATCCTGAAGCAGCCATTCCAGTCCCAGGAACCATCATCAAGGTTCTGGGGCCGCCATTCCACTCATAGTGGGCTGTCATTCCACTGCATCCTGAAGCAGTCACTCCAGTCCCTAGAACAATTGTTAAAGTACTAGGGACATCATTCAACTCCCATGCCCCCCCCTCCCTCTCTGTCTCTGTCTGTCTGTCTGTCTGTCTGTCTCTCTCTCTCTCTCTCTCTGTGGCACCCCCACACAGAAACATGCCCAGGTGCCGCTCGTGCTTGTGCCAAGCTGCCACCTGCTGCTGCCTACTGCCAGAGAGCCTCTCTATCTCTGGCACCCCCACACAGAAACTTGCCCTGGTTGCTCCACCTGGGATGCTGTCTGCAGGTTGCTCCCAATGATACCACAGTCCTGCTCCTGCTTCTGCTGCAGCTAATACTGCTTGTGCCAAGCTGCCACCCACCGGCCTGTTCCTCCAATGCCACCCACTGATGCCTCTGCCAAAGCCTCTTTCTCTCTCTCTGGCACATCCACAAGTCCTGCCCCTCCTGGTGAGCTGTCTGCAAGTTGAGACCTTGGCACATCTTGGGGCTAATATGCTACCAGAGCTGCTGCTGTCAGGTAGGGATCTGACAAGCTGTATATATAATGAGATTCTGCCACCTTCCAGAAGAACCACAGAGGGATAACAGACTGGACAGGTCAAAATCAGCTGGTAACAAATATAACTTTTATAAAAACGTTTAAAAACACATTTTAACTATGATGAAAACAAACATTTGCATTATAAAAAGGCATAGAAAAATAACTTAAGCTTCTTTGGGCCTGTCCCCTGGAACATGGGGAAAAGGGGACAACGGTCCACGGGACTGTGGTCTAGGGATGTTGCCGACCTCTGCCCCATGTCACCTGGCAACATCCAGGGCCCCCAACATGGATTCCTTCCATGCCACCAAGGACTGGCAGATTGCCTCTGTGGCATCCTTTTCAGTAACTTCTGTACTGCACATAAGCCTGAGCCTGCCACTCCTTTATCTGGAGCTCCCGGAATATCTCCACCAGCCTGTCCTCCACATCCCTGGTGTTGGCCTGGAACCCCTGTATGTATTTCCTCACTGGGTTCCACAACAACCCCCGAAATGCCCTCACTTCAGGGGTGTCTTCTTCATGTGGGACTGGCGAATTGTCCGAGGAGCTGGAGGGGGAAGGACTGTGATGGCGCCTCTTCTGGCGCAATTTCATCCCTTGCTCTTCCTGATGTTCCTCCCTCGAGTGCTGCCACCAGTGCCAATAGACGCACCCCTCTTCAGCTTGATGAGGTGAACTGTCTCAATGTGAGCAATGAGCCCAGATGTAGTCCCTTGCAGCCACCTTTAAATCTTTTTGTCACAGATCTAAAGAACATAAAAAGATAGGAACATAAGAAGTGCCATACTGGGTCAGACCAATGGTCTATCAAGCCCTGCTTGCATTCTGTCTCAACAAGTTAGTGGCCAATCTCTCGCTCTGCAGGGGACTTCCTAGCAGGTCATAGGGCAATCCATTCCTTGTTGTTCCAGACCCCATGCCTTACCTTACATTCTGTGAAGTCACTTTTTGTGGTATGGAAATATTTCCATACCATGGACCTTGTTGCCCTGATTTGGGTCTGTGACGTTGGCCTTGATAGGCTTTCGGCACCACCACCATCATCATCCCCCTCTCTGAAACAGGAACACATAACACCTACATAATATCATTCAGTCATGGTGATGTCTCTCGTCCTTCCCAGACCAATACCAGCATTCTCGCACACCAAGTGGATGGATGGTGCTGCTGCCTCCTTGCCTCTTTCCCTTTCTCCCATGTACGCCACCACCACCTGGGGTGCTGTCTGTAAGTTGAGACCCTGGCATGTCTCTGAGTGCAGCTGCTGCTGCTTGTGCCTGACTGCCCACTGGCACCTGCCTGCCTTCCAGCCTGTCTGCCTACCAGCCTGCTCCTCCACCGCCACCTGCTGATGTCTGCTGCTGAAAGAGCCCCTCTCTCTGGCAGACCCAGAAATAAGACACATGCAAGTCCTGCCCTCCCTGGGGTGCTGTCTGCAAATGGAGAACCTGGCATTTCTCTGGGTGCTGCTACTGCTCATGCCTGACTGCCCACCGGCACCCACCAGCCTGTCTGCCGCCTGCCTGCTCCTCCACTGCCACCCACTGATGTCCGCTGATGCTGAAGAAAGAGCCTCTCTCTCTGGCAGACCCAGAAATAAGACACATGCAAATCCTGTCCTTCCTGGGTGCTGTCTGCAAGTTGAGACCCTGGCATGTCTCTGGGTGCTGCTGCTACTGCTCGTGACTGACTGCCCACTAGCCCGAATGCCAGCAAGCTCACTCTAAAGGATAGTATTCTTCTTGTCCTCAAAGTTTTATATGGAACACTTAATAAATAAAAACAAATTTTACAAGCCTGGCAGTGACACCTCCTCTGCCCTCCTCTTCCTCTTGTGAGGAGCCCTCCTCCACCACCTTATGAGATAGTCCAGCCTGGGCCTCCATGATTTCTTCCTCCACCTTGTTCCTCAGGTTCTTCTTTCTGCTTCCTTCACCTTCCATCCTCACACAGACACACACAACACACACAGCTAACTAGCTGCAACAGACAGACACACAACCAGGCAGACACACACCATGCCATTGCACAGCCGATCAAACTACCATTTCTGATTTTGGTATCGTTCCCGGTCTCACGAGATCACAATACCAAAAATAAAATCTTCATTGGTGCACAAAATCGATATCAGTACCAATAATGATACCAAAACCAAAAATCATCATTTGAAATTGGTACCGATATCGATAACAACAATAACGAAAACAACATTGTTGTTAATAACGATAATGAAAAAACAACACATTTTAATAACAAAAACGATAACAAAAAACAACACGGGGCCCTGGTACACACCCCTATTAACTACAAGTGTTCTAAGATGATGAACTTTAGTTTGTCTGTGTTTGTTGGAGATTAACACCATGTATTCGCTTCTCCTGGTCCCCCAACAAAATTATAGAAGAGAAAGACGTTTGGACAGAAACAGTTGTCCAGGTAAGTTAGGTTTGCTAGCTAGTGCCATTCAACACTGCATAGCAAGGAGATTGTTTACTGGAGTAATACAGTGCTGTACTTTAAAAAGGCCTCCTGCTGCTGGGGTGGTGCAGTTTCCCACGCCAGCCTGACTCAGAGTCATGCCTTAGGTCAAAATCAAGCCTGCCCCTGCAGTAATCAACAAATTCCTGATGTAATTCCCTCCACATGATGAGATGTTATGCAAACCATAACCATGTGTGTGGTAGCTGTGCAATGTCCTACGTAATTTTAGAGAGATTAAAAATGGATCACATGGCTCACTTAATTCTATCTCTTTCTGAAATCTGAAAAGCTTGTAGCAGTCTGCTTATCTACAAACCCCTCTGTTGTCTTGATATTTTTGGAAGGTCATGAAGGGGGCCTTTCTTCAAGCCTTGCATGGACTCCATTGGGTGTGAAAGACTGTCAGACTGTTCTTTAAGAGGAGGAAATACATAATATGAACAATAAAAACACAAGCTATATCTCACGATTAAAATCCTCATTTCCTTATATGCTAGATATAGATTTTTACCCAAGATACTGATTGCTTTAAAACAAAGTAAACCAAGAAAACATTTTAATTTTCATATTATGGTGATCTTAGAGCTGAGATGAGTCTGAACCAAAACCATGAATTTTAATACTGCCAAATGTTGGGACTGCCAGGATCTTGCATTGGTGTGCCTAGAATACAGGTCTTTAGGGATCTTGGGCATAGCCTGAGCCTCCCAGCCACCAAGGCTGGTACCAAAACAAGAGGGAAGATAGGGACCTACACCTTCCTATAATTTCTGTCCTGATTGGCTGCAGCCTGCTGGGTTCTGTTACTAGATTGGTGGGGAAGCCTTATAAATACTTCCAGGTCAAGGGTCATCTCTAGTTCAGCGCTTCAGACTAACTTAGGCCGTTTTTACACAGACGGGGGTGGGTGTTTTTGCACGGCGGGTGTAGGTGTGTGTGTGCTTGTTTACATGGACATACCCACCTCCACCCATCTCCATCCACCTTCACCCACGGGGCATCCTCCGTTCTGTCGGAGGGCTCCATGGGTGGAGGTGGGTGTGAGGCGGGTGTTGGTGGCAGTGCAGCAGGAGCGGGCATACACAAACACCCTCCGCCCGTAGTGTTTACACAGGTACACACCCACCCAACACCCATCCATCCACCCAGCCACCCACCGTCAGCCTTATACATGGACTGCCCCCCCCGCCACACACCCGCCCAAACACAGAGGGGGAGGGACGTCTGTGTAAAAACGGCCTTAGTCACTCAGCTCACTAGGCCTTGTTCCTCCATGTTCCGCAGATTGCTGACACGGTATCAGTGCTTGCTATTAAGGATGGTACTCTGGGAGGATTGTCTGTTTAGTTTTTTTTGTTTCGGTTCTGTGTAATTTTTGGATCTCATTTCAGTTTAATTTTTTTCAGGGTTTTTGCATTGATTCTCACCCCCCTCCCCAGTTTTTATTGATTTCAATGGAATTTTCTCTCACTGAAGTCAATGAGAACAAACTAGGAAAAAAAACAATGCAAGAAAACTGAAACGCTGGAACCAAAAATGAACCAAAATTTTGGATTACTATTTTAAAAACGTAGCCACTAAGCCACTATGAGGGGCGTTCTCGAAGGCCACTCCATTGCTATGAAACTCCCTTCTGGTAGAGGTCTGCCTCTGTTCGGATTTGCTCACCTTCCAGTGGCAGGGTAAGACCTGACTGTTCTGCCAGGAATTTGGTAAAGGGGATGAGTAGGGTGAGGGGGGTTGATGAGGGGGGCTTTATTATTTTATGCATTCGGTGGAATGAATTTTTATATTTGTATTGTTTTATTAATTGTTTTATATTGTCTATGTTGAATATGTACGTCACTCCGAGCTGCCTGAGGCAGGAGGGGCGAGGTATAAAATATGTAAAATAAATAAATAACAATAATAATAAAACCGAAACAGCATTTTTGGGCTGTTTTGGTTCTATCCAAAACTGAAATTCCCATCCCTACTTGCAATTGGACCTGACCACATCTCTTTGGATCACCCCTTTAGGACTAGACTCTCCCTAAATGGAACCCAAGACTGGTGGATCTCAGGGTAGGGCTCTGGTGCCTCCAAACTGAGCTCCTAACAAGGAGAGTCCATTTCTGATCTGGATGGAAACTCTGCAGCTTCATCCCATCTCTAGAATATATACAATCATATTCAGAACTGTTGTGAATTTATTTTCCCTTGTCTAGCCAATATGTCCAGGTCCCTGCTAGTCACTGGGCTTAAATTCATGAGATTTGACATTTGTCTGTTTATGGTTTACCTCTTAGCCGCCTGCAACCTCCTAACTGAAATACAGATATAGCCTTGCTTTGAGGAGAAAAAAACAACAATGAAAGGACTTTATTCTAGTCAACTTATCCTGAGATGTTTACTGAGTTTGCCCTAGGAGCTGCTTTGAAAATGAGACACTGCATTTCAGAAAGCCAAAACAACACAAAGCTCTGGACTTTCTGACATGAGATGAAACTGTATGATCATGAAGTTATGTTCAGTTTCTCTCTTCAAAATTCCATATCTTTGATTTAACAAAATCTTTGATTAAACTCCTATAGCAGTCTCCTGAGTAGTTTGTTTTCTATAATTCAACCAAAATAGATTCACATTTAATTAAATTACTTTCCCCTGTATTCTGGGAACTTGACATTTTTTCCAAACATAGATTCTTCCAGTATGGGAGAGCCTGGGAAGAGAGATTGTTAACAGAATAATTTATAATAAATCAAATCCTGTTTAACAGATGTTATTTAATTATCTGAATAATCTATAAACATCCCAGTTGGAGGCATTAGAACTCACAAATAATTGTTGCTAGATTTGGGGCCAAACTCAGCTCTGGTCTTACTCTCTGATATCAGTGGAATTACACCAGGGATGTATGGGTTCATTGTGTAATATAGCTTCCAATGGGTTAATCTGAAATCACTGGACAGAACAATAAATAAAATATGTACCTGGTGCTTCTCAAAAGTTAGTTTGGGGGGGGGGGGCTGTTTAAGAGCAAGTTAAAGAATATGTATGAATTGAATACTATTCATTATACAACTCATAAGACTTGGGATGTATAGCTTCCAGAATACTCCCTGAATATACTTATTGGATGCTCCTAGGGACCATAACTATTCAAAATGGAATGGATGCAGGCAGCACAACTAAATATATCTGCAGTATTAGAAATCTAAACATCAATCGATTTCTCTTAGTGGAGTTGCACTAAAATGATTTGGAGAGATGGAAGGCTATTGCTTGGAAGAGTCTATGGTAGTCATCAGTGCACTTGTTCTAGTATTGACATCGATGAGGTTCTGCTGGAGCAAGTCTACATCTAGATTAGATGGAGCCATTTCTGATCTTTGTTCATCAAAATACCTTCACAAAAGATCATGTATACTTCAGATGGACCTGTGTGATTCAGCAAGACCGGAAAAGCCTTAGAGAAAATTTGATGTAACTCAAACAAGCCAGTTATGAAACATCAATACAGATAGTTCACTCCTTCGCTCTGTTCCTACAATTTCTCAACTTTGAGAATGTATCACTCTCTCTCCCTTTATTCCCCTGTCATACATCTCCCTTCCCATTGTAAGCCTTTTGGAATAGGAACATACTCTAAATAATGATTGTACAGCACCAGGTATATTGCTTTCACTATATAATAATAAATAATAATAAATAAATAATAATTAATAATCTGGGTCAGTGCTACTATGGAGACAGCACAGGTGGCCACCTAAAGCAGCAAGCTGAAGGGGTGGCAAAAATTGCAGCCACCACTAATAAGCTCTGCAACGGGAAACTGCAGCCACTGGCACTGGTGAGCTCTGCAGCTGGACTGGGGGTGGGAGTGGCAGAGGGAACAGAGGTTGTCTAGGTCAGCAAATATCCTTTCACTATTCTTGCTAATAATGAGCACTTTCAGACGTGGTGGGCTGTTTGGCCCACCACGCTGAACCCTGGACCAGGATAGTGAACAGATCCCGGACCATGATGAGGCCGGTCGTCCTTCAGATGTGCTGGCCCCATCCCTGAAGGGAAACAGGGAGGGGGTGGGCTGTGTGGTGTGACGTGCAGCCGCACGCCCCCCGCATTCCCAGTCGCCCTCAGGGAGATGGGTGGGTGCAGCAGCCAATGAGGCCGCTGTGCCTGACCGCGACTGGTGGCCTGGGCCACAATCCAGAGAGGGGCATGGTAACTGACATTACCTTCAGCCCTCTCCCGGTCCTTTCCTTAACATGGCCAATATAACCATGGTTCCGGCTGTTTGGCCCACCACGTTGAACCCTGGACCAGGATAGTGAACAGATCCCGGACCATGATGAGGCCGGTCGTCCTTCAGATGTGCTGGCCCCATCCCTGAAGGGAAACAGGGAGGGAGTGGGGCTGTGTGGTGTGACGTGCAGCTGCACGCCCCCCGCATTCCCATGGCCAGTCGCCCTCACCGACCGCGACTGGTGGCCTGGGCCACAATTCAGAGAGAAGCATGGTAACTGACATTACCTTCGGCCCTCTCCCAGTCCTTTCCTTATCATGGCCAATATAACCATGGTTCCGGCTCTGCAGCCCACCACAAAGCTAGAACTGTGGTTAGTATTGATCCCTGTCAGGCATTCACTCTGGTAAACATCTGGCAGGGCTCAAACATACGTGCCACCTTTCACAGCCACCCCACCGAATCCACTGTGGTTCAGTGGGGTTGACTGTGATCTTGTCACATCTGAAAATACCCAATAATAAACAATATGTGTAAATCACTCTTTCAAAAGGGTTCTAATGCACTAATCAAACAATTCAAACTAGCTTGTCACAGAAACTTCTTGGGGAGCTAGTGAAAATTTGCAAAAGACTAGTTGAGAAGTTAGGTTGCTTAACATTGGTTTAATTTATAGCTGTTGTGGTTGTCTGGCACAGGAGGTATATCACGGTAACTGGTGAACATGGGAATTTTCACACTTCATAGTCTCTCTAGTTCAGCATTATTTCTTCAGCCAGCACCAATTGCTTCAGAGGAGGGTGCAGAGCTCCCTTTAGCAGACAGATATTGAATAATTTGCCACATGAAGGTCTCCTCCTAGGCCCTGATAAAGTGCGCATGCACTGTGCAGGGTGCAAAATGGTAATGCCCCACATTCAGAACTTTGATCAGAATTGTGCCATTTCTTAAATCTGCAGTAGAATTTCAACCAGTATTCCAATAATGCAGAAAAATTTGGCAAAGACGGAAGGGCTATTTTGGTTGAACTGTGTTTGGCAACTTTTCTATTCAGCCCTGCTTCATAGCAGTCCTTGCCCTGGCCATCTTGCCTTGGCCAGCTCAGTACCAGGGAAAGCATAACAATTGTTTAATATTTTTGTCTTCCTATTCCTGAGCTCTGCTGCTGAGCACACATGAGAATTACATAATGTTTCTTGAATGGCAAAATACCATTTACATATAAATTACATGACAGAAATTCATTAGGTACATCTCTTAATTAAATCATATTTAAACCTATTAGTTAAGGCGGGTAGAGTTCCAATGCGAGTGCCTCCATTCCAGGGGAGGCTGGTGGGTTTTGATGTTGGAGGGGTACTGGGGTAGTAAGGCCGGCGCGCCTAGGGGCGGAGCCTAGCCTAGGGGTGGAGCTTCGCCTAGGGGTGGAGCCAGGTATATGTTAGGCAGAGTCGGGGATAAGGTAGGCGGAACCAGGGCATAACCCAGCCAGAAGCAAGGAGTTCCCAGAGTTAACATTGGATGGACATTACATTACTTAATCCAGCAATTTCAGTTGGGCAGGTCATATTCAGTTATTCACCTCCTTTGCCTGGTTTAAAAGCAGACAGATCACCAGACTAACTGTTACATCTCACGATTTCAAAACCTCAATTGAATCACAGGGCATTAAATACTAATTCCCTCTCACCCTTTGCTATGTGTGCATGGGGGTGGGGAGGAGGGAATTAGTATTTAACACTCCACATCATCAAGTGAACAAAACCCATATAAAAACCAGAAAACCACACATAACCAAACCAAACCATTCCCACAAGCCCCCAAAGGCACCCCTGGTGGCCAAACACCTCTGCAAGCACACAGGTCTTTTAAAAAAAATTTGGCCAGTTTCAGGGATGCATTACCACCAAATCAGACACATCCAGACCAGCATCCCTAGTAGCTTCACCAACAAACTGCCTGTTCAAGCACACAAGCCCCTTTTAAAAAAAACAGTTTGGCCCCTTTTGGGGCTGCATCCCCACCAAAGCAGGCCCCAAGTCCAAACAGCATCATCCCCAGCAGCCACACCTTATCCCCAGCAGCCAAATGCCTGTTCACACAAACTACTTTCCAGCAGCAGCATGAAGCAGCAGTGAAACAGCAAATGGACCATTTAAAATAAAAAGAGTAGACATGACCAGTGGAACCACAAATTTACAAAATAGCCTCTCTACTCATGCTGGGAGGGGAGAAGGAAAGCAGCAAAGCATTCATTGATGCATTGCTGCTGCTTTCCTTCACCCCTCTCAAGCATGAGTAGAGAGGCCATTTTGTCATCATGCAAACACAGAGCAACCTCCCCCCCCCAAATTCCCCATCTGTCTGTCCCCACAACACCGTCCCCTCCAAATCCCCCCAGTCTGTCTGTCCCCACAACACCCTCCCCCCCAAATCCCCCCATTGCCCCCGCACTAGGAATAAGACTCAGACACAAAGGATATGGGTAAAACTGGCCGCAGCTGTTTTATTGAATCCGAATTTAATTAATAACCTGTTAAGAAACAAGACAACCAATTACGCCAATTGAA
>QEPC01000136.1:1561060-1589814 GCA_003113815.1 Sphenodon punctatus | reverse complement strand
CCCCCAGCCTCTGCTCCCCGAGGCCCCCCCCCGCATTTACTCACCGACACTGTCAGCGGCACACGTAGCAAGCTCAGGGTCCCCAACGCACCCCCACAACCCCTGGACCAGCCCAGCGTCGAACCAGGACAAGGAGCTCCCCCGACATCTTCCCCGGCAGCAACAGCAGAGCCCCGCCCTGGGGACACACCCCCAGCTAGGCGCCGGCAGGAAAGACTCTCCCCGGCACCACAAGAAGCACCCCCACGATCCCCACAAACAGCAGCAGCAGGGCCAGGGGCTGTAGCCATGCCCCCGATAGGAACTAGCCAAGAGGGGCCTTCCCCGGCCCCGCAGGGGATGCCCCCACAGCCATCACTGTCAGCGGTGGTGGAACCACAGCCTAAAGCCACACCCCCGGCAGAGAATCGGTCTGTGGGGATTCCCCCGCCCCCGCGGCACCACTCAGAGCGGCTGCGAGCTCGCACAGGGGCGGGGCTTAGAGAATAAGAACCAGCGCCGCCTGGGGAACGGCACTGGTGATTAACAGAAACTGGCCTTTGTGTGGAGCGTGAGCGTGAGCATGGATTGAGATTGACTGAGACTTGACAAGTGCCCGTGCGTGTGGACCTTTCCCAGAGACCCTTTTGGAATTGCCTGAGTGATTGAAGCAACGAGAGCAGCATGAGTGTGAATGAGTGCCCTCCCCTCCCCCCTACCTGGAGTCCTTACTCTCGGAGGTGAGTGCACTGCGCCTCTTCCCCTTCCCCCCTCCTGGGCCCTGCACACTCCAGGGTGAAAAACCCCACTTCTCGCCCCTTTTTGTGTTGTGCTGCATGTAGCGAGAGAGTGTGGGGCAGCCTTGGGTCCTTGGTCAGCAGCGCCCTATGATGATAGGGGCTCGTTCTCTTTAATTAGAGGTGAGAGCCCAAACACTATCCTGACGGGCATTCTATCACCGCTCGCTCCTTGCTCTGACCTCAGTACCCCTCGGCAGGGGGCGTGTGCTCGACACCCTTCCCCTACACCGGTAACAGTCACGCAGGGCAGGCAGGGCAGGGCTGGGCAGGCATTGGCACCAGGCAGTTCAGTGTTCAGTGGAGGCACTTGGCAGCGAGATCCCAGGCCCCCAGTCTCTCTCCCCAAGCCCCCCCCCCGCCCCCTGTGTTTACTCACCGAGCAGGGCAGGGCAGGGCAGGGCAGGCAGAAACCAGGCAGTTCAGCATTAGTGGAGGCGCTCAGCGGTGAGATATGCTGCAGCGCGCATGTTCAACTGAGTCAGTTCAAGCATGTGCACCGCAGCACATCTCGCCGCCGAGCGCCTTCACTGAACACCCAGGTGAGATGTTGCATCGAGCCCATAGGGCTCGATGCAAAGCTGCCACAAATGGGAAATTTCATTTCCCAGTGGCGCGCTTGAATTGAACGCACAGCCGCCTGGCGCGCATTCAATCCAAGTTTGTCCCTTCTGGGATTCCAGACAGAGCGCTTACTGACTGAGCACTCTGTCTGCCGGCTGAAATTGACATCGGAGTGCCGCGCTCCGATGTCAATTTCAGCTGGCTGACTGGCAGTGACACCCGGGGGGATGGAGGAGAGAGGGGGCAGGGCACTGCTCCAGGCACCCTCAGGCGCGGGCCACCACTGCTCCATTCACTTGCATTGGAGTTTTCAGGTGTTTACATCTGAGGTTGGCACGTTTCTTTTGTTGGGGTTTTCTCTGTTTAGGGATCATGTTAGTTTCCCAGATTGAGTTAATAAATTGAAGGGTTGGGTCCGTCAAGGTCTGGGAGTGTAGAAGTGAAGTTTGTTGGAAGGGGGATGGAGACATCTGACTGTTGAAACCTCATTTTGTGCTATGGGGCTAGGAGTTATGGTGAACATTTTACAGCCTTTGATATTTATTTTATTTATTTATTTATTTTTAGAAACATTTATATCCTGCACCCTCCTGCATACTGGCAGCTCAGGGCAGTGCAAAACATAAAAAACAATAAACAATAAAACCATTTAAAATGTAGTCGGCATAATGGCTGCCAGCAGGGCTGACTGTAGTGAGACAGTGGGGGTCAATATTTTTGCTGGGGGTGAGGTGGGGACCAGTACCTATACCCCCTCTTTGGCAGCAGCCTGGGTGGGGGGCTGAGGGAGGAGGAAGTCAAGAAGCCCACCCCCCATGCCCACCTGGCCATGTGCCTGTGTGCTTGCTTGCTCACCCTTCCCTCTACTAGCCACTCGCCTGCCTGCCAGTGCTGCTGGACCCAAAGCCACTGATGCCACCAGGACTCCACCACCACTAGCTCCTCAGTACCTATGTCGCCAGTGAAGGAGGAGCTGCTGTCACCAAAGCCGCTCCCACTGCTAAAGCTGGAGCCTTCATTTTGAAAGTGCTGGGGCCGCAGCATGTGCATGTACATGAGGATTCCAGTACTTACAAAATGATGGCTCCACCTTACTCAGTAGTAGAAGCTCTGGCAGCGGGTGTGGCTCTTCCTTCAGCGGTGGCAAATACCTCTGTCATTGCTGCAGCATAGATCAAACTGCCTGTGCTGCCGTGCACGTGCGCATGCAGGCAGATGCCATGATTCCTCTCTGGTTTGCTATGACTACATGACCCAGCATGCTAGAGAGGAATCATGGCACCCACCCCACTGTGCATGCATGCGGCGCCATGCCCAGTTACCACTGCAGCACAGTTTAAGCAGAGATATCAAGGAGCTAAGGGCAGCAACAGTGGCTACAGAAGCAGCAGGAGCAGTGGCGGCAGGTTGGTTCTGGTCAGTGGTGACTTCATTTGCATGAGAGGAGTGAATGATTGAGGGGGGGAGGGTTAGAGAGAGAGAGCGTGTTTGTGTGTGTGTTTGAGTTTGTTTGTGGGAGAGAGAGTGTGCATGTATGTTGGGGGAGGGAAAGAGAGTGTGCATGTGTGTTGGGGAGAGGGAGAGAGAGTGCATGTGTCCTGGGGAGAGGGAGGGAGAGTGTGTATGTGCCTTGAGGAGAGTGAGGAGGGAGAGTGTGTATGTGCGTTGAGGAGAGGGGGGAGGGAGAGAGAGTGTGGCTGATTTCAGACGTTACCGGCCTCCCTTTTACCACAGTCAATCCCCTGTGGTGGAGGAGTGCCCGTAATGTCTGACGGGAAGGCCGGCCTCACCTCCGGAATTGTGGTTAGCGCAACCACGATCTGGGATCGGCGGCAGGTAACGTCTGTTACCTGCAGCTGGCCTGGGTCGTGGCCCGGACCATGCTGCGGGATCGGGCATAGCAGCCGGATTGGCCGCTGCGCCCGCCCGTCTCCCAGAGGATGGACGGCCAGGGAAGTGCGGGGGGGGGGCAGGGTTGTGCTGCTGCACGTTGCACTGTACGCAGTGCAACGTGCAGCAGCACAACCCCGCCCCTCCCCCCCCCGATCCCCAGTAGGAATCAGGCTAGCACGTCTAAAGGACGGCTGGCCTGATTCCTGTCCGAGATCCGAAACGGATCCCGGACTGTGGTAAAAGGGACTCCAGCATGTCTAAAATCACTCGTGAGTGACACAGCCTGATCTTGTCTTCAGCAACTTCAATAAAACTATGCCATAATTACACTACAAAAAATTAGGATCTGTCTTCTACGTACATCTAATAACCCCTCCCCATTTATAATAATGCCTAATACATTGCTGCAAAACAGTGGCCTTCATATCAAGGTATTTATGGACAAGAAGAGCACAAAACAAACAAACTAGGACAGTAACACAGTCACTCCCCCCTGCAGGTGCCGCCGGGGAGAGGGGGGCGCGCCAGCCCAGGGCAGAGTGTCAACCCGAGTCTTGCCCTTCAGGAGCTTCCGGGGCTGTGCCGCTGACCCGACCCCCAGTGGTGGCACAGGACACACACACCTCAGTCCAACAGACCTTGACAACTCCATGGAATGCGCTGGATGTGGCCGCAGGGCCGTCTAGCAACGGGGATCAAGCCATGCCCCCACTGCAGCGCTCCACACTCCTGCAAGAATGTGGAGGGGGTGCGGCTTCAAGTATAAACACCAGCGCCGCAGGATACTCGGCGCTGGTGATTGAGGCGATGAGACCGGCCCTGTGCGAGAGATAAGTGAAGTGAACCAAATGTTGTGGAAACTGTGGACAGGCTGTGTTGTAGTGTGAGATACCTTATAGCGTATACTTGTTGTGAAACCTT
Source organism: Sphenodon punctatus (assembly GCA_003113815.1). NCBI lineage: Eukaryota > Metazoa > Chordata > Lepidosauria > Sphenodontia > Sphenodontidae > Sphenodon > Sphenodon punctatus. The sequence goes on along the minus strand of QEPC01000136.1, from coordinate 1,585,660 downwards.
CCTGCTCTTCCTGTGTGTGCTTGACTGGGTGTTTGGAGGTGAATTTGCAGTGTGACAGAGCGGCACAATAGCCCTTCCCCCTCCCAGGGTTTCGTACCCTTCCCCCCTGCCTGAGTGCCAGTCCCTTCAACCCTCCCCTGTGTTCCGTGGAACTCCTTCCCTTGGACCCCTTGCACTTGCCCCCACACTCCCATTCCCACCCCCTCCGTGGTGTGGGTCTTGCAAGTTGCGAGCGTGTGTGCGGCCCACAGTTCCCCCCAACGCCTGGCACTCAATGATGGTAAGGACCTGGCCTTCTTAAAGGCAAAAGGGTCCAACCACTATCCTGATGGGCTTTATTCCCCCAAGAGAATGCTCCGGCGCAAAGGACCTGGGCGTGTGCGTGGGAACCTGGGGTATGTGAACGTTGGGAACTCTCCTCCCTTTCCCTCATTGTCCAACCGTACCCCTCCCCCTGACACACACACACATTTATTCCTGTCTACGAATGTACTTCTGTCACTTTGTAAAAGTCATCACAGGCACAAGGAGTACATGCGTGTGATGCAAATATACATTTCTTTATTTAAAATCAGTTTAGAAACACCAGGATTCCTATTTATTTACTCACATTTATGCAGAGATCCAAACAAATCCCATGCTCCAGTGCCATTTCCTAAATAAAGAGCAAATTTAGACCCATCATTAGATTTAACATTCTCCATCCTACATATCAAAAGGGAGCAGAAAGCACCTCAAGAAATGGACCAACATCACAGCTGGTAAACTTGCCATACTCTGAGCCAACACACCAATTGGAGGGAGGGAGAGAGGGTGTGCATGTGTGAACAGACCTGGTGGCAGTGCAGAATGACTGCTGGATGTCTTTGATGAAGTAATTTAGATCTTAGGGCCTCTGTTAAACTCAGAGGTCTATGAATTTAAATCCTATATTGATTGGACATAATCTTCAGGTGAGATGGTTGCTTGAGTCTTTATTTGCCCTTAACATATGTTGGCAGCTCACTGTCCTCCTAAAACCCCTTTTTGATTAGCAACACTTTTGTTTAAAAGTTAAAAGAATGTTGCTATTTTGTGTTAAGATTAATACAGTACCTTGGTGGTGGTGTCTTTTTAAAATAAAATTACTGCTTCAAGACAGTCTTTCACTCATAATTTAAAAAGTTAACTGATGCCAAGATGGCTTCGTTTTTAAGTCAAACTAATAAGTGTGAAAGAATGTATTTACTCGCAAACATAATTCAATTGTTTTATGCACATGGAATTGCAAGTGTTGTTCCCAGGAAATTTATTTTGCTTCTAAAAAATGACACTTGGCTAAAGCAGCATTTAAAATAATAGTTGAAAATATTTTTGCTGCTGTCTATTGCATCAACTCCCCTGTGCTTTTAAAAAGCTTTTTCTTTTCCTTCTGAAACTTTTCAACAAAAGTGAGAGGCAATGCAAATCCCAAAATGTATAAAACTATTGTTATGATGGTTTTGCCCAAGTGTCATTTTGCAGAAGCCAAAATAAATTTCCTGGGAACAGGAAGATTCTCTTGGGGGAAGAAACCAAAGAATAATGTAGCCTCAAACTTCAGCAATTATAAGCAAAAGGAAAATATATGTGCAAGTCAGTTAAGTGAGTAAAATAGAAATGGTGAATAATGTCTGCAAAAATAAAGTATTGCTATGCTAAGGATTTGATCTGAAAAATTAAGACCGGGTGAGGCGGGTGACAAAGGGTAATGGGAGCTCTCAGCCAACACAATGCATCAGGAGCCCAAAATTCCCTCTAGCAGCTTGATGCCAGCGTTCACTAAGTGAAAGGTTGTGAGCCTAGCAATTCTTGATCTCAAAACTTTGGGATGAATTACCTTGTTTAAAAAGTCAAATCAGAAAACCAGATTCCATTTTAATGGAAGGTTAAAACTAAAAAAAAATGATTGAAGCCTTTGCAACAGCATCTTTTTGCAGTGTTCTTTCTTTAGACTGAAGGCCCTTGAAATCTAGTTACTCTGCTGGGAGCTGCTGCTCTCTTTCCATTTTTCAGATTCTCATGCATTCACTTGCCTGCAGGAGCTTGGACAAAAACATCAGTTACCATAAGGGTTGGCAATACTGACTTAAGGATGGTACTTAGTGTCATCATTCCATGATTCTCACTTTGAGTCAATAGCCCTTCAAGAGAAGGCCAAAGGGTTCTGCTGGTGTCCTGGCTTTAGGAGTGCCTTAACAGGGAATATGGTGTAGTCACATTATGTCTGAATGCTTTTCTTACAGTAACATTGCAAGAGACATTGTGTGAAAACAAACATGATGCTAACGCCACTTTAACACTGTTTAAACATTTCCTCTGCATGTTGCAGGGCTGTATTGGTGCCTTATGCATCCCTGCAACATGCATAAGAATTGTTTAAGCAGAGTTAAAGTCGAGTTAGCATCATGTCTGTTTTCACCCATTCTTTTATGGTTAAGGGAAACAATTTTTGTGTTTAGCTCTGCTTGTTCCAGACTTCACTCTGACAGAGCAAGGAGAAACAGGCCAAAACTCTTATAATTGAATTCAGAATGGCATATATTTTCAAGCATTAAATATTTTTTTTAAATGGCAGAGGATTTTCTTTGCAGCTATAAATAGGTTGGCATGCATTTGATTCAAAAGCACGTTCATTTAATATTAAGCTACTGGAAAAAGGCTTGGATCATGACTATATTGTTATGAAAAGAAATGACCAAGGATTGCTGTTCATAATATGCCTGCATATTTTGCTCGAAAGTAGTCCCAATGAAGTGTGTCTGGGAGTGTGGCCTGGATTTGCAATTAATTTGGTAAATATTTTAAATTAAGTGGAACACAGCAGTGGTCATGTTCTAAGGATCTCAGGAGTTACTGGGACTTCTCAGCACCCTTCTGGAGGATAGGGATGTGCACAGTAACTCGCTTTCATTTTTAGTCATTTTGCTTTCATTACTAAAATGTCATTCGTATTCATTATATTTTGTTATTCTTTATTTAGTTTTTGTTTTTACTTTTGTTTTTGATTTTCCACTGGTTTAAATTGAAAACACTTTTATGGCTGTAATTTTTTTATTTTATATCCAATTTGGATGATAATTGGCAGAGTTGTACCCCTAATAAAGGGCATTGTCTACACCCAATCCCTAGGCAAATTCATTGCCTCCCATGGTTTCCAATACCACCTATATGCTGACAACACTCAACTCTGTCTCTCCACTCCCTCCCTCTCCCCCTCTGTTCAAGCTCGTCTCACCAACTGTCTTTCTGATATCTCTGCCTGGATGTCTCAACGCCAACTCAAATTGGACATGGCGAAAACTGAACTCCTGATCTTCCCTCCCAATCCTTCCTCTCCCTCTTCCCTGTCAATTACCATTGACGGGGTCTCCATCCTCCCTGTCCCCCAAGCTCTCAACTTGGGCTTCATCTTCGACTCGCACCTTACCTTCAAACCCTACATTGACTCCGTGGCCAAATCCTACAGCTTCTCCCACCACAACATTGCCAAAATCCGCCCTTTTCTGTCTGTCTCCTCTGCCAAAACTCTCATCCACGCCCTAGTCATCTCACGCCTCAACTATTGTAACCTCCTCCTTGCTGGCCTTCCCCACTCCCACCTCTCTTCCCTGATCTCTGTTCAAAACTCTGCTGCCAGGATCATCCACCTAGCCCGTCGCTTTGACCATGTGCAGCCTCTCCTCTCCTCTCACCACTGGCTCCCTCGTCCCGAACGTATTCTGCACAAGCTCCTTGTCTTCACCTACAAAGCCCTTCACAACCTCACTCCACCCTACCTCTCTGCCCTGATCTCCCTCCGAACCCCTGGTCATGCACTCTGCTCCTCTTCCATCCCCTCCCTCACCCTCCCCTGCTCCCCCAACCGCCTTCGTCCCTTTTCCTTTGCTGCCCCGCACGACCGGAACTCCCTCCCTGCCCTTGTCCACCTTATGCTCACCACCCTTCAAGTCCCTCCTCAAAACCCACCTCTTCTGCTCCACCCTTCCTAACTCTGCTAAGCATCCCCACCCAGGATTATTCCCCCACCTGTTATCTGCATACTCCCAATTACTGTAACCAAGCCAAGAACGTGTACCTGAGCTCTCGCATCCTCATGAATATTGCATCCCTTGTCTCTCCCTCTGTTCCCCTTCCCTGTTTCCCCTCCCCCTGTCTTTAGATTGTAAGCTCTCAGGCAAGGACCGTGTCTATCTTATTCTTTGTAGAGCTATATAAATGCTAATAGTAATAATAATAATAATTTATTATTATTATTAATTTAATTAATAATAAATTATTAATAAACAAAGGAATCAGATTTTATAAACAGTTGAACTTTGGTATTTTACAAAATTCTGTGTACACATTCTTGGATGTAACAACTTTGTCTCCCATCTGAATTAGATGAAACATGGCAAAACAATACCCCTCCCCAAGGGTACAGTCTCTGCCAAATTCCATAAATATTTCTTAAAGAGTCGCAATCTTATAAGTGATTTACTTGAAAATCCATTTCTGGCTGTAACATCTTTGTATTCCAGTCTGTTTACATAAAATATGGAAGGATTGTATCTTGGATGTTCCAGATCAACTATGCTTAATATAAGAAAAATAAAATAAAGGGACCCAAAGTTATACGCCTGCACATGACCTGGAGAGTATGATCCTATGCCCAGGATTGTCTTATGTTCGTCACTGTGGTACAAGACGAGCTAGTGATGCCAATTGGCCAGCAGAAATGTCACCCATATATCATCCTCTGCTGTGACCACACCAACACCTCCACCTCACTTGTTACTGGGAAGTTGGAAGCATCTGCTTAGGAAAGACCAATTAGGAATTCTCTGATGTCCTCTGTTACAGTGCTGCAGGATGTGATTGTGATGACAATTGGCCAGCCTGGATGTGTGAACCATGTCTCTTGATTTCTGGGATTCTTCCCCCTCCCCTCTGCCTTGTTGCCTCAAGTCCCAGTTATGTCCCTTCTATGCCCACCTCAGAGCCACCCGGGATTGGTCCTTGAAAGCTGGAAGCATGCAGTAAGAGAGACAATCACATCTCTGTCCCTCCCAGGATGTCATTGAAATGTCAAGCCAATTGGCCAGAGGATATCTCTCTCATCTCTGCTACAGTCTGGGTGGGCACCCCGGGTGCCTGGGGGTGTCCATCAACTTGCAGAGGACACCGCAGGAGGAGGAAGGAGGATGTTGGGCAGCACCCCACACACACACACACACACACACACACACACACACACACACACACAGAGAGCCTGTCAGAAAAGTATGAGAAAACGTTCTGACTAAAGCTAGAACGAACCACAGACAAAAAGCAGGCTCAAAGAACAGCAATTTATATCTACCCTCTATGCCCGCCTTGAAGCCACCACCAATTCTTCTTCCTGTAAAGGTGGGAGCATGCAGTAATTGGCCAGTGAATGTGTCTGTCAGTATGTGTCAGGACCCGGCCTGAAGGACTGAGGGACCGGGACCAAGGGGGGCCACAAGACCCATTTCAGACACACAGGGAGCCCCCGTTCTCAACCTCGCCCCCACTACTTCACCTTCAGTTGCTCCACCGTCAGCCGTCCTGCCTCCAGCCACTGCTGCAGTGCCGCCATCAGCCGCAGTGCGCCCTCTGATGCAGGGAGAGAGCGCGCAGCATGCTCCGGCCCCAGCCCCACCTGCAGCCACTGATCCTGGGGGCATGGCTCCAGAGACCTGGCTGCTCCTGGCAGCAGCCACGCCCCCAGCCCCAACGCCGCAGCACTCAGAGCGCTTGCGGCAGCACCAGGGCTCCGGGGATAAAGGCAGCTCAGTCGCTCCCCAGCACTGCTGGTGATCAGTGCCTGGCACCTGGGAGACCGGCCCCTTGTTTGTGATTGCCTGTATATTTTCTGGAGAACCTATTGTGTGGTGTGTTTGGAGTGTGTTTGGACTGTGCGAGTGTGACGAGTGTTTGTGCGGGTGTGAGTGGGCAGCGTGAGTCAGGTAAGTGAGACTCCTCTTATACACATCTAGATGTGTATAAGAGACAGGTGTTTGGACTGTGCGAGTGTGACGAGTGTTTGTGCAGGTGTGAGTGGGCAGCGTGAGTCAGGTAAGTGAGACTCCTTGTTCCTTCCCCGCTGCACTCACCCTGGTTCCCCTTCCGACTGAACGCCCTCTCCAGTACCTCCCCCGTCCCTGGGACTTGTCACCCCTGTGTCCCCTGCATCATCCCTCACTCCCTTCCTTACCCCTGTGTGCTCAGCTGTGGTGGCATCCCAGAGGTGTGCACTCGACCCAGATACCCTGTGATGATCCAGGCTGTGGATTCTTAATCCTAGAAGCCATATATGATCCTGAGGATGTGTTTCCAGGCACAACCTCACTGTTTACGGCTCCCGTGTGTCTGGGGACCCTTTCCTACTTCCCGTCCTGTCCTCTTTCCCTTCCCAAACCTCACAGTACGTTGGGTTGCTCCCCACCCTTCCACATCCCTCTCACCCCCACCATGCCTGTCTCTGAATAGCACTGCATGGGCTCTTTGCCTGAATAATGGAAGTCTTCAAGATGGGAACTTCAATTGCTTATAAAATTCGGACCCTTTATCAAATCTTACTTCAGTTCAGCAGAGATAATCCTGAAGGTCTGTGATACAATCCTTCCAAATTTCATGTAAAATGGATAGGGGGAAAAATGTTACAGCCAGTAATGCGTTTACAAGTAAATTGCTTATAACATAATAACCTTTTATCCAATCCTTCTGAAATATTGCAGACATAGGGTAATTTCACACATTATTTGGCCACGGTCTGGGATCAGTTTTGGATCCCAAACAGGAATCAGTCTGGCCATCCTCTTGACATGCCAGGCTGATTCCGTTTGTGGATCGGGGAGGGGGCGGGGCTGTGCAGTGCAACGTGCGGCCGCAGAGTCCCACTCCCCTGCACTCCCCTGGCCGCCCACTGCACCCGATCCCACATTGGGGTCTCGGCCACAGTCCGGAATCAGCAAAGGTAACAGACATTACTTTCTGCCAATTCCGGACCGTTCTGGACCTCCAGGTGGCTGGAGGTCCAGAACCGTGGTCAATGTGTTTTCTGCCAGAGGTTCACCATGGTGAACATCTGGCGGGAACCACCCTGGGTAATTTCAGATGTTACGGTACTGGGGCCTGACACGTGCAAGTACTGGGGACTCAAGGTGGTAGGTACTGTGTGGCAGTGTCATAATTGTGACTGGACAGGACACTACTGGGCCTGCTGGGAGAAATGACAAGGCTGCCCACGCACCTGGACTCTGGGATGTCAGAGCTGGGCGAAGGAGAAGTGTTGCTGGACTCTGGGATGTCAGAGCTGGGGGAAGGAGAAGTGTTGCTGGATTTGTGGTGTGATGGGACATGTAAAAAGGCTGTGTCCCTACAGAGGGAAGAGGGATACAAGACCTGAGCCAGATGAAAGGGTCAGTCTGATGGCAGTGGCCACCCCCACAAGGGAAATGAAAAGGAAGCCAGACCAGAGACCTCCTAGGAGGTGTTGGGCTTGCCAAGTCTTGGGACATGTGAAGAGGGATTGTCCCAAAGAAAAGCCTCACAAGGAGGGTCAGAGGGATGCAAGAACAAAAAGTCAGCCTAGAGTAAAGGAAAGAGGAAGGAAATATATGGGCACCCAGGTAGAAGGGCAGTGCTCAAACGAGATAGACAACCTAAAAAGGGCAGTCAAGCAGCTGTTGATGGACAATGCCTTCCTCTTAAAAGAGTTAGAGACCGTGCAAACAGGCAGAGTAGCCTTGAGGCCCGAGAGTCATGAAACAGGCATGATGACTCAGGTCTCACAGGCAACAATAGATAGGATGCTGGGTCATAGACTCACCCTAGTAGAGGAGAACAAAGTCCTCAGAGAGGAGGTAGAGGAATTAAAAGGAAAACTGCAAGAGTTATCTGCTGGAGCACCTCACTCGCCATGTGCCTGTGCGACCCTTGAGATCGTCCATGTGAGCCTTTTTGAAGGTTCCCCAGGTGAGGCGGGTGGCCACCGATGTTAGATCTTTTTCGGTGGCCACCCCTGTGCTGTGGAATTTGCTCCCAGAGGAGGCTGGCTCCCACTCTCCTGCTGTTTTGGCGTGTATGTAAGACCTGACTGTTCCATCAGGCTTTTGGTGAGGGGTGGGGGTGGGGAGTTTCCCCACATTGTATTGTATTTTATAGAGGTGGGACCCCGGGCCCATTACCGGCTACCGGATTTACCAGTTACCGGTTCTCTTAAAACCGGATTCCCGGATTAAATCCGGTATGCCGGTACCGGATTTATTTCATTGATTTCAATGGGGCGCTGTGTCCCCATTGAAATCAATGAATTCCTTCCCCCTCCCCCTCCCAGGCTGCGCGGGTGGAAGGGGGGACACCCCCCACCCACCCTGCCCAGCCTGGATTTTTGTTTAAAAAAAGACTGAGGCGAGCCCACCCCCCAGCACCAGCGGCCGCGGCGTCCCCGCAGCCACCGGTAAGTATGACCCGATCCCTGGGGGGGGTGTTTAACACCCCCCCACCCCCCAGGGATCACCCCTACTAAAGTTCAGTGCTTGCTTACCTTGCGGAGCTCCGGCGGCGGCGGCGGGCGGTCCGGCGGCCTCAGCGCCGGCTGTGGCTGCCGGCGTCAGAGACGCTCTAGGCCTTCCGGGGAAACCCGGAAGTTCCCCGGAAGGCCTAGAGCGTCTCTGACGCCGGCAGCCACAGCCGGCGCTGAGGCCGCCGGACCGCCCGCCGCCGCCGCACCCGGAGCTCCGCAAGGTAAGCAAGCTATGAACTTTAGTAGGGGTGATCCCTGGGGGGTGGGGGGGGGTGTTAAACACCCCCCCCAGGGATCGGGTCATACTTACCGGCGGCTGCGGGGACGCCGCGGCCGCTGGTGCTGGGGGGTGGGCTCGCCTCTGAGTCTTTTTTTAAACAAAAATCCAGGCTGGGCAGGGTGGGTGGGGGGTGTCCCCCCTTCCACCCGCGCAGCCTGGACTCGGGGAGGGTTTTTAAAAAAAACTTTTTAAGGCTTTAAGTTTTTACATTGCAGCCATTTTTAAATGGCGGCAATGTAAAAAAATCCGGTACCGGGACCGGATTACCAGGTCGAATCCGATAATGCCGGTACGCCCGGTACCGGCATTATCAGATACCGGATTTACCGGTTTTCCCGCCCCTAGTATTTTAAATTGTTTTAAATTGTTTATATTGTTTGTTTTTTAAAAAAATTATTGAATGTTGTTCGCCACCTGTGCCCTGTGGGCAGGAGGGGCAGGATATAAATTTTAAATAAATAAAATAAATAAATAAGAGAGCAGGAGAATTCCTCTTCTGAGGAGGACTATAGTGAGCTGATAGCTGCCTTGGGGAAAAAGGAGTACCCCAAAGAGAGTTAAGTCCTGGGAGAAAGTAGGTACAGATGCTGCAAGAAGGTAGCTGGTAACCTGCCAGGATAGTCTGGCTTTAAGGCTCCCAGGGTGGGATAGTCAGAATGGAAGGGTGGGCTGCTATCCCAACCCCCCCAAAAGGGGAACAAGAGACCTGAGGGCCTGAAGGGCACCTAGAGGGCCTAAGTGTGAATGGGTACAGGGGGACGATTGAGCCAGTACCCTAATGCACCTAAGAGTACCTAGAGGATAAAAGAAGTACAGGGGGGTGATTGAGCTGGTACTTTTATGTGCCATGGGGGGCAGGGTGTAGGCGATTGAACCAGCCACCAGGCACAAACTTCTGCTGTAGGGGCAATAGAAACCCAGCAGGGTGTAGGTGATTGAGTCAGCTGGGGTCAACTGACACTATGGTGACTATGGGTGGTAGGGTAGGCGATGGAGCTGACCGCCAGAGTCGCACGAGAGTCATGGGAGGGACCATATTGTGCTGGCGTAGCACATGACCAGCGTAGACTGACTTTAAGGGTCTCAGGGCTGGGAGGTCCGGAAGGAAGGGGTGGGCTAGCCTCCCACTCCAGAAGGGGTCTCATGGGGAATATATGAGATAATTCCTGACTGTGTATGTAAAATCCTGAAAAGGTTGGTGGAGTAATGTGGGGACTGGGCTGAATCCCCTAAGGCTGTTAGTTGGGTGGAGGTGGCTCCCTAACTAGGAACTATGTTAACAGAGAGTACTGCACCCTGCTAGAAAGTACAGAGGTGCCAGTCTTCTCTGGGAGAAGCCTGTTTCCCTGAAGGGGGAGGGGTGTAGCAGGGAGCAGTCCTGTGGGGCTGCTTCCTCTTTAAGAAGGGGACTGAGGGGGTCTGCTGGAGGGCTGAGCTTGCCCAGGGGCATGGCAAAGACAGTCCCCTAGCTGGAGAACAGCCTGTGGGGTAAACAGGCTGAGAAACCCTGGGACAGAGTGGGCAGGTTAGTGGCCCGATTAGTGGTCCTTTAAGGCTGAGGAAGGGAAGCCTGGCCACGCCCACTCTGCCTGTACATAAGGAGAGCAAGGCAGAGAGGAGAGAGTCTCTGCTAGGGAGCCGAAGGAGCTACATCTCCCTGAACAAGCCTTCCTGCTCTATGCTATCCAGGGTGCTGAAGGCTGGAGAACCAGAGGGAACCAGGTACTGGGGAGAAGCTTTGCCCAGGAGGGAGCCTCTTGCTTGGGGAAGGCTTGGCCAGATCCTGGGGCTGTGAGGCCTTGCTGGATGGACTTTGGGGGTTGCTATTGTGGTGCTCCTGTGCCTGAGAGAGACGGACCTGGGCCTGCAGGGTGGAGGCGACTGAGCCGGGAGCCCCAGCGTCTGTGTACACTGGTTGTGTCCAATAAATGACTATGGAGTTAATACCCTCTGGACTGTGTGTATGTCCTGAGAGGGTACCCCCTTCCATAAAGAGGGGGATTCAGCCAAGGCTTGAGGCTGAAACAGCGTAGCATATTTATTTATTTATTTAATCAAATTTCTACCCCACCCCTCCTAAAACAGCTTGGGGCGGCTTACAAACAAAAAAACCCAAGCACAATAGAGGGTGAGCTAATTCCCCAGAGACACCCCAGTGTCCTGTGTGGCCCTGGGAGACCCCCCTGCTACAATGACCCTGGCAGCAGAGTTTTGGATTTAGATAAGGGGGAAAAGGTGAGAGCGGAGGAGGTTACAGTAATCAAAGCAAGAGATGACCAGGGCATGAACAAGGGTTTTGGCAGAGGAGACAGAGAGAAAAAGGTGACTCTTAGCAATGTTCTGGAAGGAGAAGTGACAGGATTTGGCAACAGAGTCGATGTAGGGTTTAAAGAAAGGGGTGAGTCAAAGATGAAGCCTAAGCTATGGGCTTGGGGGACGGGAAGGATGGTGACCAAATTGATGAGGATTGACAGGGAAGAAGGAGAGGAAGGATGGGGTGGGGAGATGAGTTCAGTTTTAGCCATGTTGAGTTTGAGCTGATGTTGAGACATCCAGGTAGAGATGTCAGGGAGACAGCTGATGAGGTGAGCTTGAATAGATGGAGAGAGAGAGAGAGAGAGGGAGTAGAGAGAGAGAGAGTTGAGTGTCATCAGCATAGAGGTGATATTGGAAGCCATGGGAGGCAATGAGTTTGCCTAGGGACAGGAGGAGGAGGAGAAGGGGGAGGAGGAGACTGGGGGAAGACGTAGGGCACGAGAGGAGGCAAAGTCCACAGGGTTAATGGCCTGAAGGTCATGGAAGAGGTGTGGAGATGGGGAAGAGTAGGGGGGATAGTGGGAGACATTGAAAGAGACAAATAAGTGGTCAGAGATGGGATGAGGATCAAAGGAGATATCAGAGACAGAGCAGTTCCTAGAGAAGACGAGGACAAGAGAATGGCCGTTAGTGTGGGTGGGGGAGTTGGTCCAAAGGTGGAGGCTCAAGGAGGAAGCTAATGAGAGAAAACAAGAGATGGAGGGCTCGGAAGGGACATCAACATGATTGTTGAAGTCACTGAGAACGAGAGTGAGGGTATCGTCAGAGAGGAAGAAAGTGAGCCAGGACTCTAATTTGGAGAGAAAGAAAGAGAGAGAGCCAGGGGGGCAGTAGATGACAGCAATGCGGAGATGGAGGGGGGAGTAGAGGTGCACAGAGTGAGTCTCAAAGGAAGGGAAGGAAAGAGAGGGGGGAGGATAAAACAGTTGGAATTGACAGGAACTAGTGAGGAGGAGGCCCATGCCACCACCCCAGCCTTTGGGTTGGGGCTGGTGAGAAAAGGAGAGACCCCCCCCCAAAGAAGAGGGTAGCAGGGGTGACAGAGTCAGAGGAGGTGATGCAAGTTTCAGTAAGGGCAAGGAGCTGGAGGCAGTGAGAAAGGAAGAGATCATGGATGTAGGGGGCTTTATTGGCAGAGGGGCAACAGTTCGAAAGGGAGCAGGAGAATGGGAGCTGATCAGGGGGAAGGCAGGGAATGGGGTAAGATTGGGAGAAGGGGGGTGGAGGGGCAGGTGAGTGATGGTGAGGGTGGGGGAGGAGCAGGGGATAAAGTAGTCAAAGGGGAGGAGGACGCGTGAGGAGGTTTGAGAGACGTGATGGGCTGGTGGGGAGGAAGGAGCAGGTGGGAAAGAAGTAGAGGCAGGAAGAGGTGGGGGAGAAGGGGGAAATGGAAGTAGGAGAGAGAGGGAAGGAGATTAGGGCAGGTATGATGGTGGGGAGGATAGGAGGGAGGCATCCCAGGGGGTGGGTAGTGGAGAAGAGAAAGGGGAAAATGAGGTGGAGAGTGGCTGACCTGCTGGCCACTGACAAGCCACCAGGTGACCGAAGTACCCTTAGGCTTACTCTTAGCTGGTGTTGCTGGAGTATCCTGCTGATGAGTGATCTTATGCGTGCCTTCCAGGGGCGGCTGGTGGGTTTTGAGGTTGGAAGGCCAGGAAGGCTGGCTGGCCTGCCAGCAGTGAAGCTCCCGGCAGGCTGGCGAACCAAGGGATGGAGCCAGGGCAACGGTAGCCAGAGCCAGGGCAACGGTAGGTGGCATAACCCAGCAGCAAGGAGTTCCCAGGGTTAACATTGGATGGACATTACATTACTTAATCCAGCAATCCAGAGATTTAACTGTTAGTCTGGTGATTCATGGGCTTTAAAATCCTCCTTTCCCCCCCCCCCGAACACACACACACACACATAGCAGAGGGCAAGAATGCTGCTTCAGAAAGAAGGGACTTGCTGCATGTGTGTTGGAGGGACCCCAGTCCCTGCTTCAGAAGTCCCTTCTTCAGAAGTTCCCTGCTTCAGAAGTGCCTCCTGCAGCACTATTTCATTGCAGGGTCCCTTTATGCGGAATGGACGGTGCTTCTAGCCACCCATTTCTCATAAAGGGTAGAACTTACCTGTTTTGACCCTGAACTTACCTGTTTTGACCCTTAGGTCATGTGTCCTAAGGAAGCCTTTGGGGGGCGAGTCTCACCACGTGGTGCACACAGTGAGAATGTTTGGAGCCATCTCGAAGAACATTGTTTTAGAGGTAGCAACCTTCTGAACAAGGTTCTTCTTTGAGTGGCTCCTCCCATTCTCACTCTGATTGTGTGCGCGGCGCGATTTAAAAAGACAAAACAAAAACAGAAGTAGTGGCAGCACTGCAGCACCAGGGCTCGGGGGGAGTTCTGGAGGCTGGGGCCAGGAGGGGCATTGCCCCAAATTTCCTAGGGGGCGCATCGCCCCTGGCGCCTTCTGGCCTGCTGGTCGCTGGAACTTGGGCGGCAGAAAGGCCAAGCTCCAGGAGGGTTGCGGCATCCTCAAGTGATGACAGCCGAGGCAGCTGGGAGAGTATGCAGATGAGCTGCAACCTCACCAATTCCTGGCTCGCTGATCGCTGGAACTCGGGTGGCAGAATCATTCATTATTCAATAATCATTATTATTTTAATTATTCAATAACAAAAATGAAAATTTCATATTTCATTTTCATTATAATAACAAAAATGAAATGCACACCCCTAATTAGCACCCCACAAAGTCAGAAACATTTAAAGATTAACAATATGCTGAGGCTGAACTACTTTATTTGGTGTCATCACATTCATGTTGCCAGATGAAACTGATAAATCAAATTATTGTAATTGCTCCCTCCCAAAACACACACACTGTCACTCCCCTGCCCCCCCTCCTACCTCAACCAGACCCCCACACACATGCGCGCGCACATAATCATATGCTTCAGGCTTCAGCCCTTTCTCACTCTGATCTGGCCAGTCATCTATGCTTTCGTCACCTCAAGGCTAGATTACAGCAATGCAATCAATATGGGGCTTCCCTGGAAGACTGTTCCCTGAAGTAACCAGGGCAAGGTTCTTGTGTTGAGCAGAGCTTCAAAAGCTTTACTTCAAGAGTGCTGTGAAAGGGATACAGTGCAAAAAAACTTATGTGGGAGCTGCCAATCTAACAAAAAACCTTCCAGTTTACAACAAATAGTTATGGTTACTATTTAAAGAAACCCCCAAAACCAAGGTTACTATTTAAAGAAACCCCCAAAACCAAGGAAATTAATATTTAGTAAGTCCAGCAACCAAAGAAACTCCCCCCCCAAACAACAACCCCACATCTCCTAAACTCCTGCCAAACCCGCCTTAATGACTATGCAACACAAAAGCAAAACCGCTGAATGTTTCAAAAAGTTTCTGGTTGCAGGTTGCTGCAACATTAAAACAACAAACAGGATAGACTCACCCATCTGCTGAGTAGCTTAACTTGCAGACAAAAAAAAACAAAAACGATTAGGAAAAATTATTTTTCCTACTTTGAAAATACCAAGCTATTGCATTATCCCTCTGACAACCCCTCCACCCCCAAATCCAGCAGAAAGAAAAGATTTTAATTAATGGCCAACAAAGAGACTATGTAGAATGAAGGAAACAAAACAGGGAAACAATGATTAAAGACAGCATAATTCCAGCATATCACAACCGCCTTGCACATGCGTACAGTGAAACACACAGGGACTTACAACCACTATGCAGAAGATAGAAAACACTATCTGACCACTCCCCACATGCACCATCAACAAAGCTTGTCAGTGCAGTTACGTGAGTGTGCTGTGCTATGTGGGTGGAGACAAGCAGATTCTACAATGCGTGGGTGGAAAGAAACCAGTAATAGCACGTGTATGTCGATTATGCAAAGTGTACAGCAGCCTGGTGGGTACAACTCCCCCGTTTCCCCCCAAAAGCTAAGGCCATGAGGTTGACATTAGGAGACCAAACAAAACTTAACACTGCATAGTCGTTAAGGTGGGATTGGCAGGAGTTTGGGAGATGTGGGGTTGTTGTTTGAGGGGGGGTTTTCCCTCTGGTTGATGGGCTTAGGAAATATTAATTTCCTTGGTTTGGGGGGTTTCTTTATGTAGTAAGAACCCGCCTTAACTATTTGTTGTAAACTGGAAGGTTTTTTGGTTAGATAATTAATATAAAGCACAGATATCCACACATGCTGAATACAGAAAAGCAGGGAAATGGCTATGTGAAACTCCCACCTCATTTTTCTTCCTCTGAAAGCTGTCATAAGTTGGCAATTCAGGTTGGAGACGGCCTAAATGATGCATTAAGGGCTTTTTGGTAGAGGTGGAAGATTGGTAGTGAAGCACGCTGCTGATTCTGAGTTGGGGATTCATACTCAAACAAGATCATCTGTCTTGTATGACACCAGTTTTCCTCTCTACTCATATATGGTTTCCTATTTGACGTAGCTTCTGGCTAAAACATCTTATGTGTCTATTTGCATCCTGCAATGTGGTACTTGTAATCTCGCTTTCTGTCATATTTCCTGGAGTCCGCTCTGACTGAGGCTGCATCTTGGCTAAACAGACATTAAAGCATAAGGAATATGAACTTCTTCAGTGTCTAAAATGTTTGAAAGTGGACTGTGTGATAATGCAGCTAGCACTTTAGTTTCCCCTGGGAAAACTGAAAAATCTCTGAGCGATCAGAGCATCATCAAGTAGGGGGTTATAGGTTAATTGGAAAGTTGTCTAATGTGATTGTTATATTGGGAACATGAAGCATATCATTGACCTCTTGTGTTAAATCTCATTTTAGATTTGCCAATTCCTATTTCTACAGAAACAAGGTCAAAGAGATGACTAGTAGCCAGAGACTGAAATAAAACTTCTTATTGAGTGGCTATCATCTGTAGAAATGTAAGGATTGGTTGCCCAAGCTAGCTCCTGATTTTAGGTGTCCTTGATTGATAAGGAGAACATTCGGCAAAGGTCTGCAGTGTTCTTACTTGGAATAAGTTTATAAGGATATACTTCTTCACTCAGTCAAAATACTCATTCGTCTTAGTGGGGAACAGGTGTCTGGAGAGTGTCTGAACAGTGGCTAGAAGGAGGCTGCTGCAGAGGCAGAGCTACCACATTAGTAGTAGAGGTCAAAGAAGCAGAGGAAGTTGCAAAAACACAAAGCACAATGAAGGTGCTGAGCTTCTGGAAGCAGACTGAAGTGGAAACTCCCTATATCAGACCAGGAGGCCAGGACAGCAAACCTGCCAATACAGCTGGGCAAAGGGCTTAGGAAAAGCTTCCCTGCTGTTGGACTAAACAAGAAGCCAGGAGAGACTTAGTTAATCCCAGCTTGCATCAGACTTGGAATGCTTACAGGATGAACACAGAATGACAGGAGGGGAAGCATGTGCCGACGCAGGGCCGAGAGGCAGCCAGGGAGCTGTTGAGCTGGCCAGGGGAGTCCCGAGTGACGTGGCGGCGGGGGGCGGTGCTACGGAGAAGCCGGAAGTGCAGTTTAAAAGCAGTCCTAGCCCTGTGGGGCGCCGCAAGGGCGCGCCCTTGTGCGTGTGGCCTTAGGCACTGGCCAAGTGGGACCAGGAAGCTCCCAACATCAAACAGGTGGCCCAGGTGTTCCCTGGTCAGCATGGAGGAAAAGAGAGGACGGCAGCCATCCTCCTGCTCTCCAGAAGATGTCCTCCCATTGAAGATGAGGCGTAGAGGAAATGATTCTAGCCCAGGCATATCCTCTTTGGAGAATAATAGGTATGCATGCCTGGTGGACCCTGTGGAGGGCAAGGGGGAGGCATTCGAACCAAAGGTCGATATGAGGAGAGGCATACAGACGCCCCCTAAGAAGGAGGACTCTGTATGTACGAGTTGAGACTGTAATAAGGAAGAACAGCTAGGTTATGACTACCCTGATTGCTAGGACAGTGGAGGCACTTTTCGCTAGCATTTCAACATTGGATAATTTTGTAGCTAAGGTTAAAATCCAGCTTTGGCAGATTCTGGAAAAACTGGATGATTTGAGAGATGGTACCACATATAAAGAGGCTAGCTGTGCACCCCCACTACCCAGAGAGCTAGATAGAGGAGAAAGGGGGTTTTGGTACCCTCGGTCTAGGCGCACCTTGAGGGTGCAGGTGAAAGAAATTTGCATGTATATCGGGCCAGATTATGATGGGTCGATACATAATTGGGACCAACAGGAGGCTATAATGGCAAAACTAACCCATATTTAAGGAAACCGGTTAGCCGAGCTGATATTGATAAAATAATTTTTTTGCTGCGTCAGAACTAGGTAACTAGGATTCAGCTGGGTTTCACCCATGATTATTGGGTGAGAGACATTTTTAAGGTTAGGAAGTTGCTTTTATGTAGGGGGATTTTTATTGACAGGGTGCTACTTCACAGATATGATACACAAGAAAGATCTGGAGCAGGTACTAATAAATATGGCCCTTGTTCCTCCCCTAATTGTATTGCCACTAGTGGGGGGGAGGTGGGGAGGGGGTATCAGGGGCCGAGAGCCCGAAAAGAAGGGGGTTTAAACAGAAGGGGCAAACCCAGCTTTTGGATTCAACTCCTAGGGATGGGCAAGGCCACCAGCCTTTGGGAGTGCTTCCCAGGAAGTCAGGGTCTTCTCCCCACCCAAGGAAGAAAGTGGACAGTTAATAGTGGAAAGGACCCTAGTGCCCCAGATTGAGTTGATGGAGTTTGAAGCAGGGACTATACAGGTCATGGATGCCCAGGGAGGTACAGGCCAGACGGATGAGGTGGCCTCAGGGTCATGTTCTATTATGTACGGGAACACTAGATAGTGTGGGAGGGGATGAACTGGTCACGGTACAGGAGGGGCAATATATAGTAAGCTGGTCTCTTGGACAACGGATGGGTTCCTTTCTGGTAGGTGAGACGGAACTGGGGGAAACAGGGGATATTGGGGATATGTTCAGAAGTCTCCTAGTTTTGGATCAAGACAATCTCCTGACCAGGTTGGGATACATCAAGGATAGCATTCGGGGAGGTGTGACGGAGTATAGGGCTCCCTGGTTAGGATCAGATGGCCATGTGAACCAACCCCTAGATAATCCAGAGCCTTTTATGGCGGCGCGACTCTTGGATGTCTTAGAGCAGGGGTCCCCCCTCAGGGGCCCCCCGTCTCTGGATTCTCCAGGCTGGGAGGCACCCTCCGTGGGGACGAGAGGGGTTAGTAATGTGGTGGTAGCAGAGGCCGCGGTGTTATCCATCAGCCCAGTCCTTGCCTCACCATGACCAGCTGGCAAGGGAGACCTTTTTGGGACTTCGTTCCCAATTAGGGCCTCGCCTATGCCCATCTGAGTGGATAATAGTTTGTGCCAGGATTTATTGCAAGGCAGGCTTAGGCTAGCCTCCTGGAACATTACTGGGATTAAAGCAAAATTGGGGGATGTAGACTGGTGTGAGTTTCTGGCTTCATTTGATATCGTCTGCCTACAGGAGACCTGGCTGGAGCAAGACATTACCTGCCACATAGAGGGGTTTGTCCCCTTCTTTCACAAAGGACAAAAGAGGGGCCAAAAGGGGCGCCCCTCAGGCAGCCTAGCCTTGTTCTTAGCTAAAACATTGGGGAACTGCTTTGAAATTGTACAAACAGGGAGACCAGAATTCCAGCAGGGCATCCTCAAGCTGGGGACTGGACAGGGGGATTGGTGGGTGTTATTGAATGTTTATATCCCTCCTTCCCCATCTAATTACTGTCAGGCTGATGTGTGGGAGGTTCTTGAAGAAGCTATCCTTAGGGCAGAAGACCAGTACCCCCTAGTGACCATTGTGCTGGCTGGGGATTTAAATGTCTCCCTGACGCCAGGACAGGTGAGGATGGCTTGGGGAGATGGTTTGTGTGAGTCTTCCTTCCCAGCCCTTAGATGGCACCAGCTGCATGGAGTTGCGACTGGAGTCCTTAATTCACAATGCCAGCCTCGCGATAGTTGGGGAAGAATTGCTCCGTGATCCTGTGGAGGGTAGCACCTTCATAGGCCCGCAGGGACGGAGTGCTATCAACGTAGTCCTGACGAATCAGGAGGCTTGCAACAGATTTGGAAATTTTTCCCTAACTGTCAGACCAGAAAGTGACCACCTGGTACTCAGAGCGAATATCTTAATCCAGACTAGGGACGGCACCATTGAGATAGCCCAGCTATCTCAATGGTGGTTGCTGGGAGGATGAAGGTTGCTGGGAGGATGAAGAAAATGTCCCAGGTGGCTCTGATAGGTTATATTTATGATCTTTGTATTACGGATAGACTCAAGGAGCTGGTTTCCCAAATCCTGGGTGCACAGGATATTTTGTCTGTTTTACAAAGCTACGAGGCAATTATTAGCTGCTTCCAGAAGGCTTTCCTGGTAAAAAATGTGAAACATTTTTACCAGAAGAAACATCCATGGTATGATCAGGACTGTAGATTGTTGAAGAGGAAACTCACGGCCTCTAAGAAGCAATGGGCAAGTGAGCCTAACCCTGGTACAAGAAGCCAGTATCAGAGAGATAAAAGGGCCTATATATCTTTATTGAAGAATAAAAAGGCTGATTATTATAATGCCATTTGGGCCCAATTGGCAGTGGCACAGAGGATTGGGGGATTCTCAGCAGTTTTGGCTGATCTTAAATAGAATTATTAAGCCCCAGAATGTGGCTAGCAAACTACACCACCCATGGTTGTTTGGGAAAGTTTTTTTGGGAAGCTTTATAAAGACCCGGTTGAGGGGGAAGATGGCGGTTGGGAGAGGTTTGGGGGAAGTGAATTAACCTCGGCTCCTTAGGATGCAGAGGTAGTCTTTCCCCAGGAATTTTTGGTAGAGCTCATCCTGTCATTGAAACCAAATAAAACAGTGCGCCCTGACCACATCACAGTGGGGATGCTGCAGGCAGCCCCCCAGTGGTGGGCTCTCGTGCTATCTAAACTATTCAACCATATTAGAACATATGCCAAGGTCCCTTCCTCATGGTTACAGAGTTGGATAGTCCCAATATTTAAGAAAGGTCTGGATCCAATCCAGCCTGTTACCATCCCATTAGCCTCCTCTCAGTTGTGGGTAAACTGTTTGCAAAGTGTATATTGAAGCAACTGGAACAATGGGTGGAAGGGAACTCAATCATCCCACTAGAGCAGTTTGGCTTCGGCCAAGGGAAGGCAACAACAGATTGCTGCTTTATTCTGCAGCATTTAATACATAAATATCAGAAGATCAGGAAAGGCAGGCTGTATTTGGCTTTTGTTGATTTAACAAAGGCCTTCGACTCCATCCCCCGGGCTAGGCTGTGGGGGAAGCTGCTAGCGTTGGGGATGAACAGCAATCTGCTGTCACTCTTAATTCAGTTCTATTCTAATAACTATGCAAGACTGAAAGTGGGCCCAGATCACCAGCTGAGCGAGGAAATCCCCATAAGAAGGGGGGTCAGGCAGGGGTGTGTACTGGCACCCCTGCTGTTTAATATCGATCTTGCAGATTTGGTGAAATGGCTGGGATTGGAGGACACTCACGCGCCAAAAATTGGTAATTATCATCTTACCGTATTACAGTTTGCAGATGACCTGGTACTCATCTCACAGACAGCCAAAGGACTGAACCATCTGATTCAAAGGCTGGGCGAATATTGTGCCCAGAATGGTCTTTCACCCAGCCCCGCGAAATTTAAGGTCATGGTCATGGGGGGGGGGGCAGAAACCACAAAGAAAGTGGGAAATAAACCAGCAACCACTCGAAGTGGTGCAGTCCTTTACCTATTTTGGCATGACCTTCGCATGCAAGGGCACCTGGGCTAAACATAGCCAGGTGCAGGCAGCAAGAGCAGCCCAGTTAGCTGGCTCGATGGGTACGGCATCTAGAATATCACAGGGGGTTCCACTGTCAACATATTTGGGTGTTTACAAAATTAAGTTCCCACCCGCTGTGGTATTTGGATTAGATATTATCCCCCAGCCATTGACTGTTCCCTTGGAAAGGGTTCAGAACGCATTCTTGCGTCGAAGCCCCCAGGTAGGGAGAGACGTGCCAGCCTCAATTCTAAGGGCAGAGACGGGCATGTTTTCTATCAATTTGCTCGCCAAATTTAGGGTGATATGCTATTGGTTAAGACTGCTTACCCAACATAAGTGTGCCCTCCCACGACAACGTTTACAGGAGGAGCTGGTATATATAGGACCTAGAGGCTATCCGTGGCTTAGATATCTGGGATATCTGATCCAGAGTCTTGGGTTTTCTTTTAACCATTTTGTAGGCAGATCATTAATGGGGATTAAAAAGGAAATACGGGCGAGACTAGAAGATATTGAGCACCAGGAGGATATAGAGGCTTGGGGAATTGGAGGGTGGCCCCCTGGTTCAAGTCGGTGAAATTAGTATGGGGGATGGAGGCATACTTAGATAGTCTTATGAATAGCAACCTCCACAGAAGCTACACGCTATTGAGATTTCAGCAGGTGCAGACCGCCGTGGTTGAAGGATGGCAGAAGGGGGTGGTCTATGAAAAATGCCTATGTACGTGCCTCCAAGGAGAGGTCGAAACGGTGGAGCATTTTTTTGTTAACCTGCCTGTATTATAAGGATTTACGGGTAGTATGACTCCAACCATTAATGGACGGGGCAGTTTATCTAGAACCAGGCCAGGGGTACAAAGGATTCCTCTCCCGAATAGGAGGGGAGGATGTGGTGGCATTAGCAACCTTTGTCTGGTTGGCTTCTAAGAAACGGAGGGTGGTCAAAGCGGAGTTATGAGGAAGTGTGGATTTTGGCAGTGGGCTAGCCAAATAAGTACGTCTCCACACTAGTGATATGTTTATCTTTGTGAAGCCATTTATTATGTATATTCTTTAACTGTATCTCCATTGTATTGGGATGGCTATGGCGTAAACTGTCTAAACAAACAAATAACAAATATGTTTTGCTGTCAGATTGGACAACTTAGTCAGTGGTGGTCTGTATGTCTACTCTAGTGCATAAGCTGTTTCTATTTGTTAGCGGCTCATAGAACAAAGATTTGTATTGTATTTGTTTTAAAATTTAGGAGGAGGTTTGACTCCCTCCTATTATACTGGACTTTAGCTATTGTATTTTATATTGATGATTATTTTTTTTAGCTTTATTCTTTGCTACGGCTGGGTTTCCTTTTTTCTTTTCTTTTATATATAGTGTGTTTTTGCTGAGGTATTGATGTGCTTTACTATGGAAACCTATATTGAGCATTTTCTGAGAAAGTGTCTTACCTTTTGTGGTATTGTATATCTATTTTGTGGTTGTGTTGACAGTGTATTTATGTCTTGTTTTAATAGTATTTTATGTGAGTCTGTGCAATTAAGTATTTAAGGGTACAGCGAAAGCTAAACCCGTAATAAACTAAACTAGTAGGGAACAGAAGCCTTGTCTGAATAAAAAGTATAAATAAGGGCTGCAGAAGTTATCAGAATGCTATTTTAATCCACACCAAAAAAAAAAAAGAAGATATTTTCCTCAGTTTCTTTTTTTCCTTGCTTAGTTGCAGTGGTTACCTGGAAGTTGTATTGCTCAACAAGTTCTGAATTGTGTTGTTATGCCAGATGACTGCACAGCTGGAACACTTGCCAATCAACCAGATGGCCTCCTTTCACAATATTAACCTGAATCCCAGTTTAGAAGTTACAGATTTTCATTTTGTGATTTTTATTTTTATTTATGTTACATTGTATATGTTCCGTGGATGTATCTGTTGTACAGTGTTGTTTACTTTGGCTATGGCAAGAGCTGATCTGTAATAAATTACTACTACTAATATTCACTTTATAGGGTTATGATGACACCTTTTACTGCAGGGTGTCAGGAGCCTCCAAATTCTAATAGCTGCCTTGCAGGAGATGTTCGGCATCATGTAGATCAGGGAGTACTTTCCCCATTCTTAGGGCTCTGTTAGTGCACTTCAGTAGGTGTACCTCTAGCTTCTGTCCAGAAATACTAATTGCTATCCTATGGTGCAGCAGTTTTGCAAGCTACCTTCATAATGACTTAGACTACATTCACGCAAGATGCTAAATCCCCCCCCCCCCCTTTTAATGTGTAAAAAGGTTCGTTGGCAGACTACACCAGGTGTAATACGCTTTTACATCAGAAGGCCTGACCTGGAAACCAGGGTTTATCAACTGTGCTAAATCCCTCATGCTCATTTTTCATATGTGAAGGGATTCATCTTGCTGTCAGTCTGTCGGCACCACAGAAGTCAGAGCAGAGGCGTGACAGCATTATGGGATACCTGGCAGTGACCAGGATAATAGGGGGTAATTTGAAATGGGGGAGAGAATGTAGGAACATTTTAAAAGCGCAATTATACTCTAATGGAAGAAATTGGAAAGGCAGGAAAAAACACTTGTGTGATTGCAGCTTTAGTCAGCGAAGTTCACAGCATCGACTATGACCTATTCCTTGATCAGAATTCAGGAATCATATAGCAGCACACTTGTTCACCTGTGTGAGCAACCATGATCATCCTGGGGCTTGTATTTATAATGTTGATTGGTGAAGTCAATGGAGTTAAAATGATGGAAATATTAAATTATCTTGTAATAATAATCAGCCTGTTTATATCCATTCTGCATGCCTTACTTCATCTGCCTATAAAATGGCCAACTAACTTTATTACTTATTATGTGTATGCTTAAAGGTAAAGCTCAGGTCCTGATAAAACTACATTGTAAATAGCTAACTAAAGACTTGAGCTGGTTTAGCTGTCAGTTTTGTAGAAGAAGGGATTTGATTTAGGGTTTTGGTCAAGCCCACTGCAATGACAGGGAGCAGCTGAAAAGTCCAAATCCAAACACACTTTCCGTGTGTTCAACCTGTTTCTTTGGATGTTAAGTAGAAATGAGACGATAGCCCCTAGAGTCTGGGTTTGGTCTGTGCATCCCCCACTCAGATGTTTAGCATGTGGTGCCTAATAAACTGGCAGTCCCTTGCATGTATTTCTTGTGTGTTCAGGCAGCCTCAACCCAGTCCCCACCTACAGGTTTAGCATGACAAGTCAAAATGGGTAGTCGTTCTTCACCGCTGCATTCTGCCTACTAACCCCCTCCTCTCAGTATCCTGCTCCCTGTCATACTCACAGCCATGCGAACAAGAAGCCGCACCAGCTGTTTCTTTCTTCCGGGCTATTAGGAATCAATCAGGAGAGGGTCCAGCGCCTGCTATCCTTGTACACCCAAGGAGGTTCATACTTGCCAGCAGGGGCAGCTGGTGGGTTTTGATGTTGGAGGGGCACTTGGGCAGTAAGGCCGGCGGGCCTAGGGGCAGAGCCAGGGGGACGGTAGGCAGAGCCAGGGGGATGGTAGGCCAGTGGCATGGCATAACCCAGCAGCAAGGAGTTCCCAGGGTTAACATCGGATGGAAGAAAACACAGTCTACATGCACATCAAGCTTAAAATAAATAATTTATAAACCCAAAACACAGGGA
>QEPC01000136.1:1521275-1535615 GCA_003113815.1 Sphenodon punctatus | reverse complement strand
TGTGTGTGCGTGTGCATGTGCTGTGTGTGTCGGCTGTCAGCCTGTTCTCCCTCTTCCCCCCTCCCTTCCCGTTTCCCTTGTGTGGGCGTTCCCTTGTGTGCCTTTTGGCTTCGTTTGCCCTCAGTCAGCCATGTCTGTGTCCCGCCCCTGCCCGGTGCCTTGTGGGAGGTTTGCGCCCGGCGGGGGTTCGGCTGCACGTCTGTTGTGCTGCCCCGGTCCGCGATGGTTCGGCCCGGTTCCCACCCGTGGTCCTGTTCCTGGCACGTCTGTTTGGGTCGCTTTTCCACCCCCGCGTGTGGTTGCGCTGTTCACCCCCCCTGGGGGTTCACTGTGGTGAACCGCCCACCCGTAACGTCTGAAATCACCCATTGATGATTTAAAATCGCTGGGTCACAGTGCATTTTGACCACCAGCAATTAACTTTTAAACAGTTATATATTTTTATTTTCTAGATAGATCTTCTTAAAACTTTGCATGTATGATGGTCCCCACAAATATAAGCCATTGATAAATTTTCACAACTGTAGCTTAAGCAGTTTTCTCAAAATCGGGGCTTCTTCAGTCCCCTGTTTATAATGGAGAGTGATTCTGACTTTAACTTTCTTGCTGCTACTGCAGCAAGAAAATAAGTGCAAAGTGATGCACATAGGGAAAAATAATCCAAACTATATGTACACAATGTTGGGTTCTAAATTAAGAGTTACCACTCAGAAGAAGAATCTTAGAGTCACTGTGGCCCACACGTTGAAATTCTCAGCTCAATGTGTGGCAGCGGTCAAAAAGCAAACAGAATGTTAGGAATTATTTGGAAAAGGATAGAGAATAAAACTGAAAATATCATAATGCTTCTACATAAATTGATGGTGCGACCACACCGTGATTACTGTGTGCAGCTCTGGTTGTCCCGTCTCAAAAAAGACATAGTAGAGCTAGAAAAGCTACAGAGAAGGGTAACAAAAACAATAAAGGGTACAAAATGGCTCCCACATGAAGAGAGGCTTTATAGTTGAAGTCTGTTTAGCTTACAGAAGAGATGACTGAAAGGGAGGAGGAGGAGGAGGAGGAGAAGTTTTTATTTGTTTAGCCATAGGCCATGACAAACTTTAAACAAAATTTAAAACAAGTAAACTAAGAAATAACTCTGGAAAGCAATGTTACAAAATATCAATTATCTGCACCGATACAATGATAACTTATAATCATATTACATTTCAAACATGGCATTCCCAATTGCCATGACTATTATCCATTATACAATTCCCGCCAGTAAATCAGACAATTTGCGAGCCATCCCAATGCTCAGGATATACTCTACTGACCTATAATGGCGTTTAGATTACCCTAATGGGGGCCCTAATCCTTAGATGTTCGCTATGAAGGATAATCATAAAGTAAAGTAATGCCTAATCACAATCCATAGGGATGGTAGAGATCAATTCATCATTTTAATGGAAAAGAGATATTAAAAATTCTTTACCCACCCTATACACAGGCACCGATCCAAAACGATCCCACCGATAGGCCTTGGATTGGATGCCGTACCCGGCCCTATCCTGCCCTTTTAGATAACAAAGTAATCCAAAGAATCAAGTTTGAAATATTCCTGAAGATGATTTAAAATCCAGAAAATTTTGCCTCTGTTGTATTGCCTGGTTTATGAAGGATGCCATATTCCTGATAGTCAGAGGAGACTTACTAGATAGCAACAGTGTTAAAAGATGGGGATATGATAGAAATGTATAAAATCATGAGCAGTGTGGAACAAGTTAATAGGGAGCATTTATTTTCCCTCTCTAAGAGTACTGGAAGAAGGGGACACTCCATGAAACTAACTGACAGCAGATTTAAAACAAATAAAATAAAGTATTCAACACAACACACAATTAACTTATGGACTCAACACTCAACACACAATTAACTTATGGAATTTGTTGCCAGAATGATCGCCCCATTGTGATCTGTTGGGTACTTCTCCCAAATGACCAAGATTGGCCAATGTTGGAGACAAGGCTTGATGGACCATTGATCTGGCCCAGTATGGCTCTTCTTATGTTCTTATGTTCCTAAACCTCCCCTCTGTTCCTTCAAGTCCCTCATCAAGATGCACACCTGCTATGATCCCTATACAAAAACCATCCAACCAGCAATGGTTAATAACCTGAGTTTATTTTAGTTACTTACAAAAGTAAAAAAGCAACCTTCAGAAATGTGATGGAGTCACTAGGTCCTTTAAGGATGGGGCCCACAGTTGGTGGGTAAGTGTCTGCAAGGAGCAACCTACTTGCAGTGCATAGAGGCAAGCATCTACCCTTTTACAGGGATGTCTGGCCAAGGAATCAGGCTGGGTGGTGCTTAGTGTTCTCTGCTGCTCTGAGAAGCAAACTGAGAATGAACTGAGATACCAAAAGATAGAGCCAGAAGGCTCAGGAAGGGATGATCAGAGAGAGGATGAGCGGTGAAACTTGAGGTGCCTCCAGGCTTCAGAAGTTTGTCTCAGGCGGGCCACTGCAGGGGGCATGAGGTAAAAGCCTGACCAAAGTCCTATAGTGCTGTCCAGAATGCATCTGGATATGGATCTTTTGGGGACTTATCTCAAATAAGGGGGCATCTGTGACAAGAGAATTTGAAAGCATCAAGCTGTGCAATAACTAATTTAACAATGTGCCTTTCTAGTGCTACACCTTTTCTTTCCACCTTCACTTCCCTTTGTTAATCATACTCACCTTTCAGGTCTTGTTTTTTGAGCATTTGAGGCAGAAGCTATGTTCTCTTGGAATGTTTGTACTGTATTTAACCTAGTATCTGAAGCCTTTGGGAAGTGCTACAATATATACCAATTTCTCCCAGCTCCATATCTTGCAGTATTTACCAGAGATGCTCCCGCACTAGAGAGAGTCGGTCTTCGGAGACATTTATTTGCACAAAAAAATTTAAAACAGGATATTTTAAAGGCTTTCATTTATTTATTCATTTTACCAGCAAAGCCCTGATATTCCTAGTTTGTTTCCTTATTTTTTTATTGTAAATATTGAACAATCACTTCTTAGTAACATCACATTTTGTCCAACATTTCTCTTCTTCTTTCTGAGGTGGAATTCTCTTATGGCCACCAATATCAGTTTCTGAAAATATTAAGCTCCTTGCTTCTAGGACACTACACCCTTCTGACTAATTTTTCTGTAATATAGCCTGCTTTATTTGGATTTCCATTGTATGCTTCAGTCCATGTTTTATAACTAGTAATTATATATGTTGTTCTATTCTGTTTTAAAAATGCATATAACTAGTCATTTTGACAGGCTAATGAGATTTGGGACTACAAGAGTAAGAAATTTATAATTTTATAGAATATTCTACCAGCAGGTTAGTAATTACCAGCACTGTGGGCCACCAAAATCTACCATTCCTTCAGAAAACTGCTCGCAGTGACAAAAAAGGAGTGATTGGAATGTTTAATATCAGTTTCGTGATCCTACCTTCTGCTATAAAACAATTGCTATAAAATGTTGCATAAAATCATATAAAGAAAGAGATGAAAAAAAGAAAAGGAAAAGGGAGGGGGAGAGAGAAAATCCCAAGCCCAGGAACTGTAAAATATTTTGCTTTTTATGAAAGTAAAGCAGCAATTACTCACAGTGCTTTAAGGATGTAACTATTAATCCCAAGGAAGTTGTAAAAAGATCATATTATAGTGTACCCTCCTTGAAGCTCCACATTTACTATGCATGTTTTCTCCCTTCACTAATTTTCTTGGCTGTCTTCCCAGTTAGTCATTTCTCATGATAGCAAGTTTTGAAGTAAAGACTAAGCTAAATTTGGATGTTAAATTCAAAAACAAAGCTTTACAGCCAGAGATAGATCTTTAGTACTATTTATATGAAATATAAACGTGTAGCTTTTCTATCAAGGCTTTTCTAGGTTTTCTCCCTTTATGTTGCAAGAGAGACAGTGAAAGATGCTGATGAACAACCTATTTGAAACACCATGCCCATTTCTGCAATCTTTACACAATCACATTTCTTACTAAAGTCAGATGGAGTTTGGTCTAGTTAGCGACCTTGGGTCAGAACCATTCTCCCTCTTTCTTTTCCTTCCCTACATTTTGGACAAAAATGAAAATAATCTATGAAAAATTCCCTTGGTTAAATCTTGCTTGTTTTTCTCACAGAATCATAGAGTTGGTAGGGTCTTTTATTTTATTTATTTATTTATTTAGTTAACAAAAAACTGTTATGTCACCAAAGGCTCATGGCAGTTCACAAACCATAAAAACAGTAAAATACAAAAACATTTCCCCAAGCCACCTGTGCAACCCTCTAACTGGATGCAGGATGATTATAGCTACAAAATCGCTAGCAGACGGCTGTCAAACCTCTTTGGAAACCTCACACAACAGAGAGCCTATGACCTCCCTAAGCAGCTTGTTCCATTGCCAAACAGCTCTTACTGTTCAGAAGTTTTTCCTGATATTTAACCATAAGGCATTTCCTGCTGCTTGAGGGAGGGAGCCGTTTGCCATGGAGTTGGGGAAAGAGGGGATCAGACTGCCATCACCTCACCATACACATCTCGGTGGGGGCAGCACCTTGGGACCAGGGGCAGGAACTAGGTATGGGAAGGCAGGTGAGAACTTACCTGTGGCTGGTGAAGTCACTCACCTTTTTCATGAGCTTGGGCTCACCACATGACGAGAAGCATTCAGTAGGGTATTTAACCATCCCCATTTGACAGTGGCCACCATTTGAAGGGGAATCCAAAAAAGGTACAGATGTGTATTGGACATTAGCAGGGATTGGAGCCGGTAGCATATCTCCAGGCCCCAGGACAGCAGCACAGGGATGGAGCCAGAAGTGTATTTTATTTTATTTATTTATTTATTTAAAATTTATATCCCGCCCCTCCTGCCCACAGGGCAGCCCAAGGTGGCGAACAACATTCATTTAAAACAATATAAAATTTTAAAACAATTTAAAATACAATATGTGGGGAAAGCCCCCATCCCTGCCCCCACCCCACCCCTACCCCTTGCCAAAAGCCTGACGGAACAGCCAGGTCTTACATATAAGCCGAAACAACAGGAGAGTGGGAGCCAGCTGAGCCTCCTCCGGGAGCGAATTCCACAGCACAGGGGCGACCACCGAAAAAGATCTAACATCGATGGCCACCCGCCCCGCCTGGGGAACCTCCAAAAAGGCTCCCACGGACAATCTCAAGGGTCGCACAGGCACATGAGGAGTGAGGCGGTCCCAGAGCCTGGACCAGGGAGGAGCAGTGGAGTCCAGACTCTCCAGGCCAGTGGGAAGTGGGGAGAGGGCATCGGGAGCTCCTGGGGATTTGGACCTGCTTGCAGTGGGCCGTGCAGGGAGGCATGGCTGGCAGAAGCAGGCCAAGTTAGCCTACTAGGCCTCCCTCCCTGATGTTACTCCCTGGTGGGGAGACATCAGGCAGTAGACTCCCATACCTGACATGGGGGGAAAGAGGATGGGGTGGGAAGCCCCCACGGGCTGCCTGGGTAGTCTCGGTGCCCCCACCATTGAGGTAGCCAGGGAGCAAGGGGACTAAGTGAGGAGTTAATGGCTTTAGTGCACTCTGTTGCATTAAAGAGTTGTCTTGGCAGATAGGACAGCTGAGCCAGCACACTCTTCTACCAGGTTTGCTTGCCCCATGGGGCCACGCAACTGCCCCCTCTGCCACAGGTGGCACTGAATTTTTGGCCCAGCAAGCTATCCAACCTGCCTTGGGGCCCAAGGCATCTGTTCAGCTTTTCAAACCCCTCTTTAGTTGCAGGACTTGGACAGGTGAGTGATGTGATAAGCATAGCTGATCAGGTGCAGTTGAATGCAGTGGGGGTGGGGTGCAATAGTACTGGAAGGGGTACCCTGTGGAGTGCAAGGTATTAGAGCTAAGTTGGCTATGGGGGTGCTCTATTGGGATAAGCAGACTGTGGTCAACCCATTGGTGACATGGAGCACAGGGGATACCAGCA
The DNA here is from genome assembly GCA_003113815.1 of Sphenodon punctatus. Classification (NCBI taxonomy): domain Eukaryota; kingdom Metazoa; phylum Chordata; class Lepidosauria; order Sphenodontia; family Sphenodontidae; genus Sphenodon; species Sphenodon punctatus. The sequence goes on along the minus strand of QEPC01000136.1, from coordinate 1,529,629 downwards.
CTACAGCTACAACTGGGCAGGCCAGCCTGGCATAGGCTGGGTCCTAGCAGGGGGCGGGTAGTGATGTGGCCAGTCAATTGACGTTACCATGCACTAGTGTGTCCTGACCTTTAGGAGATTACCTCCTCCCAGCTACTGGAGAAAAGATTTTGAAGGGGGAAGTTCTGAAGGGGGGATTTTGCAGTTCATGTAGACTTGTTCTCTCTCTTGAATAGAGCGGTAATAAAGAAAATGTTCGATGAGGATGTGGGGGAAAGGATAAGGTCGTTTGGTCAGGTGATAGGATAACTGGTTCTTGGCTTACATGATTTATATGGGATTTGTGGCTATCCTGTGCAGGTAGCTTCCCTCATTAAATATCAGCACATCATACATAAGGAACATATATGGGGGTTCTGCATGGCTCCTATATTATGAGGAATTTCAGGCTAGGGCAGTGCTGGAGTCTTTCTTTAGCTGGGAAGTGCCAGACCAAGAACTGTGACTCAAATGTATGTGTCCAGCATGACCCATTGTTGGCCTGAGGACTGATAGAGGGCAAATTAATTCTCCCCTTTGTAACTGCGAGGAGACAGGAAGGTGTGCAGAGTATGTGTTGGGAATTTAATGATGGCTACTGTTTTTGCACCAACTGCCAGTTTAGGCTCGAGTGCAAGCACTGTGGAGACCAGCACAGCGGGTCACTCTTTTGGAACCCCAGAGGTATGAAGGCAATAGCAGGCCCCCAGGCTAAGCTCAGCCAGGGAGGTACTCCAACAGACATGGCTGGATATGGATAGGGCCTCCATCCACAGAAATAAAGCTGGGTCACTTGTGTGACCTTTTAGCTGATTACCCTGTGGTGGCTGATCAGTCTTATTTGTCTGAAGGTTTTAGGGATGGTTTTCATATTCCTTATTCAGGGGAAAGTGTCTATGTTACTGCTACAAATCTGAAGTCAGTTCAAAGTTTAGAGGACATCATGTGGCACAAGATAGATAAGAAAGTTTAGATCCGGTGGGTAGCCAGTGGTAGCTTACCACTGCCCACTCTATGGATCTCCCCCCTTGGGTATTTGTGCCTAAAAAAGCAGCAAGAGAGTTTTGGTTGATACGTCATCTCTCATACCCATGGGGGTGTTCTGTTAATGACACAGTTTACCTGGAGTTGTGTTTGGTGCACTATGCATAATTCAACACAGCTGTAGAATTGGTTAAGGGTTTGGGTGAAGGGGCCTTATTAGCCAAGAGGAATATCAAGGTGACTTTCAGGCTGCTCTCTATTCCCCCCAGGGATTTTGACTTGCTGGGTTACCAGTCTGATGGATAATTTTATTTTGATAAGACAATGCCCATGAGATGTTCTTCCTTCCTCAGCATTGGAACACTTTAGTTCCTTCTTGGAATGAATGGTTAAGCACCAGGTGGGTTCAAGTGCAGTCACTCATATCTAGATGACTTCCTTTTGGGTGGCTGGGCAGGTATAATCAATTGTTGGGACCTCCTTGATTGTTTTAGGATGGTGACCTCTCAGCTGAAAATACTGCTAGCTGAGGAGAAGACAGAGTCCAAAGGAGTGTTTGACTTACCTAGTCATTGAGACTGACACAGTGGCAGGGGTATGTAGGTTGCCAGTGGCTAGGTTGGATTCTGTAAAGAGGATCATTGTGTTGCTGGTTGGGAGGAAGCATGCGACACTGAAGGAGTTGCAGTCTGTAGTCAGACACTTGAATTTTGCCTGTAAGGTCACTGCTCCCAGCAGAGTTTTCTGCACTAGGTTAACTGCTGCTATGGTGGATTTGGCCAGGGTTCACCATCATGTTCACATCTCCAAAGGAAGGAAGGAAGGAATGATGACCTTACAATATGGGCTAACTTCCTATGAGAGTATAATGGGGTGTCACTTTGGCATTCTAGCTGACTTTGGAGGCTGACTTTCAGGTGAACTTGGATGCCGCAGGTGGAATCAGGATCTACTTCAAGGGACACTGATATGCAGAAAGGTGGTCTGATGTGTGGCATGACACTGGTATAGTCAGGGACATTACAATTCTCAAGTTGTTCCCCATCTTGGTTGCAGTGGTCATCTTGGTCTCTGAGTTTCAAAATTAAAAATTGTGATTTTTGGTGTGACAGCATGGCAGTAGTTCAGATCATTGATGCCCAGTCAGCTAAATTGGGCAGAGTAATGACCCTTGTGAGAATATTTGTAATGCATTGCATGTGGTTTAACATCTGTTTTACTGCACGTCATGCGTCTGCACTAGACAATAATATTGCAGATGCTATTTAACATTTAATTTTATTTATTTATTTATTTATTTCACAATTTTTATATCCCACCTTATCCTGACCAAGCAGCTCAGGGCAGCTCACAATTTCATAACACATCAAATAACACATCTAATCACAATAAAACCATAAAATACAATTTAAAACAACCCAAATGAAGCCCAAAGGCAAACCCTGTCCCCACCCACCACCCTACCCCACTCCCTCGCTGAAAGCCTGGTAAAACAGTCAAGTTTTATATTGGCGTCGAAACGTAGGGAGGTTCGGGGCAGTCGGGCATCCACTAGCAGGGAGTTCCACAGCTGTGGTGCGGCCACCGAGAATGCCCTCTCCATTGTGACCCCTTGAAATACCCAGGGGACCTCCAAGAGGCTGACCCCTGATGACTGCAGGGGGCGATCCAGAGCCCGGGGAGCAAGGCGGTCTCGCAGGTAAGTGGGGCGTAGACCATGTAGGGCTTTATAAGTTAACACCAACACCTTGAATCAGGCCCAGAAAACTACAGGCATCCAGTGCAGAGATCAGAGCACTGGTGTTATATGCTCCTGGCAGCCCGTCCCAGTATGGAGACAGGTGGCCACATTCTGCACCAGCTACAGCTTCTGGGCCATCAGCATGGGTAGCCCCATTACACTAGTCAAGTCTTGAGGTAGTGAATGCATGCATGGTAGCCAGGTCTGCCTCCAAGACATATGGGCGAAGCTGAAGCTGAAGCACCAGATGTAATTGGCAAAATGTGCCCCTTGTCACAGCATCCACCTGGGCATCCAGGCAGAGCTGGGGATCAAGAAGCAAGGCCAGACTACGGACCTGAGAGATGAGGGGGGAGGCACCCCATCAATGATAGGGGCCTCCACCCCCACGTCCCTACCCACCAACATTACCTCCGTCTTATCGGGATTCAACCTCAGACAGCTTGCCCTCATCCAGTCCCCAACAGCCACCAGACACTGGGTAAGCATCAAGACTGCTGGTCTGATGAAAATGAGAGAGAGAGTTGGGTGTCATCAGCATAGTGATGATACCGAACGCCAAACCTTCTCACAACCTTGCCCAGTGGTTGATATATACGTTGAACAGGAAAGGGGACAGAATAGAGCCTCACAGGACTCCACATGTGAGGTCATGAAGGGATGAAAAACTATCCCCTAGCACCCACCCACTGAGTTCTTCTGGCCAGGAAAGAGCGGAACCATACAAGAACAGTCCCGCCCACCCTGGCACGGTCCCACAAATGAGCCACCAACATCTCATGGTCAACGGTGTCAAAAGTCCTGACAGATCTAAAAGGATCTGGAGAGATGACTGTCCCCAATCCATATCATGGTGAAGGTTGTTGACCAGTGCCATAAGCACAGTCTCAGTGCCATATCCTGGGCAAAAGCCAGACTGTGAGGGATCTAGGAAACTGATGCGGTCCAGATGCTCCTGCAGCTGCTAGGCCACAACCCATTCAATAACCTTCCCTAAAAAGGGAAGGTTAGAGACTGGCCGATAGCTGCCAGGGAGCCAACATCAAGCAATGTTTTTTGAGCAGAGGCCGCACCACCGACTCCTTGAAGCAGTCCGGAACTCTGCCCTCCTGTAGGGAGGCACTGACCACCCATGCTAGCAATGGTCCCAACGTCGCCCGGCTGTCTTTGACCAGCCAGGATGGGCACAGGTCAAGTTCACAAAAAGTGGCCCTACCAGCCCCCAGAATATCTTCCACGTTGGTGGATGACACCATCTGAAAATGATCCCACAAAACAGAACCAGATGGGGTGTCCACAGCCCCTGGTTCTCCTACTGCAATAAATGTAGTGTCAAACTCGCGCTGAATACAAGCAATTTTATCCACAAAATACTCAACAACCACCCACCCACCCGTCCCCACCCACCACCCTGCCCCCTTCCCTCGCTGAAAGCCTGGTAAAACAGTCAAGTTTTACATTAGCGACGAAACGTAGAGAGGTTCGGGGCAGCCGGGCATCCACTAGCAGGGAGTTCCACAGCTGTGGTGCGGCCACCGAGAATGCCCTCTCCATTGTGACCCCCTCCAAGAGGCTGCCCCCTGATGTCACAGCGGCAACATGTCAAACATGTCACAGCGGGCAACATTTTAAGATCAAACATTTTTGTTTCTTGGCCCCTGAAGCCCAAGAAGTCCGAATAGATGCCTGTGCAGCTTTGGAGCCTTGGCTCATGACAATTTTGGAGGGGGTACGGAATTTGGTGACTCTCCAGACATTCTGGGCCTATATGAAGGCCTTCAGAGAGCTCAATGAGTTTGTTACCAGTTACAATTACCCATTTCAGAGACTATGGTGCTGAGGCGTGTGGTGGCTCTACAGGAAAAGGGTCTGGTGCCCTCCTCCACTATTGTAGGGAACCTGTCAGGCATTTCCTTTTGTATCAGGGTTGCGTGTTTTCCTAATTCTTCCTCAAGGTTTTTTCAGAGGCAGGCTTTTGAGGGGTGGTCACTATCCGCAGTTCACTGCATGGACTCAAGATGACCAATTGCTATTGCAATATTGAGGGGGGGCAGTGTTTTAACCTACCCCATTTATGCCAGGATGGCATGGGGTTCATGCTATTTAAGGTTGATTTTCTGGTAGCATTTTTTGGCTCCTTTAAGGTCAGTGAGCTTGTGCCTGGTTCCAGAACCAACACGGGTAGGAGGGCTACTGAGTTGGGGGACATTTGGATGGGACACAAACAAGTTAATATTAACCTTAATTAATCCTTTATCCCTTAGGTTGTCCAAGACTGAGTTGGGTAGGGGCAAGCAAACAGTTCTATACATTTCAGGTAATAGTGAGTTGTGTCCAGTTAGGGCATTGAGGATCTCCTTGGTACTGTATCCAAAAGGGAGAAGTTCACTCTTCCTTCATGGCAATGGGAGTTGGCTTACACAGTTTCAAGTTGTGACATTTTTACAGAGGGGTTCTGTGGTTTTAGGTTTAGAGAGTTTGAATTCAGTTTTCATCCATTTGAATTCAGCTCACATTCACAAGTAAGGTGAATTGTGATGATATAATTCATCATCTTTTTTCTCCCTTTCAGGTGTGAGACATTGCCAAGCAAGGTCTTGTATAGTCATCTGCAGCCTCTGCATTGTGTGTTGGGCGCAAAATTGGGCATGCAACACCCCTCTGGGCTCACAGCTCGGTCTGAGTCATATCATTCAGATTGAATGGCATGGAAAATCTGGTATGTGGTAGCCACAGTTTATGCCATGGTTCATTATGGCCGTGGATGATGGTCAACCGCAGAATGTTTTGATAGTGCACCTGGAAGAGAATGACCTGATGCACTGCATATGAGTGGGTTTGGTTTCAGCCATGAAGAAAGATCTTTCATCTGTGATGGAGAGATGCCCAGGGCTGGTCATAGCCTGGTCATCTGTGTTGGAGTAGCAGGTCTGGAGAGAGGTGCATCACCCAGCTAAGACTGCTAGGATACAAAAGAAGATAAACAAGGAGACTGCTGGGGCCACTCCAGGCTTGTCCACTTGGGCTTGTCCACTGCGGCTTAACACCTGGGACAGGGAGAGGTGAAGCTCAGTGGGCCTCCTAGCTGGCGAGTAAAGTCTCTCCTAATTGGGCTCCGCCCTTCCAGTCTCCAATGATTCAGATGGTGCTGGGATGCCAGGGAAGGGCTGAGTGGCTTCCCTGCCATTCAAGGTGGCCATTCATGGGTGCCAAGGACTGGCTGGCTGGGGCAAGCTCGATGGAAGCAAGCTGTATGCCAGAGGTCAGATCCTGCAGAGGCATGCTTGACCCTTATAGGGGTTGAGAGAGTGGGATTTGCTGGTGGTACTAGTGAGTCGGGGTTACCCTGTTAAGGTATGACTGGTCATGTGGCATGTCACAAAACCTTCAATAAAGCTGTGGCCCATGTTTAAATCCCAAATGTACTTGTGTCTGTCTCTTCTTCCTGTCTTCCATTGGCGACCTGCCTTCCTGCAGTTGCATTATTCCTAGTTCTGCCATCTGTGGCAATGAAGAACAGTTCCTTGCCATCTTCTTTGTGGTAGCTACTTCTGTATTTGAAGACTATCTTTTTTCCCCTTAATCTTCTTTTCACTAGGCTAAATGCATCCAGTTCCTTCAGTCTTTTCTCATAAGACTTGCTTTCCTGACCCTTTTTCATGATTGTTACCCTTTTTTGCGTAATAAAATCAAATACAATTCACTAAACCCTAAAATGTTAGAACACACTAATAAAACCAAATAAAAGAATGTGAACCACACAATTCCCCAAGCCCTACTCCTGCCTGCCAAATGCTGTCCCAAACAGAAAGGTCTTGCATTACCTCCAGAAGATGAGCAGACTTAGGCTTAGACAAACCTCTGAGGGAAGGGAGTCCCATCATTATGGGGCAACCACCAAGAGAACACCACTCTGCATGCCCTTGTTGTATGAGCTCGACAGGAAGATGGTACCTACAAGAGGACACTCCTGGCTGGGTGGGACATGAGAGGAGACACAAGATAGATACTTTCAGATCTTTCAGATACTTGTGGACCAGGCCATTTAAGGCTTATAGGTCAAAACCAGCACCTTGAATTGTGGCCAAAAAGCTATTGGCAGCCAGTTCAGACTCTGGAGCACAGATTTAATGTGCTCCTGGTGACCCACCCCCATCAAGAGGCAGGCTGCCACACACGTTATGCACCAGCTGTAGCTCCCAAACAGTCTCCAACAGCAGCCCCCCATAGAGCACACTGCAGTCAGGGCCGGCCTTACCGCGGGGAGGCTAGGGGCGGCCACCCAGGGCCTCATGTTTGGGGGGGCCCCCGTGGTTCAGGGGTGTGTGAGTGTAGAAATTTTTAAATTTTTTTTAAAAATTAATTAAATAAAATAATAATAATTATATATATATATATATATATATATAAAAATAAATAAAGTGGGGGGGTCAGCACGGCGCCGCACTGCACTGGCAGGCAGAAGTGGCACTATGGGGCCTCCCACCCCACCCCCAGAACACCCACCCACGTGAGGCCCCACTCCTCCTCCTTACTCCTCGCAGCACTATGCCTGGCCCCTCCTTCTCTCTCCCGGGCTGGAAGTTGCATGAAAGCAACTTCCGGGAGGGAGAGAGGACCCATGGACACAGCGTGCCGAGCAGCAGGCTGCTTACCTGCTTCTGGCTTGCCTGTGCTGTGTGGAGAAGAAGAGCCTGAGGTTGGACTCGGAGGAGGCGGCGCAAGGAGCAGCTGCGGAGCAGAGCAGAGCAGGCAGCGCGGCGAGAGCAGGCGGCGGGTCCCTCGCCACCAGGATGAGGATCTCCTGCGTGGTGGCTGGGGGATGGGACTGGAGCAGAGGAGGCAGCAGTGCAGGTGCAGCATGAGTGTGTGTGTGTGTGTGTGTGTGTGAGAGAGAGAGAGAGAGAGAGAGAGAGAGCATCATGTGTGTGAGTATGGGGATTGGGGGTGTGAGAGATGAAAGCGTGTGTGTAAGCTTGAATGGGTGTGTTAAGAGAGAGAGAGAGGTGAGAGCATGTGTGAGAATATGAATGGGTGTGTGTCTGTGTGAAAGAGAGAGATGAAAGTGTGTGTGTAAGCTTCAATGGGGGTGTGTGAAAGAGAGGTAAGAGCATGTGTGAGAGTATGAATGGGGATTGAGGGGTGTGTGTGAGATGAAAGTGTGTGTGTAAGCTTGAATGTGTGTGTGTGTGTGTGTGTGTGTGTGTGTGAAAGAGAGAGAGATGAGAGCGTGTATGACAGTGTAAGCTTGAATGGGTGTGAAAGAGAGAGGTGAGAGCATGTGTGTGAATATGAATGGGTGGGTGTGAAAGAGAGAGATGAAAGTGTGTGTGTAAGCTTGAATGGGTGTGTGAGTGAAGAGAGAAAGGTGAATGTGTGGGTGTGAGATTGAATGTGTGTGCATGTGAAAGAGAGGTGAAAGCATGTGTGTGAGCTTGAATGGGTGTGTGAGTGAAGAGAGAGAGGTGAACGTGTGTGTGTGAGTTTGAATGGGGGTGTGAGAGGTGAGAGTATGTGTGAGAATTGGAAACCAAATTAATGAATGTGTATCTGAGAGAATCAATGTGTGTGAGAGGTGTGTAAGAGAGAGAAGGGTGTGTGTGTGTGTGGG
>QEPC01000136.1:1507350-1520780 GCA_003113815.1 Sphenodon punctatus | reverse complement strand
AGCTTGATGTGCATGTAGACTGTGTTTTCTTCCATCTGATGTTAACCCTGGAAACTCCTTGCTGCTGTGTTTTGCCAGTGTTGTGGGTGTTTCCCTGTGTTTTGGGTTTATACATTATTTATTTTAAGCTTGATGTGCATGTAGACTGTGTTTTCTTCCATCCGATGTTAGCCCTGGGAACTCCTTGCTGCTGGGCTTTGGAAGTGTTGTGGGTGTTTCCCTGTGTTTTAGGTTTATAAATTATTTATTTTAAGCTTGATGTGCATGTAGACTATGTTTTCTTCCATCCGATGTTAACTCTGGGAACTCCTTGCTGCTGGGTACCATGCCCCTGGCTCCACCTACCATCCCCCAGGCTCCGCCCCTAGGCCCGCCAGCCCGGCCTCACTTCCCCAGTGCCCCTCCAACATCAGAACCCACCAGCCACCCCTGGGAGAGCGCGTGAAGCTGAGGGCCCCCCACATTTTGTGTTCACCCAGGGTCCCGCAATTTCTAAGGCCATCCCTGACTGCAGTAGTCTAGCCTCAAGGTAATAAAGCAAGGTCCATATCTGAAAGAAAGAGTTGCAGCCTTCTCCACAAATGGAGCTAGTAAAAGGTACTCCTGTCTATGGCCGTGTCAGGAAGGGGAGGGGAAATGCACAAGGAGAGAAGGTACAGGCTTACAGGGACTGACACTGGGAGCAGTGTGGCATGCTAGATCCACAGTGGGCTACAAGCGCTTTAAGAAGACAGTTGGCACATGCATGTGAGTTGCACCAACAAAGGTGCAGGCACTGCCAACTGGGCAGGTCAGCTGGTGCAGAATGCGGTGGCTAACCTCCTTTTGGGGATGAGGCACCAGGAGCACATTACACCGGGGCTCCATAGCCTGCGCTGGCTTACTATAGTTTTCTGGGCACAATTCAAGGTGCTGGTTTTGACCTTTAAAGCCCTGAATGGTCAGGGCCCCACATATCTGAAAGACCGCCTGTTCTTCCATGTCCCATTGCGGCCCCTGTGATTGGCCAGGGGTGCCTCCCTGTAGGTACCATCTGCTAGTCTTGTTCATACGAGGAGGGCTCACAGGGAGGTCTTCTCATTTGCCAATCCGACCTACCCCACCATGATCCGCCACCCCATTGGTCCGTTTTATTCTTCCAAAATGGGGTGGGCTAGAAGGATGAAACCTTCACCCATTTGTCCAGCTCAGTCAGCTGAGTTGTTTGAATCCTCCCATGACCCCCTTTGGCCAATCCAACCTACCCCACCATGATCCACCACCCCAGTGGTCCGTTTTATTCTTCCAAAATGAGGTGGGCTTGAAGGATGAAACCTTCATCCATTGGTCCAGCTCAGTCAGCTGAGCAGTTTGAGGGGTCAGATGACCCACATCCACCAATCACACGCAAGAACCTTGCGGGGTCAGGGAGGGGGATGGAACCTTCTGTTCCATTCCCCCACTCTGACCCTCAAGCCGATCCACCAATCACATGTAAGGACCTTCCAGGGTCACCCTTGACCCGGAAGCATTACCCACTTCTATTTCACTTCCGACCCCGCGAACTACATCATTTCCGCATCTGCCTACGTCACCTCCGGCATGTCACCCCCAGAAGGCGGGACTTCCAGTCACGTGACTTGTCAAACTGATAACAATCAGTTTGACGAAAAATAGCCCCCTCTCTCTGTTGGGTATGGGGAAGTATGGTTGTGGGAGGAAACATCATCATGAGTACAGGGGTAGACAATTAGTATCTGTTCTCCTGTTATTCTCCCCTCGTCTCCGGATATTTGGGGATAGAGGCCAGTGGAGCTTCTGATCCAACTAAATCTGTTTTGTTCAGTAGAGTAGATCAGGGTTTATAGTGACATTACTGAGACTGGAATCTGGCTCAATTGGACCAATTCATGAGTAAAGAAAGCAGGACTTGGTCTTTTACTTGTAATTTCCTGTGACATGTTATTTAACCTGTGTCACAGGAAATAGGAATCAAAGCCTAATGTTTAACCTAAAGCTAAGTAATTGACTGTATTTTTGTTTTGCCATCACAATGTACAGCAACAAAGTTCTTTAGAATAGTGGGGCCATCTGCCAGATAGCAAGACACTCTTGATTTTAGCACTAGCTTCTTGCCTTTTAATTGTGCTGTTTTTGTATAAAGTACAATAACCTTTTCATTTATTCCCATGAACAATATATATAAGAAACATCAAAAAGTAATGAACTTGGGTATAATAGGGATAAAAGGGGTGGGGAACAAATAACAGGGACTTCCAAGTATAGGAAAAGGATGGAATTCTGAAAGCAAGAATGCCTTCTCCCTCTAAAGCTGCCTTGCCAGTGAAAACTGACCTCCCCGAAAGGTTGGTGAATAAATGCATTCTTAGTGTCAATTAAAAATAGTCAGCTAAATAACATTTACTCCCAGGGACTCTGTTTGATACTGTATCTATTGGTATCTTTAAGTGTATATCACAATAGTACGAAAACACAGATTGATCCCTTCTCCTTCAGAAATTAAAGGTAACAGGGAGTGTAGTGCCGTAAGGGCAGTAGTCAAACAGAGTGGTGGGGACCCTGCAGCCTGTGGGCCACAGCTGGTTTAGGGGGTGGGGAGGAAGGATTGGCCCCTTTCTATTTCTTAGTCCTTGTCCACAGATCCAGTCTCTAGCCCTTAAGCACTGACAGAGTGAGCTCAGGTGAAGGAAGCAGAAATTATTATTATTATATTTTATTTATTATTTTAAACATTTATTAGTCACCCCATATGCCTGCGGCATCCCAGGGCGACGTACAATCAAATAAAAACATTCATAAAAATAAAAACAATTTTTAAAAACCAACGCACAATTTAAAACCTCAAAACAGGGTTAGGAAAAATTAATAAAAATAAAAATAGGGGTAGGGAAGAGCTAAAAACCCTAACCCCCTCCCCCCCCCCCCCAAGGCCTGGGCGAACAGCCAGGTTTTACAAGTCTGTTGAAATGTTAAAAGGCTTGGGGCCAGGCAAGCTTCCCCCGGGAGGGAATTCCAAAGATGCAGCCCAGCCACCGAGAATACCCTCTCCATTGTGTCCCGCCGCTTAACACGGGGGACCTCCAAGAAGGCACCCCTGAGAGACCGAAGGAGCCGCTCGGGGGAGTGGAGGGCAAGGCAGTCCCTGAGGTACGAGGGGCCGAGACCATGAAGGGCCTTATAGATCATTACCAATACCTTGAACCTGGCTCGGCACACTATTGGCAACTAGTGCAGAGTCCGGAGCACAGGTGTTATATGCTCCCGATGACCTGTCCCCATCAGGAGCCAGGCCGCCGCATTCTGCACTAGCTGCAGTCTCCGGCCCAGGAACAAGGGAAGCCCCACGTAGAGCATATTGCAGTAGTCCAGCCTCGAGGTGATGAAGGCATGGATGAGGGAGGCCAGGTCTGGCCCGGAGACATACGGATGCAGCCTCTGCACCAGATACAACTGGCGGAAGGCGGTCTTTGTCACCACCTCCACCTGTTGATCCAGGCAGACATCTGAGTCCAATATCACCCCCAGTCTCCGAACCTGCTGAGCTATAGGAGGGCGAACCCCCCTATCAGGGGGGCCAACACCTCCCTTGCTCTCCCCACCAACATCACCTCCATCTTATCGGAGTTGAGCTTCAGTCTGCTCTGCCACATCCACTCCGCCACGGTCTCCGAACACTGGGATAGCAACAATATGACAGGGTCTGGGTCAGCTGAAAAAGAGAGATCCAGCTGAGTATCATCAGCATATTGGTGACACCACACCCCGAACCCAATCACGACCTCCCCCAAGGGCTGCATATACACATTAAATAATAACGGAGACAGAATGGAACCCTGCGGAACGCCACAGGACAAGGCATGGTGGCAAGATGTTTCAACTCCCAACACCACCCGCTGGCTTCTCCCTGAGAGGAATAAGTGGAACCATTCAAGAACAGTCCTGTCCAAACCCCCCAGGTCACGCAGCCATCTCAACAGCAGCCCATGGTCCACGGTATCAAAAGCGGCTGAGAGATCTAGCAGGATAAGAAATGTAGAACATCCTGCATCCATCTCCCGGCGGAGATCGTCAATCAAGGCCACCAACGCCGTCTCAGTGCCATAGCCAGGACGGAAACCCGATTGAAAAGACTCTAGGAAACCGATGCTGTCTAGATGCACCTGGAGCTGGATTGCCACAACCCGCTCAATAACCTTCCCTAAAAAGGGAAGGTTAGAGACAGGTCGGTAGCTGGCGAGTGCGTCCACATCCAATGATGGTTTCTTCAGCAGGGGGCGCACCACAGCCTCCTGAGGCTAGGCAACAACCTCCCCTGCTGCAGGGACGCATTAACCACTCTCACCAGCACCGTCCCCAATGTCTCCCTGGAGGCTTTCACCAACGAGGACGGGCAAGGATCAAGTTCACAACTGATGGCTCTCACAGACCCCAGGACATCCACTGCATCGGCTGGCGTCACTTCCTGAAACTTCCCCCACAAATGTGGACCAGACGGGGCTTCCATCACCTCGTGCTCTCCAGCTACTGCCCCCAACCCAGTGTCAAAGGAATGAAGGCATGCACTCAAAGCTAGGAGATGGATCCATGATACATACCTATGGCTTAGACCCTTCCCTTTCTCCCTCCACCCTTAAAGCCCACAGCCCTGAAACTCTTTTCTGGCTCATGGAGCTTGTACTTATTTTTGAAGGGTGCAAACACATGGGCTGCAGAGGGCCTGATCCCCAGGTGGCCCCATGGCAGCAAGTGCTGCCACCACATCTGGGGTCAAAGCAGGGAACTGGGAAGACAACCCTGCCCCCTTTGTGGGGCCTCTGGGCTGCTGGTGGAGATCCCGCCATGGCTAGGGCACAATGAGGCACTGGCCACATGAGCATGTGCCTAGTCCTGCCCTGTCTCCCTTCCTTGGACCGACCAAATTCCCGCCCTGGTTGTGACGTGGCAGCAAGAGTGGCAAGACCACCCACCACTCAAAGCCCCACCATGGAGCGCAGCACAGCCACATGAGTTTCCCTGCCTTGGCCAGCTTTACCTCATATGGGGTAAGGCTGCTACGTGATGCATCCTCAGACTTTTCCCAAGGGCGTGTTGCATAGCAGTCAGCTGCTTGTCCCACCCCAAGGCAGGGGGAACATATGGCAGCCACCAGCCACATGTTACCGGGCTGCTCAGAGTGGGTTAAGGCTACCGAAGGCGTGGTAGCCTTCCCACAGAGTCTTGTGTGGTTGCACCCAAAGAGGTCCATAGGAGGAAAAAGGCACATCATCCGTATCTGACAGCAGTTTTCATTCTCGGCTATTTAGGAGGGCTCTTTAGGTTGAGAGGGAGTGGATTTTTTTACTCTTCACTTTTGCGGGGGGGAGTGTTCCTCTTTTTTTCTTTTTATTGCTCCCCTTCTAATCTCTCCAATGTGGTTATGATCATGCCTCACTAATATCTTGGAATTCTTTGAGGGCGTAAACAAGCATGTGGACAGGTGAGACCCAGCAGATATAATGTACCTGAATTTCCAGAAAGCTTTTGACAAGGTCCCACATAAATGACTCTTGGGAAAATTAAAAAGTCATGGGATAGGAGGTAGTGTTTTGCTATGGATTGGTAACTAGTTAAAGGATAGGAAGCAAAGAGTGGGACTAAATGGCCAGTTTTCACAATGGAGGGATGTAAAAAGTGACGTGCCCCAAGGAGCTGTATTGGAACCAGTTCTTTTCAATGTATTCATTAATGGGTGTTTTGAGACATTATGAGATCACAGTCAACCACAGTGAACCACACACAACCCCACGGCGGGGTCAAAGGGCCCCAAATGTCTGTTCGGTGGGCGCCAGATGTTCACCACAGACAATCCCCAGTAGGGGACAAAAATAACCACCCTTCTGGAGCTCCGGCCCGGACCATCTCCAAAAGGGTGGTCAAAGCAATTCCCACTGGGAAACAACAAAACGTAATGACTGAACGGCAACCACCATCCGGAATCAAGCAAAATGATCCCCAGCCGGGGACAAAGCACGCAGCATCGCTTCCAGGCAACAAACAACAACACAGGCATGGGAGGGAGATTTAAAGGGCACACAACGGCAGGGGGACATGGCGGGATGGAGCAAGGCAGAAGGGAGAGGAGAGCGGAGGGTGAGAGAGCAAGGGAGGAGGAGGAGGAGGAGGTGGAGGAGGCACAGGCGGTGGAGGGGGTTGTGCTGTACATGGAGGCAGTGNGCGGTCTTTGTCACCACCTCCACCTGTTGATCCAGGCAGACATCTGAGTCCAATATCACCCCCAGTCTCCGAACCTGCTGAGCTATAGGAGGGCGAACCCCCCTATCAGGGGGGCCAACACCTCCCTTGCTCTCCCCACCAACATCACCTCCATCTTATCGGAGTTGAGCTTCAGTCTGCTCTGCCACATCCACTCCGCCACGGTCTCCGAACACTGGGATAGCAACAATATGACAGGGTCTGGGTCAGCTGAAAAAGAGAGATCCAGCTGAGTATCATCAGCATATTGGTGACACCACACCCCGAACCCAATCACGACCTCCCCCAAGGGCTGCATATACACATTAAATAATAACGGAGACAGAATGGAACCCTGCGGAACGCCACAGGACAAGGCATGGTGGCAAGATGTTTCAACTCCCAACACCACCCGCTGGCTTCTCCCTGAGAGGAATAAGTGGAACCATTCAAGAACAGTCCTGTCCAAACCCCCCAGGTCACGCAGCCATCTCAACAGCAGCCCATGGTCCACGGTATCAAAAGCGGCTGAGAGATCTAGCAGGATAAGAAATGTAGAACATCCTGCATCCATCTCCCGGCGGAGATCGTCAATCAAGGCCACCAACGCCGTCTCAGTGCCATAGCCAGGACGGAAACCCGATTGAAAAGACTCTAGGAAACCGATGCTGTCTAGATGCACCTGGAGCTGGATTGCCACAACCCGCTCAATAACCTTCCCTAAAAAGGGAAGGTTAGAGACAGGTCGGTAGCTGGCGAGTGCGTCCACATCCAATGATGGTTTCTTCAGCAGGGGGCGCACCACAGCCTCCTGAGGCTAGGCAACAACCTCCCCTGCTGCAGGGACGCATTAACCACTCTCACCAGCACCGTCCCCAATGTCTCCCTGGAGGCTTTCACCAACGAGGACGGGCAAGGATCAAGTTCACAACTGATGGCTCTCACAGACCCCAGGACATCCACTGCATCGGCTGGCGTCACTTCCTGAAACTTCCCCCACAAATGTGGACCAGACGGGGCTTCCATCACCTCGTGCTCTCCAGCTACTGCCCCCAACCCAGTGTCAAAGGAATGAAGGCATGCACTCAAAGCTAGGAGATGGATCCATGATACATACCTATGGCTTAGACCCTTCCCTTTCTCCCTCCACCCTTAAAGCCCACAGCCCTGAAACTCTTTTCTGGCTCATGGAGCTTGTACTTATTTTTGAAGGGTGCAAACACATGGGCTGCAGAGGGCCTGATCCCCAGGTGGCCCCATGGCAGCAAGTGCTGCCACCACATCTGGGGTCAAAGCAGGGAACTGGGAAGACAACCCTGCCCCCTTTGTGGGGCCTCTGGGCTGCTGGTGGAGATCCCGCCATGGCTAGGGCACAATGAGGCACTGGCCACATGAGCATGTGCCTAGTCCTGCCCTGTCTCCCTTCCTTGGACCGACCAAATTCCCGCCCTGGTTGTGACGTGGCAGCAAGAGTGGCAAGACCACCCACCACTCAAAGCCCCACCATGGAGCGCAGCACAGCCACATGAGTTTCCCTGCCTTGGCCAGCTTTACCTCATATGGGGTAAGGCTGCTACGTGATGCATCCTCAGACTTTTCCCAAGGGCGTGTTGCATAGCAGTCAGCTGCTTGTCCCACCCCAAGGCAGGGGGAACATATGGCAGCCACCAGCCACATGTTACCGGGCTGCTCAGAGTGGGTTAAGGCTACCGAAGGCGTGGTAGCCTTCCCACAGAGTCTTGTGTGGTTGCACCCAAAGAGGTCCATAGGAGGAAAAAGGCACATCATCCGTATCTGACAGCAGTTTTCATTCTCGGCTATTTAGGAGGGCTCTTTAGGTTGAGAGGGAGTGGATTTTTTTACTCTTCACTTTTGCGGGGGGGAGTGTTCCTCTTTTTTTCTTTTTATTGCTCCCCTTCTAATCTCTCCAATGTGGTTATGATCATGCCTCACTAATATCTTGGAATTCTTTGAGGGCGTAAACAAGCATGTGGACAGGTGAGACCCAGCAGATATAATGTACCTGAATTTCCAGAAAGCTTTTGACAAGGTCCCACATAAATGACTCTTGGGAAAATTAAAAAGTCATGGGATAGGAGGTAGTGTTTTGCTATGGATTGGTAACTAGTTAAAGGATAGGAAGCAAAGAGTGGGACTAAATGGCCAGTTTTCACAATGGAGGGATGTAAAAAGTGACGTGCCCCAAGGAGCTGTATTGGAACCAGTTCTTTTCAATGTATTCATTAATGGGTGTTTTGAGACATTATGAGATCACAGTCAACCACAGTGAACCACACACAACCCCACGGCGGGGTCAAAGGGCCCCAAATGTCTGTTCGGTGGGCGCCAGATGTTCACCACAGACAATCCCCAGTAGGGGACAAAAATAACCACCCTTCTGGAGCTCCGGCCCGGACCATCTCCAAAAGGGTGGTCAAAGCAATTCCCACTGGGAAACAACAAAACGTAATGACTGAACGGCAACCACCATCCGGAATCAAGCAAAATGATCCCCAGCCGGGGACAAAGCACGCAGCATCGCTTCCAGGCAACAAACAACAACACAGGCATGGGAGGGAGATTTAAAGGGCACACAACGGCAGGGGGACATGGCGGGATGGAGCAAGGCAGAAGGGAGAGGAGAGCGGAGGGTGAGAGAGCAAGGGAGGAGGAGGAGGAGGAGGTGGAGGAGGCACAGGCGGTGGAGGAGGTTGTGCTGTACATGGAGGCAGTGGAGGGACAGCAGCAGCCGGGACAGGCCGTCCCAGAAACGACAACCGGCCCAGGGGACGAGGCACCCCGGAAACGGGTAAGGGGAACGGGGGGCAGCAGCACAGGGGCAACAAGGGGGTGGGCTAGCAGGAGGGGGTAAAGGGGAGGGCCGTGGGCTGAGACAACCCAGTAATCAACCGCCCCTCCTTACGACCCACAGACATGGAAATGGGCCCGCGAGCCTGAGCCCCTGGAGGAGATGGGTGAAGGGCATGCGGACTAGCAGGAGCAGGAGGAGGAGGAGGACCAGGACCAGGAGGGCCCATGCAGGAGACGGCCATACCACCGAGGGGGGCAATGGAGGCACAGGGAAACCCAGAACTTCATCAGGATCTGGGGGACCCTGGAGCACCAGCTGAAGCTAGCGGTCAACCAGAGGAATGAGCACATGTACCAGGAGATCGTGCAGGACACGGAGGCCGCGGGGCACCACAGGACAGTGGCCCAGCGCTGCTCAAAGGTCAAGGAGCTCAAGAGGGGGTACAAGGCCATTAAGGACAACAACCGGTGGTCCGGTCACGGAGCCCGGACCGCCCCCTACTGTGACGCCCTGGGCCGCATCCTCCACATGAAGGGATCCATAGTCACCCAGCACCTCGTGGGGAGTGCTGTGGTCCAGGGCAGGGAATGGACTGAGGTACCCCCTCCCCACACCACCCCGCGGGAAGGCACCAGCTCCAGGGGCTCCGCCACCTAGGAGGAATGCCCCGGGACCTTGGGGACCAGCAGGCCCCCCTCATGCACCAGCCCCGAGAGCCCCCACCCGATGTCCAATACGGGGGGATCTGAGGCCGGCACACAGGTTGCCCTCAGCCAAGGGATAGAGGGGGACCACAGCGACATCGAGGGGCAGGCCTCGGAGGGTTCAGACACCGACATCGAGGGTAAGCAAGTGGGTGGGAGGGGGAGGGCGGACTGAGTGGGATGGGCCAAGAGGGGGAGGGGGGCACACCAGCCACGGGGCCACCCCCAGCAGTGCCTGACGCCCCAGACCAGGGAAAGGGGATCAGAGGGCCGCTGGGCAACCTGCCTGCCCCGGCCCTGATACCAGGCCCCTCGGCACCCCCACCGCCTCCGCCACCGCCCCAGCTGCCGACAGACCTGCTGGGGCCGCACATCCACCTCAGGAGGTCTCCCAGTAGGCCTCCAGAGGGAGCAGCCACCCAGGGGCGCCCCTCCAGCCCCAGGTCCACCCGCCCTCCCAACAACACCTTCCCCTCAGGACATCAAGGCATCGCAGGACACTGTCGGGGACATAGACAGCAGGGGGGGGAGCTCCCAGAGCTCCACGGTGGCCACAGGGCGGCCAAGAGGGAGGCCCTGGAGACATGGGGAATGGGGGTGAAGGCGGGGAAGGGGGTGTTGTTAGGTGGGATAGGGAAAGGGGGGAAAGGTCCCACGGATGCCTCCAAGCTTCCTTCACTACACCCCGACTCTCTTGCCAGCCGTTGAACTCCACTCGAGTACCCTGGGAAAAACAACCCCTCAGGATATTGGGTGGCCTGGAATACTTCAACAGAAGCAGGGCCCTTTCATCATCGGGGTGGAGGAACGCAACCTCGAGTGGAGCCCCTTCTTTCAAGCTCCCTTGTATGCCCCAATCACCCTGCTTGTACAGTGCTCTAGTCAGGGTTGGGGGTAGAGGAAGTGTGGTTGTAGTGTGGGGAAAACAGGGGGACAGGTACCAGGAACTGGGGGATAGGGAGGAACCTTCACGCACTGCACAGGGGGGAGAGGGCCCAGACCGAGATTCGGGCAGAGAAGTGCACTCACGCACCCACTCACGCCACCCACCCAACACCTCTCTCACACTCACCTCACTCTCTTACTCTCGCCTCGACCTCACTCACTCTCTCTCAGTCACTCTCCTTTCTCTCCAAATTCGCTCCTTGCTTTATCTCCTTCAGAATCGCTCGGGGCCAGTCTCACAGCGCTGCTGTTCTCCAGCAGCGCTGTGTTCTCTCTGCCTCCATTATGTAGGGCGAGCCCCGCCCCCGCGTTCCTGGAGCCGCGCTGAGCGTCGTGGTGCTGAAGCCACGCCCCCAAGATCAGCTGCTGGCGTGGCTGTCAGCTCCTGCCGACTCCTCCTCCTCTGCGGGGTTTCCCTGTCATTTGCCTCTATGCTTTGACTTTGTGTTGGGGCCCCCTGTGCTGCGCTTTCTTGGCCCCCCGAGGGGGCTCGCCCTAGGTTCTGCGGGCCTCTTTGCTTCCGGCCCTTCCCCCGTCGTGCCCAACCTCGGCCCCTATGTCCCCACCGCCTTACAGGTGTGTGGCCTGATGGGGGGGAATGGCACCAGGAGGTGGGAGGTGGTGGTGGTGATCGTGGGGTGAATTGTAGAAGGTATTCACAATAAATGCATGGGCACCACAGTCACAGTCCTTCATCCGTGTATGGACCTGGAGATGGGGGTGGGGGACATCCAGGGGCGTGCCCAGAGTGCAGGTGGGGGCCCCGGGGTGGTCTCGCACACTTTGTCCAGCACACAGCAGGCTCCGATCACCAGGGCCGAGGTCTCCACCGTGTAGTCCAGCCGGCCCGTGGGGCACCTTCAGCACTGCTTGAGGACCCTGAAGGCCCTCTCAACCACGATCCTGCTTGCACACAAGTGGGTATTGTACAGCACCTCCACAGGGTTCCTGGTGACTAGGTATGCCTTCATCAGCCACCGGGTCAGGGGATAGACTGGGTCCCCCAGGATGCAGGGGGGCATCAGCACCCCCTTGATCCGGGTCATCCTCCATGTCCGTGAAGTCCCCGTGATATATCCAGGCATAGAAGGGAGAGACTATCATGATCTGGGCATCGTGGCTGCACCCAGAGTGGCCCATGTAAATGTCTATGAACCGCCCCCGGTGGTCCACAACCACCTGCAGCTGCAGGGAGTGGTACCCGTGTCAGTTGACATATTCCATGGCTTCCCCATCGGATGGGAGGAGGATCTCAATGTGGGTCCCATCCATTGTACTCATGCAGTTGAGGAATCCTTCAGCTGCGAAGCTGGACATCACGGCCCCCTGGTCTACCAACTGGATTGCTCAGTCCAGGAGTATGCCCTCCACCACCTTGCAGATGTCTCGCAGAATCCCGGCGATGGTGCTCACCCCGATGCCAAAGTGCTGTGAGACGGACCTGCAGGAGTCGGGACTCGGGAGTTGCTAGGGCCCAGACCCCGATGACCACCCGCTGAACCATGGGAATGGAGGCCCGCATGGGGGTGTGCTGCCACTCCAGCCAGGGCATTAACAGCTCCGTGAGTTTCAGGAAGATGTGCCTGTCCATCCGAAAGTGCGGTCTCCAGGTGACCTCATCCCACTGGGCCAGCGCCCTGGCCCACCACCCCGGTGCCCGCTCTGTGACCCATGCCAGCTGGGCAATGGGCATAGCGAGCTGGGCAGCGCGGCCCATGGTCTCCCTCCAGCACTGGAGTCGGTTGGTCGCCTCGCGGAGCGCAGCAGCCCGCTCCCGGGCATGGAGGAGGGCCTGTCGGGCCGTCCTGGACACCTGCTGGGCCCGGGAGTGCCTGCACCTGTGGTGGGCTCTCCGGGCTCTAGCAGCATTCCTCGCCATGCACACCCGCAGCCGGGTGGCCAGGTGCACCTCTGTGGCCTGGATGCGCAGGAGGTCCATGTGCAAGTGGTACCACTCTGTGCAGACTGCTAGGTGTATCCCGCAGGCACCCAGCCATCCCAGCTCTATGGTGAACAATGCCCTGGGTGGGTTGGAGCCGCACCCATTATAGGATGGTGCCTGTGGTGCCTCACCCCCCCAGGTCACAACCTGGTGACCGGGAGGGGGGTCCTGGCTTGCCTCTTCCCCCACCCCATGGCCAGTTGGCCTGGCTCCTGCAGGGCACCTGGGGCGGTGTGCGCACACCTGCGGTCCCTGCACTGGGCCTGGTGCATTGTCCAGCCTGCACCCAGGCATGTGGGCAGCAGCTGCATTCCTGCTGTCATCACCTCCCACCTGTCTGTGTTGGCTGCCTGTTGTCCTTGCCACCCTGATTAGTAGGGGCGGGCGGGCCGGTAAATCCGGTATCCGATAATGCCGGTACTGGGTGTACCGGCATTATCGGATTCAACCCAGTTAATCCAGTCCCGTTACCGGATTCAGGGTACCGGATTTTTTTACATTGCAGCCATTTAAATGAATGCCTGCAATGTAAAAAGTCCCACCAAAAAAGTAAGTAAAAAAAAAAACCTCCCCGAGTCCAGGCTGCACGGGTGGAAGGGGGGACACCCCCCACCCACCCTGCCCAGCCTGGATTTTTTTTTAAAAAGAGCCCCCCCCCAGCACCAGCGGCCGCGGCGTCCCCGCAGCTGCCGGTAAGTATAGACCCGATCCCTGGGGGGGTGCTTAACACCCCCCCAACCCCCCAGGGATCACCCCTACTACAAGTTGACTGTACCTTTGTATTTCAGCGGAGCTC
>QEPC01000136.1:1450616-1489726 GCA_003113815.1 Sphenodon punctatus | reverse complement strand
AGCTGTGGTGTATAGTATGGACCTATATGAAAAAGGTCACGGGATTGACCAGACCTTTCCGACCAGAAACCACACTAATGGGATTATACCCGGAAATACCTCTAATGAAACAACACCAAGAAACCTGCACACTTATGACTCTGGCTGGACTAAATATCATTGCACGTAACTGGAAAACAGCAAAAAACTTATCAGAGACCGACTGGATAAAAAAACTCTGGTATATGTATTCAATGGAGAAAATAGCAGCAATACAGGACAATAAATCAAAGAAATTCACTACAAGATGGTTCTCTTGCATAGAGAACATACAAGGACACACGGTCAAAGATGACACTCGATCATACCTGGTGAATTATAACATATAAGGGACAATAAAAACATACGTTAGTAGACTTAGATTTGTAAGTTATTGAATGTTTTTTATGTTTATGAAAAAATAAAATAAAATTTATATAAAAAAAAAAGAAAAGAAAAAAAGAAGCAACCACTCCAGCCCCAGGACTCACCCTCAGGGTTCTGGGGCCTACATTACAGGCAGGGAGGGCTGTCCATCCACATCATCCAGAAGCAATAGGGGTGCTGCTGCTGCTCAGCCTGCTGCTGGTGCTGCTACTGCTAGGGCTGGGGACAGGGATGGACCCTGCCGGCTGAAAGGGGTTGCTGCTCCCACTCCCACCATCCCCAGGGGCATCCTGCTGCTGCTGCCACTGCACACTCTCCAGAGCCCTCTCTGCCTGCCAGACCCTCTCCACCAGCTCACCCTTCCAGTGGCCATAGAGCGGTGTCTGGCATGCCACGCTGCCCTTGACCCTGAGGTCCAGCATGGTTGCCAAGACGTATTCCTCCCGCTGCAGGAGCTCATCAAACTGCGCCTTCAGACCTGCCTTCAGCTGCTGCACCAGGGCAACTGCCTCAGCTGCCAGCTTCTTGCCCTGAGGGCCACAATCCTGCCCCTGGATAATCTCATCCAGCCTCCTGTGGAGAGACTGGACCAGAGGGGTCACCTGGCTGATGGCGGCTGTGGAGGAGCTGATGGTCTCCATCACGGCCAGGAACGGTTTGAGAACAAAGACAGTGTGAGCCAGGATCTCCCATTCCGCCCCTTGTGCCCTGGAGGTGCCCTGATGTCCATCACCAGTTGAACCTGATGCAAGACAGATTTACGCTCGAGAAGCCGCTTGAACAGCAGGAACATAGAATTCCACCTGGTGGACACATCCTGCACCAGCTGGTGTACTGGGGAGCCTTGCTCTGCCTGCTTTGCCCAGAGTAGGTCGCTGCCCTTCATGCTCTGGTTAAAGAAACCGGCCAGCTTCCTCCCCCACTCAATCAGGGAGCTAAGGGTGCCTGCCCCAATTCCCTTCTCCCCCAAGCCCAGAGCATCCCGACCACCAGGTGAAGGGTGTGTGTGGCACTGGTGAAGCCCCCCTCCCAGATTGCCCTCAATACGTTGGCCGCGTTGTCGGTCACCACGTACCCCTTGGTGAATGGCGCACCTGGCATGACCCACTCCCTAACCATGGCAGTCAAGGTTGCCTCGATGTTCCGAGACGTGTGAGGGCCATCCATTACTTCCACCTGAAGCACGGCCCACCTATACCCTGCTTCAGGACCCCTCCTGCCACTCCCAAATGCTGCCTCTGTGTCCTGCCACCAGTGTACCGTCACTAACAGGTAGATGTGCTACATGTTTCTGCTTGACCACAGGTCGGTGGTGAAGTGGACGGTGACACCCCCAGCCTCTGCCGGCTGCTACCTCACCCGCTCCTTTAAAGTCCAGTACAGGGCTGGCAGCACCTGCCAACTCAGGGTGGTGCATGAGGGCAGCTTAAACTGGGGGCCAGGAAGCCAATCAGGCACCTAAACCCCATGTCCCGAGAAGGGCTGCCCATCGAGCGCTATCATTTCCCCTCAACATGAATGTGACTTTCAGTTGAAAGCCAAGTCGCCCTCCACGTCCTGCAGCTGCCGATGGACTTGGCAGCTGCCCCCACCCCAGCTCCTCCATGGTGAACTGATGCTGCTGCTGCTGCTGCTCCCCCCTAGCAGCAATACCACTCCTGCTGCTAGAGGTCGCTGCTTGAGGATGCTTGTCTGCTGATGGAAACGAACAACTGGCCGCTGCAGTCAGAAACCTGCTGGTATCCACTGTCCCTGCCTGCCCGCTTAGCAGCACAGCGCTGTGGCATCCCTTCAGGTGCCTTGCCATGGCAGTTGTGCCAAGGTTCGTGAGCACCTGCCTATGCTTCACCACCTTCTGGCACAAACTGCATTGCACCTCCCTGGGATCATCCACCCACACCAACTTAAAATCCGCCCAGATAGAGGATTCTTTGCCCCCTCCTGCCTTCTGGCCCGCAGCAGGTGACGCGCCACTGACAGCGCTGATGGGAGGGGCAGAACATGCTCTCAGAGGGAGAGCCATCGCCTCAGCACCAGACATCTCCTCCACAGGACTAGTGTCTGCCTCGCTGTCTCAAATCTGAGATCTGTCCCATGAAGGGGAGTACTGGGACCCTGAGGCTGAGCGACTGTCCATGCTGCTGCCACTCTCCCTGTGTCCCCTATAGCTGCTGCTGCTACTGCTACTGCTGCTCCTCTCCCTGTTGCCATTGCCTGGGGATCGGGCCCTGCCTCTAGCAGCCAGGGTGGGATCCACCAGCCCTGGACTGCTGGGGATCACATCAATAATGGGGGACATTGGTGGCCCATGATCAACATCCGACCCCGAAGCACCTGCACCTGCAGCCACAGCAGAGACAGCTGCAGCCTCCTGGACTGCAGGCCTTCCAGTGCCCTGCGTGGCAGTGAAGGACACTGGCAGGAGGCGACGCCGAACCACACTCCGGCTAGTTCCACTGCTGGGAGCCTCTGAAGCCTGTCTCCCAAAATCAGGCCTGTGCAGTTTGGGGCGTGGTGATGGGCTGCTGCTGATGCCTGCCACTCCACTGGCACAGCCCCTGCCACTTCTGCCACGGGCCCCATTGCCTGCCTTACGGGCAGCAGACCGGTCTCTCTTGCTTCCCTTCTCCATTTCTCCCACTCAAAGAATGCACAGGAAGATTTTATATTTTGTTTTATTTATTTATTCAAATTTGAAATCTAATATTATATATATCTACACTAAATCTAACTGCTATTAACTATTCTAAAACCTATGGAACTAAATGGAATATTATCTAATATAAAGGCCTAGTCCTACAAATACACTATAAAATATTGAAACTGAATCACTACACACTATTTCTATCTATCTATCTATCTATCTATCTACAAGGATGGGGGGGGAACACAGACAGCTCACAACAAACAACACAGGGAGGGGTACAAAATTGAAATGAAACCTAAATCAATCTAATGCTACTCTAAATAAATCCAAAAACAGAGGAAGGGAATCAGGGATGGAATATATACAGGGAGGAGGGAAGGATTCAACGGAGGGGAGGGAGAAAGAACACAGGGAGGGGTCAAAAATAAAACCTAACACCTAAATCTATCTAATCTAATCTAAATAAATGAAACTATGGAGGTAAATGTGTGGAAATGGGTGAAATAGCAGGAGGATGGCAATGGACTGGGAGGAACACAAACTACTGGGAGAGGGAGAGTTCTGAAAACGCCTGCTGACAGGATCAGTGGCTAGCTCAGAACGATATGGAAGGGGAGGAGGGCAATGACTTTTGTTACTTGCTGCATCCGCCTTACCACAAGCCCCATGTCTCTGTGCAGCCTAGCCCATGACCAATCATAGACTGCCAAGCCAATGGTCTGACGAAAGGANAGTTTGGGTTTTTTAAAACAGTGTTGGGTATTTTCGTGGTGTCATCAAAACTAGGTTCAAGTACAATGGAGTAACAGTAAGAAACACAATAAATAAGAGGCCCTTTTTAAATGGCCCATGGCTTGGGGTGGGTGGGATGGGTGTGCACACTAGTGTGGGGGCGGCATGTGTGTGTACACAGATGCACACCATTTCTACCCACCTCCACACATGGAACAATTGCCATTTTGGCCAGTTGCCCCCTGCATAGGTACAGATGGGTGGGTCGTGGGAGTTCGTATGCATGCCCACCCACCCATCACGGTGGTTACATGGGAGGCACCCACCCATGCCCATGCAGTGGACGTATGTGGGCATGCGTGGGTCTGTCTCGTGTAAAAAGGTTATCAACCTGAAATTATTCTCTATAGGCCTAATTAAGAAGCATTAAAAACAAAGGTCCTCTCAAAAAATAAGCTGGGGATAATACTATTTTATTTCTTATTCATACAATATAAACTAGTATTCATTATTTTGGACACAGATGCCCCAGAATGGCAGAATCTGGACACATCCGGACAATCCTGAATAGGGCATAGCTAGACTGGAATGGGCACCCTCATCCTGCACCCACCCCTGCCCCTGCAAAAGATGCACACAAATCAGGTGCAGCTGCATATGCTGCACCTATGCTAC
The DNA here is from genome assembly GCA_003113815.1 of Sphenodon punctatus. Taxonomy (NCBI): domain Eukaryota; kingdom Metazoa; phylum Chordata; class Lepidosauria; order Sphenodontia; family Sphenodontidae; genus Sphenodon; species Sphenodon punctatus. Next base: position 1,485,267 of record QEPC01000136.1, on the reverse strand, counting down.
TGATTCTGAACAAAATGGGCTAACTGGAAATGCTATTCTTTCCAGCTCTGTACAGCCAGCCCAGCTAACAGAATGAACTCAGTTCTAATAGCATTCTTATTCCTTTTACTGCATCATCATCAGATTTGTTTATTAGAGGCCTGATCTTGCAAGGCTTTAAACGTATCCTATGAGGTGCTGAGTGAAGTTGAAGATGCTCAGAAGACAGAAGCTCAAAAGTTATGCTTCCCCCTACGTTGGAGGCTAGAATTTCCCCCTTAGTTCCAGTCAGCTCCTGGCTGAGCTCTGTGCAGTGGGTGCTTTACTGTTTAGGCATCTAGGGTTGTCACCTTTGGTTGGAGGGTTTTTTTGTTTTTTTTACCTGACACTTCCATTTTGGACTATGGGAGTGTCGCCTAAAAACCACCATAGGTGGCAATTCTATATGCATCTGGGGTATAGCTCCACATAGAAGAATAAATTGACTTTCATCCCTATTCTTTGTACCAATCTTAACTGTTAAATCATCTATAAAATGGGAATAATAATGACCTACCTCACAGGGCTGTTCTGAGGGTAAGCTAGACAAGGATTGAATAGCCTTTTGAACACTGAAAGTGCTATAATATGAGTATTAATAACAAATAATTGACAAGGTAGTTCTTCTAAATGAAAGACCTGAACCTGGTACCCAAGGTGTGTAGCACACATTTTAGTAGTGCTTTCTGGCAAAGCTGCATCAGAATTTCTCCAAGCAAACCAGCAACCACAGTAGAGAACTGAAGGCCCTTTTGAAAGTGATCTTGAGTGAAGGGCATATGTGTACAGTCTAGTAAGGGGGCCCAGATCAACAACAGGAGTAACCTTTTGTTCACAACACTTTCAAAATGCCCTTAATTAAGAAGGTCCCCAAAACCCACAGGAAGTTACAATGTTCTAGACTTGCTGTTGATTACTAGAACACGGTGTTGGTGGAACGATTTCATGCAGGGGCCAAATCCTACTCCTGTCTCTTATACACATCTAGATGTGTATAAGAGACAGGTTGTGGAACTCCCTTCCAAAGGAAACCCACCTGGTCCCGGGTCTGCTCACCTTTCAGCGGGCATGCAAGACTTGGCTGTTCGCCCAGGCCTTTGGAGGTGAGTGGGGGAGGGAGGGGAAATGGGGGAGATTGGTGGGGTGGGGAATTTGGGGAATTAGAGGGTAGGGTTAGGGTTGGTTTTTTAAAAATTATTTTAAAAGTGATGTTGGTTTTAATGTATTTTATTATTTAATTGTATTGTTAGCTGCCCCAAGATGCCGTGGGTATGAGGGGGCGGCATAAAAATGCCACAAAATAAAATAAATAAAATAAACCTACCCGTGGCGTATGGATGGTGGGACAGCTCTCTGACTGCCCAGGTTCACCTGCACGTTTGTTCTGCACTGCACACCGACCCGGAGAATGGTGGCTGCCTTGGCCCACCCCGGGGTGGGCTGGGGTGCTGCCCAGCCGCCATCTTGTACGTTTTCATCCTAAGAAAAAGAAATGGCTAAGACAACTATTAGTGACTGGGAAATACAGTAAGTGAATACAACACAAACAAAACACGAAGACTAGGAAACTAAAAAATGAAGTAAGATACTGAGCAAGGGACTATAAGGGAACAGGGAAACTATGAAGGGAAACAAGAAACTGGACAAGCAACTACAAAGAAGCAGGGAGACTCTAAGGGAAAACAAGATACTAAGAGAAGAACTATGAGAAGGCTAGGAAACTGTCAAGGGGAACAAGGCATCAAGCAGTAGGCATGGGCATTACCGAGTTGGATTGATCCATAACTGCTCATAACAGGCAGTTATGTAACAGTGGCTATTCGTGCATGCACAGACCAGCTGCCCTTTTCCAAAATGGTAGTGACACTGCCGGCACCATTTTGAAAAAAAACGTACATGCGCAGAACAATCAGGTGGCCATTTTGTGAATGCGCAATTAATTATTATTATTATTATTATTTAAAATTTCATTAAATACAGATCTGCAGTCCAAATCTGTAATTAAATCTGGAAACACAGATCTGGATCCACAATGGATCTGAATCCGTACTTTCCTGTGGATGTCCACACCTATCAGGGACTCATAGGAGACTGGGGACCTATAAGGAGGGAGCCTGGCATTAAGCACAGGACTAAGAAAAGTCTAGGGAACTATGAAGGGGAACAAGAGACTGAACAAGGAACTATGAACATACAGAGAAGCAGAAGAGGGGAAACAGGATACACAACCAGGAGCAAGTAGTAAAGGACTAAGGCTAAAGCCTAAGGGGGAAACTAATGCACTTGCAGAAGGAGAAGGTAACAACTACAGGGAAACAGGGTCTGTAGCAAACTATAAGGGAGACAAACCATACAAAGCCATATACAAAGGGCGATAGGGAAACAATGAGAGAGGAAAACACACTCCACAGAGTGGGAGGAAGGACAAGCTTGACAAGAGGAAAGGAACACAACCAGTCTGATAACAAGAAGAGACACAACCTGGTGAACAGAGAAGAATCCAAGGGTGTGGAAGGCGGGGGCAGCAATGAGTCAGCAACAGATGCTCCACCAGCTCCCTGTGGCTGAGACCAATCAGGAAGCTACTAGGCTGGCTATAACAAGGGAAAGGGGGATGGGGGACAGAGGACACGGGAAGCTTCCACAGTCAAACAGATCAAGTGGTGATGCAGGGAAGAAAGCCCTGTCACCTAACACAAAGGCCCATGGTTCCACTGATATTTTTAAAACGATGGTGCTGTACTGTTATCCCAGGATGTTCCCAATATTTGTAGTATGTCTTTAGATTGTAAGCTCTCGGGCAGGGGCTGTGTCTATCTTATTCTCTGTAAAGCACCAGGTACATCGTTGGTGCTATATAAAAGCTAATAATAATAATAATTAATTAATAATTAATAATTACTAACAAAGCATATTGTGACATTTTCTACCTGCTGAGTAGGAAAAGTTGATAATTTCCCTAACTTTTTGAAATCAGGAGCCACCATGATGAAGATTACCGCCTTGGTAACAAGGCTGTGTACACTAGAGCCAATTCTCACGTGCCAAAAGCTCTTGAAATAGGCAATTCCTTTGGAGTGCTTGTATACAAACTTTACTTTAAGGAGAAGAGGATTACAGAGATCTGTGAAAGAGGAAATAAAATGCAGTATTAAAAAAAAAAAGCAATTTCTTAGTATGTATGTATTTTCCTGCTTGGTTTTTCACTTCTGTTTAGCTGGCACAGAGATGGAAATATGGTGAAATTGTGCTGTTTTGACTAATTGACTAGGTTGTGCCTACAGGCTTGTAAACTAAGCTTATTTTCTCCACCTACTGGGCTTTTATGATTACTGCAGCAGGACTTAAAGGGAATCTGAATTGTATTTACATAACTTTATCTTTGTTATTTTACATTTTGTCAGTTAGTAGCAGTGGTCAAGTAACAGTGGAAAAAGATGTAATTAATAAATGATGAGCAATCCTCATACCTCAGTTAGGCAAAATCACTTCCCCAGAATAAACTTTGGAGGCAACTTTCAATCAATCAATCAATCATTTATTTAGGCATTAGCTTTCGCCATAGCCACTTGAAACAATCACAAAGATGATTGTATATACATAAAGTAATATCACAAGGTGTCATGGAAAAAAAATACAAATAAATCAAAACAAAATTTGAGGCGGTGGTGCAGCCCCTGCTCAAAAAACCATCAGTGGATGTTGACTCACTTGCTAGTTACCAGCCTGTCTCTAACCTTCCCTTTTTAGGGATGGTGACCCAGCAGCTCCAGGGCCATCTAGATACCATTGGCTTTCTGGACCCTTTTCAATCAGGTTTTCGTCCAGAATATGGCACCAAGACTGCAGTGGTGGCCTTGGTAGACGACCTCCACCGAGAGATGGATTTAGGACATTCAGCATTTTTGGTCCTATTGGATCTCTCGGCAGTGTTTGATACAGTGGACTATGGGTTGCTTTTGAGATGGTTGGGGAGCCTGGGGTGGGGTGGGGAACTGTCTTAGGACTAATTTTGGGAGGGTTTTTATTTTATCCCAGTCCTCCAAGGGGACCCCACCCGTACTCTTCCTCCCAAACCAAGGCATTGCCTATGCTAGTACTGTATCCAAGAACTGGCACGTTTTACAACAAGTGTGAGGGAGACTTAGGAGAGTACCCTGGTCTTTTCCTTTGTTGACAGTACCAGTATCACCGAGGTGTGTGCAGCACTGTTGGCCAGACAATGCAGCTCACAGTTTGGGGATACAATCAAAACAACACAGTGTCTGCTTTGATTTTTCACATGTACCTGTCCACAGACCTCACAGACCTCTCTTTTTATGGTAGCCATATACCGAGAGCTGTGTGCCTCATGACAATAAGGATCCTTCCGTGAAAAATGAACTGCAGACTGTGTACTTGGAATGCCACTCACAAGTACTGGAGTATGTCTCTCACAACTTGCATCGCTGTGTGCCTACGTGACATCGAGTTCTACTGCTCTCAATTTTCAATTTCAACAATACTCTTGAAAGCTAACTAGCAGTTTTTAATGGAGACCAGGAAAAAATGTACTTATCCCAATGGGTACTGTTAATAGCAGGAATCACAGAGCATTTCCAGCCCTCGCATTCTCCACCAAATGTTTGAATGGAATTTATCTGGTTTCCATCCCAAGCACAATTTCCCAATCGGGATCTTAGTCACCCCCACACCACAAATTAGACGATTTTAATTGGGTACAACACTATTTTATTATCCTACTCACACAATCAGGTACAGCATGAACCCAATGCAACAATTCTTGGATAGATCCTAGCCTGGCCTGCCTAACACATAAAATACGTTTCTTACGTGTCCTGCAGATCACAGTGGCGAGCGTTGGTTTGGAGAGGTTGATACAGGTGGGGGTCCGTACCCAGAAAAGGTGCCCCTTGTTGAGTTGCAGAACTCCCTATGGAGGAGGTCCATAAAGGGTCAACAGCCCACAGACACCAAGTTAGATGCCAAGCGCTGTGACAAGGATCTGGAGTATTGCTTGACCTTATATACTGTTCTGGGTGGGAACATGTTATCAAAATACTAAGTCCAGGGTTCGATTGACCTTTCAGGCAGGAGGGGTTGTGTCAGCATATTTGGGAAAAGGCCTTTTGTCATCTTTTGATGGTTTGGGGCCAACCCAATTGATATCCTCATTTTTCCCCAATCTGTTTTCAGACCATTCAGGCCCCAACCCTCCAGCCAGGGCTGAACCTTCTGTAATTTAGATTGGGGTCTTACTCATGCCCCTCCCAGCACCTCCCAGGCTACTTTTCTCATCGACACCCAATCACTCCATCAAAATACTAAAAAGGCCCTTTGTTCGGTTAAGTGTCACCGCCTATCTCATGTTTTGCAGTACTTATAGCTTTGTTTATATCAACATTCCTCTCTCCTTCCAAAAACAATTTCCTTTGTGCATGGTCCGTCAACTTTGTATCACTGTGACCTGAGGCTGTTGGTTTGAGGCTTAGCTGACTAGTTGGTTATTAGCTTGTACCCATCATGCTCTATAATATGAACCAGTGTTTCTCCCACTTGAGCTAACATATATTCAATACTAGTTATATTTAATCTACTGATGCTACAAACAGGTGTATATAGTTACTAAAGTAATCTAAACACAGGTTTACAATTATGTGGTCAGAGGAGTATACAATCAAAATGCAGCACAAGTCAGTGTACACAGTCACTAAGATCATATAAAAACAGGTTTGCATTGTGTGGCCAGGTGAGATTACAATCAAAATGCAACATTAGGATGGTTCCGATCATTCCTCTCAGGGAGAAGTCAGCGGGTGGTGCTGGGGAATAAACATTTAGCCCCTGGGATCTCACTTGTGGTGTACCACAAGTTTCGATTCTGCCTCCATTGTTATTTAACATCTATATGCAACCCCTGGGTGAGGTCATGAGACAGTTTGGTGTGTGTGTTGCCATCAGTATGCTGATGACATCCAGCTGTACCTCTCTTTTTCAATAGACCCAGGTCCTGTAGTCTCGGTGCTCTCCTAGTGTTTGTCAGCAGTGAGTGACTGGATGAGGCTGAGCAGACTGAAGCTGAATCCAGATAAGACAGAGGTGATGTTGGTGGGTAGGGCAGCAGAAATGATGGCCCGCCTTGTGGAGGGGATCCGCCCCATGCTGGCCCCGCAGGTGCAGAGTTTGGGGGTCCTGTTGGACCCTGGCCTCTACTTAGATTATCAGGTGGAGGTGGTGGCAAAGGGAGCCTTTCGCCAATTACATCTTGTGTGTAGGATCCAGCCATAAGTTTCAAACTCTGACCTGGTCACCCTCATCCATGCATTCATCACCTCAAGGCTAGATTACTGCAATGCACTCTACGTGGGGCTGCCCTTGGTGATGACTCGGAAGCTGCAGCTGGTGTAGAATGTGGAGGACCGTCTCCTGATAGGGACGGGACGTAGGGAGTACATTACACCAGTGCTCCGGGCTCTGCACTGGCTGCCTATAGCGTTCTGGGCCCGATTCAAGGTGTTGGTTTTGACCTTTAAAGCCCTACATGGTCTGAGCTCCTCTACCTGAGTGGCCATTTCACTCCCTGGGCCCTGGAGCGACCTCTGCGGTCTGCCGGGGGCGCCTTCCTGAAGGTCCCCTGGGTGAACAGGGGGCCAAGATGGAGAGGGCATTCTCAGTAGTCGCACCACGGCTGTGGATCTCCCTCCCAGAGGAAGCTCGCCTAGCTTCCAGCCTGTTGGCCTTTTGTCAGGCCTGTAAGACCTGGCTGTTTGTCCGGGCTTTTGGGGGAGATGGGGGGTAAGGGTGTTTGCTAGTGACTTTTCTTTTATGGTTTGTTTTATATTGTTTAAGTAACCCTTTTGTATATTATAGATTGTTTTAATTGTTTTAACTGTATTTTTAAGCTGCCCCAAGCTGCCATTTGGCTGGAGAGAGTGGGATATAAATTATTAAATAAATAAATAAAATAATATCATGAAATACATAACCTTCATGATCTTCATAGCATAGCATGACCTTCCCACATAGCATACCCATCATAACCTTCATGACCTCCTCCCATAGCACAACAACATAATTCCCTAGGAGCATCCAAATCCAAAATTGGATTTCCATAGACTTTACATATTAAGTATGAAAGAATACTCTATAATTCCATTATCCGATAGGAGAGACATCCCTCAAGATTATATTATTTTAAAGCCATTATATTAGGTGATCCTAATAGCCACTGTTATTCAGCATAACACTGTTATTCAGCATACTGAAAGGGATAATATCCCTTTCAGTATGCTGATGGAGCCATAATAATTTTTCTTTTTTTGAAAAAAATGTAACCCAATTCAAAAAAGGAGCAAGAAAAAGCAATCTAATGTCTGTAAAATATGAGCACTCAAGAACATAATGTATTGAGTCCTCAATTATCCCCTACAGGCCCACAGGAACAAATTCTTTCCTCTCGGGGAATATTCACCCTGTGTCAGTCTGCGTGGCGTGGTGGCAAGTGTTCTACTTGGGTTCCCGCAGTTCAGTTCAAATCCTGCAGTTGCTTGGGAGATGGAAAGGTGTGTGTACCTTTAAAAATTGGAGTGAACACTCATACAAATAGGGGGAAATATAATATAAAGATTTATAGCGGTGAATAGTTTAACCATTGAACAGGCAACTTTGAATTATTAATTTAATCGTAATATAATAAGCTCCAACCTTTATGGTAAGAAAAATTATAGTACCATTTTAAGTTTAAAATCACAGAGTCCCTTAGATAAACTATGTACATTTCACAAAAGGGAGAAATCTATATTAAAGTACCATGACAAAATATATGAAAAAAGAAATTGCCTTTCTATTGTACTCTGTTGTAGGTACTGCTGTCTGTCTTGCCCTGCAGTTTTAACTAGGAAACCTCTTAGTTCAGTCAAATAGCCAGCTTCCTAGATTCCATTGTTTCCAGTACTCAGCATAGGATATTTCAGATGGGTCTGGAATTGGAAAGCCTCAGCTGCAACCCCTCCAGGAGACCTCTGGCCCTGATTGCCTTGCTCCCTGAGGTTGAGTGAAAGGACTTGAGTAGGCCAGGTGGGGCTAATTTGGTACATGAAGGAATGAGGACTGTTCAGGTGACCAGATGTCCTGAACATTTAAGGCTGGACTGGAAGACTGACCAAGAGAAGAGTAGGTCTGGCCTTACCACAAGGTGAGTGCTCTGATCTTAGCTATTTTCTCTACTTCCAGGGGCTCTGTAATGGTCCCTGATTTTACCAGGTCAATTGAGTGTGGGACCCCAGTTCCCTCCAGTGGAGCCCCAAACAAAACTATCTCTAGGGCCCTGTGGACATGGGGCCACCAGGGCTGCCACATTTTATCATTGTGCTAAGCCCTGCAAACTCTCAGGCTAGTCCTGAAGAAGAAACTGTCCCTCCCTCCCTTCCTTTGCTCTCACTTGCCTGCCTAAGAGGTGATCCCTGGAAGATGAGGTTGTGAGAGTGTGTGTGTGCCTAAATCTGTATTGTGTTAAGATGGTATGGTTTGGTTTAAGTTTGTGAATTTGATGTCACAGCTGGGTGATGCCCTGCAGCAAGCAGGTGACTGAAAATAAATGAGACTGCTTGAGGGTCTCAAGTTTGGTGTGTAATTCCCCTGTGGAGGAAGGAAGCTGGGGTAAACCTCTCACAGGTGGTATTCTAACTTGTTGGCTGGTGCACTGTCTTCTGGATGCAGAACTCCACTCAACTCCCTGAGTTTGCATGACAGGCTAACCTCTGGACCTTCTAAGCAATGTGTTTGGGAATCGGTTGGAATGACAGGTGGTACAACCTGTGGAACATGCCACAAATCAGTGTAACCAGGGTCAGAATGATAACTGGTTGCTGGCCAGCCCTGCTGGAGGTAAGGAGATTGAGTGTCTTCTACTTTATCTTATCTCATTACACTCGTCATTCAGAGGCACAACCAATACAGTTTGTAAAGTTAGAGAAGGACTTCCCACTTCTGAAGATGGGTAGATTGCTGGGGACTCAATATGGGGACTGACTGAGGCTGCGTTCCCATCTGAGGAGGCAGTGACAGCAGCGGGAGGGGTGAGGGAAGACGCAGCAGTGCAGAGGAGCTGGCAGACAGGAAAAGAGCTGGTGTGAACGGGGATATACCACAGCTTCTCTCGTACATGTCAAGGCACAAAGTCCTGCCCTGACATGCACGAGAGAAGCCGCGGCAGATCCCTGTTCACCCTTTCCTGTCTGCCGGCTTCTCTGTGCTGTTGCATCTTCCCTTACCCCTCCCGCTGCCACCACTGCCACCACAGATGGGAACACAGCCTCAACTGAGGCTGTGGGTGGTTGTGGAGAGGAAATAGGACATCAAAGTGGGCAAGGACTAGCTGGCTGGCTATGAGGTAACACCTGGGGGTGGCTGCAAGGAAACCTTGGCTATGGGAGGGGGCTGTGGGGGGTTAGTATGCTTGGAATAGAGCCTGGGTGAGGGGTCCCTATGATGTAGGGACAACCACCTGGACAGTAAGGGCCCTGTGTCCTGAATGAGAAGACCTTGATGTGGTTATGATGGCAAGTGTTTTTTCAGAAAAGGTTGCCTATCCTCTGGAGGAGTGTCCATCTTGCCCATTTGCTCTGCAACACTAAGGAACTTCTCGGATGGATTCTGCTATAATAACTAAAAGAGCCCGGTCCTCAAAAGTGCTCAGCAACCACCGCTTCCACTAACAGTGGGTTTCACATTTATGATTCAGTTTCACATCGCGTGAGCTAGTTTAAAAATAAAAAGTGTTTGCTTTGTTCTTTAACTACTAGTTTGGTCAATTCAAGTTGAAGCCTAACTGTCAAGCTCAGTGGGTGCAGGCACATGGTGCACTTGTGCACCTTGGGCAGTCTTACCCCATGATGCAGTGCATTGTATGCCTGGCAGCTGCCAGATATTCCCCCACCACATAGCGGGGCAGACAGCTGGCTTGTTCTTACTGTGCCCTTTGAAAAAGCCGGAGGATGCAGCATGTAAGAGTCTTACCCAAATGGGGTAAGGCTGCCCAAGACATGGTAGCTTGTGTGCCTGGTTGCTGTCTGTCCCACCATGCAGTGAGGTCCGCTGCAGGGCTGTGAGCAGTGGCTGGTAACTCCAGTTCCACGCAGCAACGTCATAGCTGGGGGCAGGAGCGTGGTCAGAATGAGGGAGGAAGGCAGGGCTGGGTGCCCGCTTGCATGGCCCGCGCCTCAGTCCACCTGCACCATGGTAGAAGGTCGGACAGCGGCCTGTCTGTCTTCCCTAGGGGAGCAACCATCTCCCCTTCTTCCTGTAGTATGGTGGCTGTGCTTGCCCACCTGGGGCCACACAGGGATCGAGCCCTCCACAACTTGTGTGACTGTACCCTGTATTTCTTCTCCTGCATTAAAAGTTTCTGCAGGCCAAATTAGACAGAGTTGTACTTCATTGGAAACTGCCTTTAGTACCAGTTACACCCAGCACCTCTCAGAATCAGTTTTCTGGTGATCGGAGCTAGACTCCAAAATTGTCTAGCCACCCTGAGGTAAAGAAATGAAGCCATGAACTGCATATGATTTGATTTCTCTCTAATAAAAGCACAGTATCAACTGAGGCATATATAAACTGAATACATTCCCTTGTGATTTTATTGCAGGGATACAATAAGGAGAATTCTGCTTTAATATCAAACACTTTTATAGCAAGATACATCTTTGGGATAATGCTAGCTTGGAATCATGGGAACATCGCAATTTTCACTTTAAAAATGCAATGTGTTTTCTCAAGGATAAAATAATTTCAGGGGTGATTCTACATACTGCAAAATGGCACCTTATTAATCAGCATATCTCTTCTCCAAGAGCCTTCCCTTTTAGATTCACTAATGAAAATGCTTTCCTCCTTTTTGAGGGCTGCCACCTTGCAATGAAGCAAAGTATGGACAATTGTGACAGCTTGGAGCAAGTTGCTGTTCTATACCCCTGTCAAGTGAGTGGGGTTTCAATGGAGTTCTTACTTTAAAACCTCAAGAACTCTGTTTAAGTAAACAGAGTTCTTTGTGGAAGTATTGAATGGCAATACTGTATTCATTTATTTGCTTTTATAGTGGGGTGGCCATTTCCTCTTGACTGCTGCTCTACTGTGTCTTTCATCCTTATCAGAAAAACTATACCGAGTCACCAATTGCACTTTCACCAGGGTGCTTTATTTACCTTTTTGCAGAATCTGTCCTACAAATATTTGCTGATACTACAATGAAATTTGGTTTTAGTAATATAGTATGCTTGATATGACTAAATCCTTACAGTCTTTCAGATCCTTTGCCACACCCTGCACAGCTCATGGTAGAGTACTATTCTTCTAGCCCACAGCCTGCCCTGGCAGGACAAATTGTCTGGCTGCTTGACTTCTTCTTGGGTCAACCCTTGATCAAGCTTCTGGTTCTGCTCTTAAAGCTGCTGTTTGGCCACCATTTTCTGATGCTTCAGATGACTAGCCACAAGCAAGGATGGCACTGTACACTGTACAGTTTGGGTTTTTTAAAACAGTGTTGGGTATTTTCGTGGTGTCATCAAAACTAGGTTCAAGTACAATGGAGTAACAGTAAGAAACACAATAAATAAGAGGCCCTTTTTAAATGGCCCATGGCTTGGGGTGGGTGGGATGGGTGTGCACACTAGTGTGGGGGCGGCATGTGTGTGTACACAGATGCACACCATTTCTACCCACCTCCACACATGGAACAATTGCCATTTTGGCCAGTTGCCCCCTGCATAGGTACAGATGGGTGGGTCGTGGGAGTTCGTATGCATGCCCACCCACCCATCACGGTGGTTACATGGGAGGCACCCACCCATGCCCATGCAGTGGACGTATGTGGGCATGCGTGGGTCTGTCTCGTGTAAAAAGGTTATCAACCTGAAATTATTCTCTATAGGCCTAATTAAGAAGCATTAAAAACAAAGGTCCTCTCAAAAAATAAGCTGGGGATAATACTATTTTATTTCTTATTCATACAATATAAACTAGTATTCATTATTTTGGACACAGATGCCCCAGAATGGCAGAATCTGGACACATCCGGACAATCCTGAATAGGGCATAGCTAGACTGGAATGGGCACCCTCATCCTGCACCCACCCCTGCCCCTGCAAAAGATGCACACAAATCAGGTGCAGCTGCATATGCTGCACCTATGCTACTGATTCTGAACAAAATGGGCTAACTGGAAATGCTATTCTTTCCAGCTCTGTACAGCCAGCCCAGCTAACAGAATGAACTCAGTTCTAATAGCATTCTTATTCCTTTTACTGCATCATCATCAGATTTGTTTATTAGAGGCCTGATCTTGCAAGGCTTTAAACGTATCCTATGAGGTGCTGAGTGAAGTTGAAGATGCTCAGAAGACAGAAGCTCAAAAGTTATGCTTCCCCCTACGTTGGAGGCTAGAATTTCCCCCTTAGTTCCAGTCAGCTCCTGGCTGAGCTCTGTGCAGTGGGTGCTTTACTGTTTAGGCATCTAGGGTTGTCACCTTTGGTTGGAGGGTTTTTTTGTTTTTTTTACCTGACACTTCCATTTTGGACTATGGGAGTGTCGCCTAAAAACCACCATAGGTGGCAATTCTATATGCATCTGGGGTATAGCTCCACATAGAAGAATAAATTGACTTTCATCCCTATTCTTTGTACCAATCTTAACTGTTAAATCATCTATAAAATGGGAATAATAATGACCTACCTCACAGGGCTGTTCTGAGGGTAAGCTAGACAAGGATTGAATAGCCTTTTGAACACTGAAAGTGCTATAATATGAGTATTAATAACAAATAATTGACAAGGTAGTTCTTCTAAATGAAAGACCTGAACCTGGTACCCAAGGTGTGTAGCACACATTTTAGTAGTGCTTTCTGGCAAAGCTGCATCAGAATTTCTCCAAGCAAACCAGCAACCACAGTAGAGAACTGAAGGCCCTTTTGAAAGTGATCTTGAGTGAAGGGCATATGTGTACAGTCTAGTAAGGGGGCCCAGATCAACAACAGGAGTAACCTTTTGTTCACAACACTTTCAAAATGCCCTTAATTAAGAAGGTCCCCAAAACCCACAGGAAGTTACAATGTTCTAGACTTGCTGTTGATTACTAGAACACGGTGTTGGTGGAACGATTTCATGCAGGGGCCAAATCCTACTCTGACTGAAATCAATATCCGAACTCCATTTGTTTAGCTGTAGATTTTTACCCCACCCCTCTTGCTACAAGTGACTCGGGGTGCCTCACAAAATTCATAATAAAAAAACAGTGTAAATATAAAAATATAAAACTGCATTAAAACTCTAATCACGTGCAAAATAAAACCCACAGTGCAAAAAAACCTCACACTAAATTTACCCCGACATAACCATTCCGCTCTCCCCATCTCCCCCGCCAAACGCCTGGCAGAAAAGCCAGGTCTTACAATTTTGTTGGAAGGCGAGAAGATTCAGACTGAGGTGAATCTCTGCTGGAAGGGAGTTGCAAAGCGATGGTGCGGCCACCAAGAATGCCCTCCCATCTGTCCAAACTCATCGGTAACACAGGACGTTCAGGAGGGCACCCCTGGACAACTGCAGGAGCCAAAAAGGTGTACAGGGGTGAGGTGATCTCTCAGATAAGTAAGGCCTAGACCATGAAGAGCTTTAAAGGAATACCTTTATCAAATCAAAGGGGGGGGGGAAATCACAATTCTTAGCACGACAGGATGAGCAAATGCTGACTAAATCAATTAAATAAGCAACTTAAATCTCTTACTCACAAGAGACTTGATTCTAATAGCTTTACTCAGCTGGACTAAGGCTATCGGAGTTAATGGGGTTGTTTGAAGAGTAAGACACTACTTGGTGTGAATATGATTATAAAAAACTGAGTTGAAGAGTGAGGGAGAGATCATTTTGATCTTCAAGGAATACTATACTGAAGCATTTTCTGTTATCCAGTGTGTACGTGCATTTGGAGCCTTTTTCAGCTGTGTGCCCCAAATTTCCAACTCTTATTGACCTTACAGAAAACAAGGGAACTCAGAACTTTGCAGGATCAGTCCCGTAAATGTTTGCCCAAGAGACTACAATGAAATTTGGTTAGAGTAATCAGTTTGCTCAGTGCATTGGTTGAATATTATTTTCCCATTTCCTGTTGTTACTTCTGTGTTTGTCCCTCAGTTATTCTGATCACTGGGCATTTAGCTTTAAGAGCAGATTAGGAGTACTCTGTTTATTTTGTTGGCAGTGGTTGGATTTTTCAAGCTATTGAGGAATTGGCAGTTTAAGTACATTAATATAAATCATACATTTACATTGAAAGGACACTCCAATAAATTCCCTTTTCCCTATCGGCCAAGTAGCAATCTAGTCTTTGCGTTTGTAATGTCTAGGACTGTTGTCTTTGCCCAGTGCTTTGGAAAAACTGCTGACTGCAGCAAAAACAATTTCAGCCTTTATAGTCATTAAAGGCCTTTTCACCTGTGTGCTAACGGCTCCCCTCTTAGTTCAATACTGCACTATTTCAGAAAGGAAAATGAAATCTCGTGAAAGTACAATATAAGTACAGGAAATAAGGCCATTCGAAAGCATCAACACATAATACAGAAAACTCTCATCCCCATAGTGTCATAAATGGAAACATCTTCATGCTCTAATGCCTTCTTTAATGCAGTGACTCCGGGAGAGCAGATCCATCAAGATACCCTGCAGAGTAAGATGGAGAGAAATGTTTTCAGAGGTGGGAGAATCAGACAATTGGTATATTACTAACGTCAGTCTTCAAGCTGTGTTCGGATGTTCTCATTTCTATTGCTGGGTTCCCACCACCATCATCTAAATAAATAAATAAATAAATAAATAATGCTACAGTAGCACAAAGGCACAACATGCTGCTATTTTCAGCATCAGATATGTTGTAGCAAATGGAGCTGCCACCATCAGCATAACAATTGTGGGTGCCCTGTGCTGCTCTGCCTTCTGTTTTGAGTTTTGTCTGAGCTGCAGCACTTTCTTCTACGCTGTCCTTATCTCATCCTTGAACGTGTAGGGGTTGCTGTGGAAACTTTAGAAGAGGAGAAACCACTGAAAGCCACTATTCTGATACAATTACAGGTCAATGAGCAGTGCACAAAAGATAGTTACCCAAGACAAGGAGGTGAGCTAACTGTGATAGTGGATTAGAGAAGCTCAAGCTAATTCTCTTTCCACTGAAAGAATGTGGTAGGTCATACCACAGGCAAAGATTACGCAACGGCTGTGTTGTCTTTTTGAAAGATAATCTCCCTGGTTTGGAAAAAGGATACCTGCTTTGGAATCGCCCATCCACAGCATTCACAAAGCAATCAGTGACTCGCATCACTTCACCGATTCCCACAAAGACCTATAAAAGCCAGGACTATAAATTAGGGATGGGAAACTATTGAAAATCATGATTGGATCAAAATCATATTGACCCAACTTTCAATCCGATTTTAGATTATATTAATTAGAATTGGATTCCGATCAATATGACCTAAATCCAATATCTGCCCCCAGCTCTGTCTTCCCTGGACTCCTGCCAGGCCCAGATGCTGGACAGGAGCCATGGGGAGGCAGAGCTGGGGGTAGAGGGGCTGCGCAGGGATAGGGAGAGGGGGTAGAGTTGCCTCCCAGGACCTAGTATTGGTTAAGCCCCAGTATTTCTGCCCAGCTCAGCCCTGAGAAAGCTGTGCTGGGCACCATGGGGCATCACTGGACTGACTCCAAAGCCTAAGTGGGAAGAAAAGGTAAGTTAATTACCACCACTCCTCCCTTCCCATCCAGCCACCTCTGCCTCTCAGCACCCCTGTCCAGCACTGCACGCCTTCCCCAGACTCCTGCCCATCCGGCCACCCGAGCACTGCTGGGGCAGGCAGGCATGGGCAGGGGTTCTGGGGAGGTGGGTGCTGGGTAGGGGTCCTGGGAGGCAGAGGTGGCTGGATGGGAAGGGAGGAGTGGTGGTAATTAGGGGGAGGGAGGAATAGAGTGTGGGCAGACACTGGTTGAGAATTGTGATACTCACGTGCAGAATTCAAATAGGATTTTTACTGAGAAATTGCAAGTGGCAGCTCAGCACTCCACACAACCTGGAACCTGCAACAACAAAAACTGAACAACATGACATAATGGGAGAGCCACAAAACCCAACAATAAAGTAGATTAACACCTTTCAGTAGAAGTACTACCTATGCAACACCTTACAGATGATAAATTATTATTTTGTCTATGGTCTGAGTCCACAAAAAGGAACAAATAATAGTAACAGTACTACTCCTTAAGCAGAATATGATTGCAACAGTATTTTCTATTGTTGATCTTACTGAGGAAGTATTATTATTATTTATTATTAGCAAGCATTTATATAGCGCAAACAATGTACCTGGCACTTTACAAAGTAATGGAATAGATAGACATGGTCCCTGTCCTAGGGCTTACAATCTGAGAGACGGGGGGAAGAGACGAAGGGAGGGGAACAGAGGGAGAGACAAGGGGTCTAACATTCATGAAGATGCGAGTCTTGGCTTGGTTCCATCGAGAATGACAGCTGGCTGGTCCGTGTGGTGAGGATATGAGTACACAGACCTCGGGTAACAGATTGTACTGGATGGAAGGTATCAGCAGGGGAGAGGGAGCGAAAAGTCAGGGAGGGCAGAGCGGAAGAGGTGGGTCTGGAGGAGGGATTTGAAGGTACGAAGGGAGGGAAGGAGGCGAACGTGGGCAGGGAGGGAGTTCCAGGCGTGGGGGGCAGCTAGGGAGAAGGGATGTTTCTTGGATGTAATTGTAGGAAAAACATACCTAGATATAGATGAAACGGAGGGTGAAGACATGCATAGTTGCTGAGTATGATGGCACTTCATTGATTTCTGGTCTTTGCCACTAGATTTGCTGGCACTTCCTAAAGATGAATGTGTTACCATTCCTTATTGAATATTTTGTTTGCTGCTTCTGGAAGAGGAAAATCTGGGCTATGAGTGTTGACAGTTTAATGTTACAGTTTATATTTGCCAGTGCACCTTGTAAAAACAATTAGTCTGTAAGCAAAAATTCAAGCAAGAAAATATGTGCTTAATGGAACAATCATCCAGCACAATGGAGAGGAAAAAGATTTGGCAGTTAGTGTGGAAAAATCATTGAAACCACCAGTCCACTGCACAACAGGAGTAAGGGAGTAAGAAAGCAAGTGAGATATTATGTTCCTGTGTTTGAAGCTGTATTAGCAGAACAAAGCAAAAGAGGCCATATCATTTGCTGTATAAAATATTTATTTTAAACCCCATTTGGAGTAAATTGCAGTATTGGTCTCCTTATCACATGAAGGGTATTAAAACATCAAGGATAATACCAGGCTTCTAGAATATACGTTATGAGGCTACATTAAGGGATTTGGGACTATACTTACATAAAAATAGAAGACTTCAATATAACCTAATGGAAGCTGTGAAAATTGTGAAAGGAATTGATAAATCCAGTACCGGTAAAGCTTTAATATTGGCAAGTTCTCGGGCAGGAACCATGTCTATCTTATTTTCTGTAAAGTGCTAGGTACATCGCTGGTGCTATATAAATGTTTATAACAATAATAGTAATAAGAAAGTCACAAACCAAGAGATATAGTCTAAAAATTAGAAGGATGGCAGCAAAAAAAGAATTCATGCAGAAATATTCCACTTGGATACTAATAAACAGTATGAAATAAATTACTCAGGAAGCAAAGCAGAGAATATAAATGAATATAGACAATTTGATTTATTCTGGAGAAAAGGGGAATCAACGTATGCTGAAAAAACAAGAAAGTAGAAGTAGGTATTCCAGTCGAGTAGATTTCCCTCTGTTCTTGAAATTTCCTAAGTTCAACTGATTGTACTGGTACAGGGGATTACTTTCCCCCCCGTGTCTGCTCTACTTTCTCAAAACCTTCATCCTCTATATTCTGAGCATAAACAAAACTGTTACTGAGCACACTCAAAGGTTTGGTTGCCTAAAGAATGTAGGCTCAAGAACTTGGGATCTTAAAGATAGGCTTCATTTTATCAGAAGTGCTGTGTACTCATCTCTCGGGTAAATGGGGGTGCTCAACATCTCTGATAACCATGCCAAACCATAGTAGTCTAGTATTACTCAGCCAAGGTCAATGGAGTAACTTCAGGGATGAATTTGACTCCTGGTGGCCAGATAGCATGACTGGAAGATATTAATCCAGAGATAGTGTGGTTGTCAATATTAAGGAAAGGAGTATTAAGCTAATTGCACTTAGTTATAGAAGCATTATTTAATTGCACTATAACAATTCTGTTCTCATCGGTGACTTCATAATACCCCCCCAGTTGTACGAGATTTTATTAGCAGTTGGTCATTCCTGATGGATTTACTTTTGCACTGAGTTAAGAGATGGTATTATTGTGCCTTTTATGTGAATGCTTATTGCAGATGTTCCATACTGGGGTTGGGGAAGGAAAGCCAATTAAAAAGAAAAGCTATAACTGAGGAGAATAAAAAAACAAATTTCTCCTTGCAACAGGAAAGACAGCTCTGTTGTTTTATGCAAATAAGACTCTTCATTTTACCAGACATTATGCAGAAATAGGGCAAACTTTTACACAGGCAACACAGCTTAGCATTTCAGTCCAGACAACGGGATCTAGATTGGCACTGACCTTTTAATGACTTTGCAGACTGGGAAGGCAAGACTATCCAACTTATTAGTCCTTCTGGGTAGTGATTCCTTCCCCTCAATCCTTAAGAAAAACCTGCAAAGAGAAGTTGAGAAAATTTCTCCCCATCATGCATGTATCCTTCAGGGTATACTTCAGTAATGCGGTCTATGTGAGGCTGCCCTTGTTGACTGTTCAGAAGCTGCAGATGGTGCAGAACGTAGCTGTCAGGTCCAGCCCTAGCGGACAGGACTCCTGTGCAGGCAGGCTTGCGCAGCGCGGCGCCGCCCCTCTCCGGCGCCGGGACAGCCGGAGCATGGGTGGTGCTGTGGCACTTGGACAGGGGGGCAGGGCTTGGGGCATCAGGATGTGGAGGGCGCTGCACTGCCTGCTTCCCCGGTTGTGCAGCAACCGGGGTCCCAGTTGCGGCGCAGCATGCGCCTTGCAGGGCGGGCATCACAGGACGCAGGGACCGTCCCTGCATAGGAGGGAGGAGAGGAGAGGAGAGGTGGGGCCTGGACTGGGGCACAACACCACCTGTGGGGAGCTGGGCATAGAGATAAAAAGGCTGGTGGGATAGGTAGTCCCCGCCGGTAATCGTGAGAGAGACTGGCCCCTTCCTTCTTTGCTGAGAGTAACCTAGAGGCTGCGATAGTGTGTCCTTGTCATGTGTAACCTGATGTGAGTGTGCGATTCCCCTGTCTGTAGTGTGTGCTTGTGAACGTGCTTAGATGTAACAAAGAGCGGTGTGTGCAAGGGTGGGCTTCCCTTCCCCCCTGCCCCCAGAGGCTTCCCACTCCCTGCCCCAGTGTGACAGTGGTGCGAGTGAGATTCCTGGTAACCTGCCACAACGAACCCCCACCCCTGGACCTGGGAACCCAGCACGAGGATACCTCTCCCTGGTGCCCCTTGGTGGTGGCCCAGAATGGGCATGAGTATTGTATGTGCTATCTTCCCTTCCGTGTCTCGTGTTCTACCCCCGTTCCCCTTGCGGGATCCCTGTCCTCTCCACCCGGTGATGATCTGGGTTCCTCTCCGTCTCAGAGAGATCGCCCACACAAGATCCTAAGGGCTGTTTACACTTGTGTGGGGTGCGTCTACCTTGGAGTAGGACAGGAGTATCCTTCCCCCCTTAGAAGGGCAGACCCCAGACCCCAGACCCTTTCTCTCCCCCCCAACCCTAACAATAGCAGCATGCCTTGTGTTGGGGGCAGGTTGAATAGAGCACATAACAGTGATTCTGAGTCTGCACTGCCTCCCAATTGCTTTCTGGGCACAATTCAAGGTGCTGGTGTTAACCTATAAAGCCCTACATGGCTGGGTTCCACGTAACTGAAAGACAGCCTACTCCCATGGGGTTCGCTGGGAACACTTTCTTGCATGTACCATTGGTGTGTCAAGTCCATGTAGCAAGGATTCGCAGAGAAACATTCTCAGTGGCAACTCCACAATGGTGGAACGCTTCCCTAGAGGTTCACCAAAGCCCAGGACCAGATGGTATTCATCCCAGAGTTCTGAAGGAATTCAAGTATGAAATTGCAGAATAACTATTGGTAATTTGTAACTTATTGCTAAAATCTGCCACTGTACCTGAGGATTGGAGGGTACAGAATGTAACACCAATATTTAAAAAGGGCTCCAGAGGCAATCCTGAAAACTACAGGCTTGTGAGCCTGACATCGATGCTGAGAAAACTGGTGGAAATGGTTGTAAAAACAGAGTTACTGGGCATATTGATAAACTTGGCATAATGATGAAGAGTCAACATGGATTTAGTAAAGGGAAGTCATGCCTCACTAATCTATTGGAATTTTTGAGGGTGTAAATAAGCATGTGGAAAAGGGTGAGTCAGTTGATTTTCAGAAGGCGTTTGATAAAGTTCCTCATGAGACGCTTGAGGAAATTAAATACTCATAGGATGAAGTAGTGTCCGATCGTGGATCAGTAACTGGTTAAAGGATAGGAAGCAAAGAGTAGGATTAAATGGCCAGTTTTCACAGTGGAGAGAAGTAAATAGTGGATGCCCCAGGTATCTGTACTGGGACCAGTGCAGTTTAATATATTAATGGTCTGGAAAGGGAGGAAAAATGAGGTGATCAGATTTGCAGACAACACAAAGTTCTTCAAGGTAGTTAAAACCCGAGTGGACTGTGAGGAATTTCAGGAGGCTCTTGCGAGACTGGCTTACCAGACATCTAACTTTAATGTTGACAAGTACAAAGTGATGCACATAGGGAAAAATAATCCAAACTATGGCCCTTTTTACATGAGATGGTCCCACTCATGCCCACGCAACGGATTTGCATGGGCATGAGTGGTACCATCTCGTATAAATCCCGTGGCCACTGAGTGAGTACGTGCATGCTCCTGCAAAACACACATCCCCACTCACACACACCCCCACACACATCCCAACGCATGGAGCAACTGGGGAAAACAGAGGCTGCTCCATGCATGGGAATGCGTGGGGGCGCGTCCGTATGCACTGGCACCTACACACCACCCATGCTACAGCACGCACACCCGCCCCACCATACAGCCATGGCCTGTGTAAAAAGGGCTATTGTGGACAATACATTGAGCTGAGGATTTCAATGTGTAGTAGTGGCCAAAACAGCAAACAGAATATTGGGAATTAGTTGTAAAGGGATGGAGAATAAAACTGCAAATATCATAATGTCTCACCCCCTGAGTCCTTGGGCGGTCCCTGCGGTTATCTGGGATCGCCCTCCTGGAGGTCCCGTACTTTTGGCGGGTCTGGACGAACAGGAGGGCAATCTCGGCAGCCACACCATCACTTTGGAATGCCCTCCTGGCAGAGATCCGCCTCAGCCTGACCTTCCGATGAAGCTTTAAGACCAGGCTCTTCCGTCAGTCATTTGGTGGGAAGGAGAGAGAGAGTGGGATGGGTTAGGGGTTTTTTTCTGCACATCAACTGTAATTTTATCCTAGTATTATTATGTTTTTGTCTTTTTATTGTTGTATTTTTATTAATGTGTTTAAATTGGTTATGAGCTATGCCTATTTGCTTATACGAGAGGTAGAAGAGAAATAATTATTTATAATAAATAAATCTATAGTGCAACCACACCTTGAATATTGTGTGCAGTTCTGGTCCTTCAATCTCAAAAAAGATATAGTAGAACCAGAAAAGATATCAAGAAGGGCAAAAAAAATGATAAGGGGTATGGAACGGCTCCCATATGAAGCAAGGCGGCTGGATAAGGTTATGGCTCTTCAGCCTACAGAAGAGACGACGGAGAGGGGATATGACAGAAGTTTATAAATCATGAGTGGTGTGGAATGAGGTAAGTAGGGAACAGTTATATATTTCCCCTCTCAAATTGTACTAGAACTAGGCGACACTCCATGAAACTAACTGGTCATAGGTTTAAAACAAACAAAAGTGGGTTTTTTTAAACTCAACCCACAATTAACTTGTGGAATTTGTTGCCAGATGATGTGGTCAAGGCCAGAAGTATAACTGGGTTTAAAAAAGGATTGAATAAGTTCTTGGAGAGTAGGTCCATTAATAGTTATTAGCAAAGTAGGTTTAGAGGACATAACTTATTACTATTGGGAGCCGGGATTGGACAACAGGAAATGGATTTCCCATTGTGAGTTGATTGAGTACTTCTCCCAAGCACTGAGATTGGTCACTGTCAGAGACAGGATGCTGGGCTCAATGGACCATTGTTCTGACACAGTATATTACTTTGATGTTCTTATGTCCAAGTCTGAGCATTTTTGTCATTAGTGCAAGACTTTTATTAGCCAACCATTTGGCAGGTAAGGATGGGGCTTGGAGAAGTTGGGGTAAAATGGCTTTATATATTATATTTTATACTGTAAGCTGCAGACTGATATCTCCAAAACAGTTCGGAACCATTCATAGCAGTGGCGGTTCACTTGTGGGATTTAGTGGAGCTCAGCCAGAAAAACCTACCCCTAGGGAGGAGCTACTGCTGCTGCCTGAACTCCAACAGGCAGGATTGTTTGCAACCAATCTTAACCTTTGGCTGCTTTGGGGCAGCTGCAAACAAGCTCCATTCTGTGCCTGCTCACAGCTCTCTTTAGCACAGTGCTGGAGGTAAAACCCAAAGAAGCGCTAACCATTGATTGGCCTTCTCTGAGCTCTAACCACAGCACAGCAGCCTGTCTTCAGGAGATATCAGCAGACCTAGAACAGAGCTTGCTGTTGGCTGCAAGGGTTAACCCTAGCTCCCCTTTGCACTTACTAGCAGCTTCTCCAAACACAGACTGCTGTGGGAGCTGTGGGCAGGCTCAGCATGAAGTGTTGCAGTTAACCTAAACAGTTTGGGGTTGGCATGGCTCCAGTCACAGCTGTTGGAGTGAAGTTCAGGCAGCAGCTGCTCCAACTCTTGAGATGAAGGAAGCAGCTACAGATTCCTTTGGAAGCGCATGCTTGCATGCATGTGGGATGTGTGTGTGTGAAAGGGGGTCTAGCAGTGAGTGTTTGAGAGGGGTTAATGAGATATATTGTCCCCCCCCTATCCCCCAGTCATCATTGGTCCACTGGGCCAAAAAGAAGTATTTTGTTGCTGTGACAATTGCATGGCTACCAAGTAGAAAAACTTCTACGTGCAGCCAATATTCCATCTATCAACTGAAGAAAATGATCCATTCTTGGAGGTAAACTCTTTTATATAGCAGAGAATGAAATAAAGCTTTTGTGCACAGAGTATTTTGATCCTCTCTTGACAGTTCTTAAAGATACTTATGAATAAGTCCTATGTTGAAAAATAATGATTTGATATTCCTTTCAACTCAGAACTACTTATTTTAAAATCAGATGTAATCTATTTAGAGGCACAGTTTCATTGCAAGGATGTGAGCTTGAGGGGATAGCAGTTCTCAAAAGTGCACAATATTCCATACTTTGGTTTTGAGCTGCCAACTAAGGAATGAAGATTAGATTTCTAAATAGGAAAGAAAATTGTGATTTAAATGTATTTGAAATTAGTACAAGTCTAGAAACTGAACATATATAGTTGAGAGGTAAAATAGGGTTAGTGGGATAGTTGTTTTATCCCTGAAGTAAAGTTCTTGCTTCAGGTTAAGTTTTCCATTGAAAAATGGAAAAGCTAATAAACTGCTATCTGAGGCCTGTTCTCAAGAAACATGTGTTTTTAGATCTAATTCTTTAGCAAAGAATTGATCCAGCTTTCAGGTCAGATGTGGACAGGCACCTCCAGATTTTTAAGGGACTCCGCTTGGCTGAAGATTAGCCAACTGGGCCTGCCTGGTTCCATGCATTCCTGTGTCCACAGCACACACATTTCTTCCACAAACATGGTAGATAAATTGTAATTGTTGAGAGGAAAGAACAAGCTGACCTACTTGAGCACTGAATAGGGCTTTCTTTACTCCAGCAAACAAAAACATATATCAGAAACACAGGAGGTCTTGAGCAGAGGTAAAAGACCAGCATATTGCCTCTTATTGATTGTCTAAAATAGGCTTAGGGCACTTTCTGATGTGACACAATGTGCACCATTTGCCTCTGGGAAAAACTCCCAGAGGCAAATGAGGCACACCTTTTGTCACGTGGGAATGCGAAGCCATGCAGCTTTGCTGGTGGTGATGCAAATCATGCAGAGCTGAAAAATCCAGCTCTGCATTACACGCATGATCAGTGCCAAAGCTGAGCAGCTTCACTTTTCCCATGTGACAAAAGCTGCATGTTGTTTGCAGTTTGCACCATTTGCCGCCAGGAAAAACTCTGGGAGGCACATTATGTCATGTCTGAAAGCACCCTCAGTTACTTGAAAAGTGGAATCCACATAAGTGGAACTTAGTTGACTCAAAATTCCTTATAAGTTGAACTACATTTTGCCCCCTGTCCTAAGTCAATTGAACATGCTTCATTTTAACATAGGATGACTAAATCTTCCTTTTTTCAGTTTCCTGACGACTGAAAACTGCTGCCCTGAAAGCCATGTCTGTTAAATGGCAGTTAACACACATGCTTTTTATTCTGCACAGCTTAATGGTTCAAATCCAGCCTAAGGAAAAAATGTATTTTTGAGGGTGTCATCAAGCATATGATTACGAGTGATCTGGTTTATATGGTCTAACAGAGTTCCTCACACTTGAGAAAGTTAAGTGAGTCATGGGATAAGAGGAATTTGTCCTGTCATGAATCAGTAGCTTATTAAAGGTTAGGAAACAAAGGGCTTGGCTAAATGATCCTTTTCACAACGAAGAGAAGTAAACAGCAGGATGTCCACAAGGTCTGTATTGGGACTGGTGGTGTTTAATATTTTCATTAATGATCTGGAATAGGGAGTAAAGAGTGATGTGATCAGATCAGCAGATGACACAAAGTATTCAAGATAGATAAGACTGAGGACCTCAGGAAGATTTTCCATGACTGGGTGATTGGGCAATCAAATGCCAGATGAAATTCAATGTTGACAAGTACAAAGTGACCCACGTTGGGAAAAGTAATCCTAACTACGGGTGTGTTCAGACATGATGCTAACTAACCCCAGTTTAACCACACTTGAACATTTCTTATGCATGTTGCAGGGCTGTATTGGTGCTCTATGCAGCCCTGCAACATGCAAAGAAATGTTCAAGTGTGGTTAAACTGGGGTTAGCGTCATGTCTGAAAACAACCACTATGTACACAATGCCAGGGTCTAAATAAAGTGTTACTATTCAGGAAAAGGATCTTGGAGTCATGTGAACAGATTATTGAAAACATCAGTTCTGTATGGAGCAGCAGTCAAAAAGGCAAATAGGCTGTTAAGAATTATTTCGAAAGGGATAGAAAATAAAATGGAAAATATCACAATGCGGCTATAAATGTCTAATGATGTGACCCCACCTTAGGTTTTGTGTGTAGTTCTGGTTGTCCCATCTCAAAAAAAGATATAGTAGAACTGGAAAAAGTGCAGGGAAGGCAACAAAAATGATCAAAGATATGGAATGGCTTCTGTACAAAGATAGGCTTGATAGGTTAGGACTCTTCAGCTTGGAGGATTGAAATGGGATATGATAGATGTTTACAAAACCCTAGGTGGCGTGGACCAAATAAATAGGGAGTTGTTACTTACCATTTCACGTAATAATAGAAATAGGGGACACTCTATGAAGCTTGCTGGCAGTAGATTTAAAATTAACAAAAGGAAATAATTTTTCACTTGTGGAACTTATTGCCAGAGGATGTTGCTAAAGCTAATAGCGTAACTAGGTTTAACAAAAGATTGTTCAGGTTCTTAGAAGAGAAGGTGCATAATAAAGGGCTACTAGTATTTATTTATTTATAGTAAAGTTGATTAGGGGGTGTAACCTCTGTCAGAAGCAGGGAGTACATCGCAGGAAATGGATCACTCCATTGTGACCTGTTGTGTACTTCTCTGAAGTGCCCAAAGCTGGCCGTTATCAAAGAGTAGATGCTAGGCTAAATGAACCATTGGTCTGTCCCAGCATGGCATTCCTTACCTTCTTGTGTACTGGGTCTTGGGCTTAGCAAGATTCCACACCCCCTGATGTTGCATACTTTTCATTTATGACCAAAGTCTGGATTTGAACCAATCTGGATGGATTTTCAAGTACTGCCTAAGATGTGCTAGGAGAGAGTTGGAGGGGGGGGGTCAGGAAAGAGAACCCTGTCTAGCCACCTAGCTCCTCCTCTTGCTCTGGAGTATGTTCCCCATACAGGGGCACAGAAAGATGCATCTCGCTACCACTGATTTTGGTTCCTTTACACTTTACACTTAATCCTATTCCCTTTCAAACAACTTCCTACTACCTCAATTTATAAATATGCTAGTAGAGAGGTGACACCAACCATAATGAGGAATAGAATTCAAGAGGCTAACATAGGGTATTTTCATGCATGATGCTACCATGGGTGGCCACGCTAACTCTGGCATGGCCACTAATGGTGGTGTCTGCTCCCTCCTGCCTGCCAGATGTTTGTGGGCGGGAGCAAAGGTAACCCCAGACCATGGCAGGGCTAACTCCAGGTTGTGAGCTGAGCTCCCTGCCAGCTCACCACCCCAGAGTTAGCCCTGCCATGGTGCAGGGAAGGCAACCCCAGACCATGGTAGAACAGGCCATCATGTCTGATGNTCCACACCCCCTGATGTTGCATACTTTTCATTTATGACCAAAGTCTGGATTTGAACCAATCTGGATGGATTTTCAAGTACTGCCTAAGATGTGCTCCCACCTGCCAGAGATGTTTGTGGGGTGGAGCAAAGGTAACCCCAGACCCTTGGCAGGGTAACTCTGGGTTGTGAGCTGAGCTCCCTGCCAGCGCACCACCCCAGAGTTAGCCCTGCCATGGTGCAGGGAAGGCAACCCCAGACCATGGTAGAACAGGCCATCATGTCTGATGGTCTGCTCTACCTAACTCCGACCAGTGGCCAGGGCTTTTCCAGGCAGACACCAGGCTGCGCTGAGCAGCGCAGAGGGAGGGGCCATGTGAACCATGCCAGCACATCCCCCTGCCTTCTCCCTGCCCTGGCCACCAGCACATTTGTTCATCGGCCGGGCGTGATCCTGCCCGTGGCGAGGGCTCTCACCACAGGCAGGATCAATGCATGAAGGCTCAAAGAGCCGTCATATATGAAAATACCCATAATAGGCCTAAGGCTTAACTACTCTGACAC
Organism: Sphenodon punctatus; assembly: GCA_003113815.1. Taxonomy (NCBI): domain Eukaryota; kingdom Metazoa; phylum Chordata; class Lepidosauria; order Sphenodontia; family Sphenodontidae; genus Sphenodon; species Sphenodon punctatus. Next base: position 1,457,934 of record QEPC01000136.1, on the reverse strand, counting down.
ACTGCTAATACTGCTGCAACATCCTAACAAATAGCTAATTAACTAATGGGCAATATGAAATGACCATCTCCAGTAACTGAATATAAAAAAGTCATTAGCAGCTGCTCTGTAGTTCAAGTGGTAAAGCTTTGAAAAGGCAATCTGAAGGTCAAAGTTTGAAATGTAACTTAAGGGATTTCTATGTGTGTGACTGGCTACATTTTTAAAGTTTGCTTTCTTAAAAATTATTTTTCAACTCTGTTTCAAATGTAGGCAGTGGGCTATTTTAAATTTGAATTCTACTGTCACCACTAATAGAGTTAACTCCAGGCCAGTAGGAGCAGCCAATCCCAATGAAGCTAAAGCTGCCTCCCCAGCTACCAGCTCATGGATCTGTGATGGGGTCAGACAAAGTGTTGGGTCCTAATCCAGGAAGATGCCAAAACCAGAGGCTTGTCAGGCAGCATGATTAGATGTGACATCAGGAAATGATCCAAGGCAAGGGGTGTGCATTGGTTTTAGTTATTTGAGTAACTAAAATGAAAGTCCCATTTTTGTTTTTGTTATTGCAATAACAAAAGCAGACAAAAATAGTCTTGAAAAGTTGGGGAGAAACAAAATATTTTGAAAAAATTCCCAAATATTCTGGGACATAAGTATCTGGTTGTAACGTCTTTGTTTTCCATCCAATTTCCATGAAATGTGAAAAAATTGTGCCCCTCACCCAAGGGACGATCCCTGTCAAATTTCAGAAAGATTGGATAACAGGTTCTGATTTTTAGAAGCAATTTAATTTTTGTGATTTTAACAGAGGTTAAAGAAGTTCGGTATTCTAACTTTTTTTCCCCCCCCCTGTAAAGGCTGGTCATGCTGCTAGGGATCCGTGGCGTGCGGGCCGTTGCTAGGCAATGGCCCGATACCCGGAAGTTAGGAGCCGCTGCAGGGATCGGGGCAGGGGGGCGGAGCTACTCTAAACGTGGTGCGTGCTCCTGGCCCCGCCCCATTGTGCACGTGAGGTAGCAGGACGCTCGGCGCGGGTTGGGGCCCCGCCCTGAGCACACCGGCGTGCACTCAGGGCTTTACTATAAATCAGACCGGCGGGGCTTGGGTTCCCTGCCGGTAATCATTATTGAGAGACTGGCCCCCCCTTGCCTTGGTATCCTTGTTACTGTCCTTGAGCTGTGGATAGTGAGAGCGAGTGTGTGAGTGCTGGAGTGTGGATGACCCCCGTGTTCCCCCCTTCCTGAGAGCGAGGAGTGGTGAGTGATTGAGTCAAGACCTGTATTGTTGTGTGACCACCCTGAGAGTCTGAAGGTGAGTGGCAGGGGAACCATTTCCTTAAACCCCGTGTCTACTACCCAGCCCTATACTCCCCTTTCACATCCCTTGTGAGTGTGTCCTGTCCTTCACCAATCCCTTCTGTGATTCCCAGTCCCCCTCCCTTCCTTCCCCATTCCCCAGGGTCCTATCCCCTTCCCCTGTTACCATCACCCTCCTGTGCATGGTGCCCCCGACCCAGTGCAGCTCCCCGATCATCTGGTATCTCCCTTGTGCAGGTCATTGTTGCCCTCCGGGGCAAGGGGATACCTCTCTCCTCTGTCCCAATGATGAAAAGGGTTGCCCTCTGAACAGGAGGGAAAGCCCACCTAACACCCTGAGGGACCTTCTAGTTGCCACTAGAGGAGTTTGGTTGAGAGGTCGCCCCCTCCCCTTGGGTGTCCCCTACCCCCTCTTTCTTCCCTGTCCTTCCCTTCCTCCTCCCTTCCCCCGTGACACCGACTGGTCCTGATTTTATAAGCATCATGGTTTGTAAATGTATTTCTGACTGTAACCTCTTTGCTTCCCATCCAATTTAGATGGAATTTGGACAGATTGTACCCCTTATCCAAGGAATCATCCCTACCATATTTCAGAACGTTTGGATAAAGCCTCCCAATTTTATTAGCAATTGAGAGTTTGTGATTTTAACAGAAGTTGCGCAAACACTAGTTCTGAAAATTTGGGGACAAAAATGAAATTTTCAGGACATAACTGGGACTTCAGGCAGCAAGAACGAGGGGGAAGGAGCCCAGCAATTAAGAGACATGATTGACACATCCAGGCAGGCCAGTTGACATCCCAAACACATCCTGCAGCACAATGACAGAGGACATAAGAGAATCCCTTATTGACTTTTTCCTAAGCAGATGCTTCCAACTTCCCAGTAACAAGCAGGGAGGTTGGGATGGGCATAGCACAGAATGAGGATACATGATTGATATTTCTACTGGCCAATTGGCACAAAACACACAATATGGACTGTGACAAACATAAGAGAATCCCTGGTATAGGTTCAGTTTTGATGCTGCTCAGGCTTCCAACTTGTCAGTACCCAATCACTGCAGTCAGGGAGACCTAGGTGTGGCATCGGGGAGCAAATATAAGCTTCTTCCAAGCTGCACAGCCCCCACCATCGCTAGATCTTGGCCTTTTTTACATGAGATGGTACCACTCATGCCCATGCAGTGAATCTGCGTGTGTATGAGTGGTACTGTCTTGTGTAAATCCCACAGCCGGTGATGGGGGTGTATGCATGCTCCCATGATACATGCATCCCCACTCACTGCCCCCCACCCCCCATCCCTACGCATGGAGCAACCAGGGAAAACGGTATTCAACAAAATGGACACCCCCCCACTCCAAAACAACTGAAAACTGCAATCCCCAAATACTGTCCCATGCAAAACTCTGGGTGCTTAACGCATATGCCATCCTCATCACTCTTGATAAGAGTGGCATCCTGTGTATGCAATGAACGCACCTGGTTCTTGGCTGAAGAGCAGCTGGCTGTTCAGTTGCATGGGATACACTGTTAGAGTCACAGTCCCATCGTTGACTGGCTGTAGTTCTGTCTTGGCAGCGGAAGCAAGAGCTGGCTCAGTGGGCACAGGGACTTGTACTGGTTGTCCTGATCTTCAGGCAGCAGCTGTCTGTTCTCCTTGCAGTCCATGGAAAGTGGATGACAGGGAGGTAATTTCAGCCACCTGCTTAGAGTTACGAGTGAATGCCGTCTTGCAAAGGCTCAATGCGACTGGCCCCATCAACACAGAGGAAATGGTCTAGTTGCTCAAAATACTGGAATAAAGTACTGCAGTGCTCACCCAGAATGAGGTTGTCATAATCTGGCCCAGGATTAATGTAATTTAATACTCGCATATCCACTCAAGATTTTTGGCATTTGACAGCTCAATGAAATAGCAATTAACTTCTCAGTTACTGTCTTTTGAAATTATTAAATTAGTTGCAGTTGTAGCTAATTTATCTGTGCAAAATCTTACTATCGTAATCCCCTATGGGGATGGATTCAAGTGCTAGCATGATTAAAATACTAACCACCCCATCTTGGCATTTGGCCTCATGATGAGAGAAGATGAAACGTCACAAGGCTCACATTGGGCATTTTTACACACATCTTAAAGTGCTGGTCTTTCAAGCTTCTGGGTTTACTGTTGAAATGCAAGGACTGTGAGATCATTGCACTGATTGTCCCAATGCAGAGTTTACAGAGGAGCGTGAGTAGCTAATCATTAATAAGCAGGCAGGAAGCATATTTAAGTTTAAGTAGCTTTATTAAGAAATACATGTAGGATAGGAAAGGCCTACATCTATACTAAGTCCTAAGACTAGGTGTGTTCAGGAGGGAACTAGGAGAAGCTCTCTGAATATCTCTCAGGCACAAAGAGATAAGAAACATCCTGAGGAGAGAAGATTACCCAATCAGGTCCTAGTCAGGAGTAGAACTAAGTGGATGGGGGAAGGGTTCCCTGATCTGACTGTCTACTCCTGCTGTTTCTAGCAAACAAACAGGATAAGGTGCTTAGGGGAGATGTAACTAAGGAATGCATTTCCAACATTTACAAGTCCACAAGTAAGTTCCAGATGCGTTCTTCTCTCTCTCTCTCACACACACACACACACACACTGCCCTGAGGCAGCCTAAAGTAGCTGCAGCTGTGGATGTGAGGGGCTGCCATGGAAACTAAGTGACAACAGCTGCCTGGAGCAAAGCAGTTTACCAGGAGAACTTTTTACACACAAAAGTTCTGGGAGACATTCTATGCAGAAGTTCAAAGAGCCAGATGTTTAAGATCTGGGTGAGTGATTTAGACACACAGAAAGTTCAGGATGTAACAGTAAACATGCAGGAGAAATGTGTGTGTAAGAACACCCATTATTGCAGTGTTGTTTCCAGACAAGTGCCTCCCCCCCCCCAGTACCCACCATGCTTGTGTGAAAACCCCACTGGTAGCCAATGGTTAACCAGTGAGTACTGGTCGGGTACTGGGTGGGCAATGCACTTGTCTGAAAACACCCACTGTCTTTCCTCCTCCTTATGTCCTAACCCTCAGTTGCAGACTCAGTCTGTCAGGTATTGCGTTCCAGTATACTTGGTGCTTCAGAAACAAATGGGACAGTCTCCTTGGTTGAAAACAGACAGGCAACTTTATTCTGCTCCAAGATCAAACACAGCTTAGCTAACACTGGCCTTCTCTAGACTGCCCCCTGCTTCCTATTCCTGCGCAAACCCTGGGGTGGAGTAGTTTGGATCTGCCACTAACAAAAGGCATTCCCACATACTGACTTGGATCCTGGACTAGTTCCTTCAGACAGTACATCAGGAAACCTCCTGCCTCCCTCCATACACACATTGCATTCCTGGAAAGCTGACACGAGATTTTGCTGGCTTATATTTTTTTCTTTTGTTTTAACAGGGTCTCTCTACATTTCTGGGTTTAACCTGAAACTTCCCTGAACTTTCTCCCCAGCACCTCAGAGCTTGGCCTGCAACAGGTTAACTCCCCCTTTATCTTGGCTCTGTGTATAACTTGTAGGGTCACTTTCTATGTCTAAAAGGAAACCTCATCCATATTTTCCTAATTGCCAACACAAAGTGCTTTAGCACAACACTAACACAACACACGCTTCTGCAGAGGTTTCCTAGTGGAAGAAATGTTTGGGGACCAACATGGAAACCACATCCTCTCTCTAGATTACCTAGTGGGGCTCTCGCCCCACCAAGCTCCCCAGCTAGTAGGGTGAAGTAGTTTGGGGTATGGATCGAGGGAAAAGAAAGTTGTCCATTGTGTCTTGGCCCATACATGGGGAAGCCCAAGCAAATGAACTTGGGTGACTTGCGCATAAACACTCTACTTTTAAGCAGTTAACAACAGTGGTATCTACTGCTGCTCAATAGAATATAAGGGGAACAATAATAATTAATTTCCTTTACTGTGTATGGACTGCGCTTCTCTGCCAGTGGTGTTCACTGAAGTAACTGCACATATCACTCCAGGAAGGCATATATACACACAGCTGAGTAGTTACTTGAGAGTGAAGTTCACTTCTGCAAAAAAAGACACCAAACACCTGCTATTAACTTCATAGTGGCCCAAAACTATTGCATAGTGGAGTGTTTCCATGATCACAAAAGAAGCTAACAACAAAACCCTTTATTGTACATTCATAGATTTGTGACTTTTGTACAATAATGGGTTTTGTTGTTTCTTTGGTGATCATGGAAACATTCCACTATGCAGTAGTTGTTTAGTATGGCCGTTAGCTGAAGTGGCCCTGATATCTGACAAAAATGACAGTATTCACCTGTGACAGTATTCACTATAGGCTGGATTTTCTACAATCTGCTCTCATTTACCTATTGGTGTAAAGTTCTTCTGAAAATCTGGTCATTGATGTTATAATGGGAGTGGCTGAATGCTCAGCACCTTTTAAAATATGACCCTTATTTTGGTGCCTCAATGGAAGTGGAGCTCTTCTGAAAATCTGGTTCTGATTTTGGGTACAGAACCCCTGAAGATCGGTGACTATATTAGTAATAACTAATGCCAAATGTCACAGACTGAGGCTGTTTTTAAATGATACATTTAGAACATTCTAGGGGTTTTATATCATTATGAAAATAATTATCTAAATTGTTAAAAAGTTTAAAATGTTGATGCTTCCGGGTTTTAGAATGTTTTTGTAAAATACCTTTTTCAAGGTTTTATCAGAAGATTCTAAATAATGAATGTTATACAACAGTCATTTCCCCCATCTGTGCAGGTGGTATTATTATTTATTATTTAGGGCCATAGGCCAAAAAGCATCTGTACAGGTAGAGCTTTATATTGCTACAGTACAGTGGTGGCTTGACTGTCCCGTCTCTCTATCCACTGTGTCTACTTTGGTATTAAATTTCTCAATTAAAAGTGGGAGTTGGACTTGCATTTTTTCCTGTTCTTCTTTGCTTGTCTTGCCCACTTTTCAGACCTCTGGCAAAATTATATTTCCACACACCATTTTCAAGGTCACTGCTCTTCCAGCTGCTTCTGATGTCTTTCAACTGAACAGACCTGTCCGGCATGGCTTCCTCCACATGTTCCAATAGTCCCACCAAAAGTGCAAACGCTCATTCCCCACACTGGACCCATGAAGAGACTAAATTATTTTTTAATACAAATACGACGGGAAGAATATATGCGGCAATGTATGTTAAAATCTCATTAAAATGTGGACATTTTTGCGGAGTTATCAAAAATAATGGCAGATAATGACTACATCCGCACCCCCTGAGCAACTCCAAACCAAGGCAAAGGTTCTGGAGTATGAGTATAAGCCAGTGCCAGCCCGAGGCATGTGCCACCGGCGTCCAGGCACATGGCCTCATGACTACGGGGCCCCGCACCACCACCGCAGGTTGGAGTCTTGCCCGAACTTACCCCCCCACCCCCCGGCTGCTGCTGCAACAGCGCCCAGCCCAGGCTCCGGAATCCCAGGCTGGGATTTCAGAGCCTGGGCCTGACGCTGCTGCAGCTGCCTGCAGCAGCAGCCTGGGGAGTCAGGCCGGGGCATCGCCGCATCCTCTGCATGGCCTCCCATCCCCTCCCAGCGGCAACGGTGGCAAAAGGAGAGGAGGAAACACTGCCCCCGCCTGGAGCCTGGCCCTTCCAGGAGCTCCCCCCCCCTTCTTCCCCACCCCTCTAGGGTCCCGATCATTGCTCCCCAGATTATTTCCCCAGGCCCCATTCCTGCCCCTCTAGGGTCCCCCATATTCCCCACCCCAGAACAGGAGTCCTCTTCCTTCCCCCCCCCAGGGTCCCCATCTCTGCCTACCACCCCAGGATCCCTCTGTCCCTTTCCTGTCCTCCTAGGGTCCCCCATATTCCCCCCTAGGGTCCCCATCACTGCCCCCACCCCAGGTTCCCTCTGCCCATTTCCTGCCACCCTAGGTCCCTCATATTCCCCCCTAAGGTCCCCATCACTGTCCCCCACCCCAGGATCCCTCTTCCCCTTTCCTGCCCCC
>QEPC01000136.1:1419226-1432048 GCA_003113815.1 Sphenodon punctatus | reverse complement strand
CCCGCCATCAGGGTTCTGGGGCCAAGCTACAGGCAGGGAGGGCTGTGGCCAATACCTAGAAGCTGCCACTCTAGCCCCAGGACCCATCGTCATTGGTCTGGGGCCTGTCATTCCTCGCACCGAGAGACTTTGTTCAACCACACCAAGAAACAGCCACTCCAACCCCAGGACTTGCCATCAGGGTTCTGGGGCCAAGTTACAGACAGGGAGGGCTGTGGCCAATATCTTTAAGCTGCCACTCTAGCCCCAGGACCCGCCATCAGGGGCCAAGTTACAGGCAGGGAGGGCTGTGGTCAATATCCAGAAACTGCCTGCCACTCCAGCCCCAGGACCCACCCTCAGGGTTCTTGTGCCCTGTCATTCCACTCACAGGGCACTGTCATTCCACCTTTTCTTTACACAACCTACTGTTTATGGCGAGAGAGAGAAATAAGAAAGAGAAAGTCTCCCCACTGCTAGAAAGAGAGAGAGAGACACGATCCCACCCATGCTGTCACCTGCGCTATATGGCCAGAGAGAGAGAGAGAGAGAGAGAGAGGGGTTCCCAGCTAGAACAAGAGGGATTGGGGTTGGAGGGGGAGAGGTAAGTGTATCTCTATCCAGCTACCCTGGCTCACACCTGCCAGAACCAGGAAGAACTCCCATCTGTGCTCATGCGCCCTATGCCCATTGCCCACATCCACCATGCAGCAAACCTACCATAATGAGATGGAATATAACACAACGTATTATATGTGCCTACCTGCCTGGCTGCCTGTGTGCGTTCCTGTACCTGCTGCTACCACCTATCGCATGATTGAATGAAGTGTGCCCAATAGGCTTTAGGCTGTCATTCCACTATCCCTGAATCAGTCATGCCTGCCCATCCCAGGAACCATCAACTAGATTCTGGGACCATCATTCCAGTCACTGGGGGCCGCATTCCATTCCACTGCATCCAGATGCACGCCAGCCTAACCCCACCCCCCCAACAGCCTACTCCTCCGCTCCCACACATGGATGCCCGCTGAAGCTGCTCAAAATAAAAGCCCCTCTGACCACCAGCTCCCTCCACCTGCTGCCCGCTACCAAGGAGCCTGTCTCTCTTTCTCTCTGTCACACCCACCCACACAAACACAAGCCCTTCACCTCCTGGGGGACTGTCTGCAAGTTGAGACCCTGCTGCTGGCACAGCACATCTTTGGGTTAATAACTACACTACATGCGGTGGCAGGTGCTGCTGGTAGTGATCGACAAGAGATTCTGCCACCTGCCAGCCAGAACTTCAGCACATAGGGATAAAAGATTGGACAGGTCAAACGAAGCTCGTAACAAGAAATACAACAACTTCTACTAAAACTATTTAAATAACAAGAACAAAACAACAACAACATTCTGAAACCAAAAGCAAACATTCAAAGGAAACTTATAAATTAAACTATATGTCAATGGGCCTGTCCCCTGAACTTGGGGGGAAGACAACAACCGTTGGGGCACAGCACAGGGCTGAGGGCCGGCCACCCAGGACTCTTCCAGCGTATAGCCATGGGAGACGGCAAACTCCAGGGCCCCTTGCATGTCCAGATGCCACCTGGAGAGCGCCTGGTGGTACATTTCCAGGCGTTCCATCTCAGCGGAGACGTACTGGCCGTACGCCTCCACCTTCTTCCTCTCCACCTGGACCACCTGGAACTGCTCCACCAGGCGGTTCTCCATGGTAGCTGCTGTCAGCTGCAGGCCGGCCACAAAGTTCCGGGTGGGCCTCTCTAACTCGGCCCGAAAGGCCTTGACCTCAGCAGACTCCTGGGGCCCAGGGGTCTCCACATCAGGGCTGGGGGGGGGGGGGGGGGGNCACTTACAGGTTGCCTTCCCCCCCCCTTCTTCTGGCACTGTTCCTCAGGCTCCACGGCCACACCAGAGTCCTCCTGCTGCCTCACCGTCCGGCCGTGAAGCTTTTCATCATGGGTGTGGCCTCCTCTCTCTGCCTCCTTAATCTTTTGCCGCAGATCTAAAGAGCATAAAAGATAGGAACATAAGAAGTGCCATACTGCATCGACCAAGCCCTGCCTGCATTCAAGCCCTGCCTGCAGTCTGTCTCCACAAGTGGATGGGTGGCCAATCTCTCTCTGCAGGGGACTTCCATTCCTAACAGGTCATAGGGCAATCCATTCCTGTTGTTCCAACCCCCGTGTCTTACCTTGCAGATGGCGATTCCATCACCCTTGTCATAAAACCTCCAGATATTGGAGCAGTTTGTCTGCTGACTGTCTGGGGGTGGCACTGGCAAGTCTGACCTCCACCTGGGTGTCCTGCATGGTGGGGCACCAGCGCCGGCATCCAATTTTTCTCTGAAACAGGAACACATAAACAATACGTAAGTAATAGAATGCATTTATGATGATGCCTCTAGTCCTCCCTCCTTGGGTGCTAGGGATGGCAACGGGAGATGGTGACCCTGGCTGGCACATGCAAATCCTGCCCTCCCTGGGGTGCTTCTAGGGAGGGATGGCATTGGTGAGACCCTGGCTGACACGTGCCAATCCTGCCCTCCCCGGACCTGGGGTGCTGCCTGCTAGGGAAGGATGGCATTGGTGAGACCCTGGCTGGCACGTGCTAATCCTGCCCTCCTTGGGGTGCTGCCTGCTAGGGAGGGATGGCAATGAAGAGACCATGGCTGGCACATGAAAATCCTGTCCTCCCTGGGGTGCTGCTAGGGAGGGATGGCAATGGAGAGACCCTGGCTGGCACGTGCAAATCCTGCCCTTATTTGGGGGTGCTAGGTAGGGACGGCAACTGGAGAGTGGGGATGGCTGGCAGGCACGTGTTTGGGTGGGGTGCTGCTCGTGCTTGTGCCTGACTGCTGGAAGAGCCCCCCACATTACAGTACCCTCTCTCTCTGTGGCAGACATCCACTGCTACCCGCTGATGCCCATTGTTTGTGCCTGACTGATACCCACCACCCATGTACCCACCCGCATGCCAGTGAGCTCGCTCTAATGGATAGAGCCTTAAGTTTCTTGTCTTCAAAGTAAAAAAAAGTTTAAAAACCTGGCAGCAGTGGCAGCAGCACCTCCTGTGCCTGCCGGCTCTGGCTCCTCCTCCACCACCGAAGGTCCAGCAGCGGCCGGAGGAACCTCTTCCTCCACCACCAGCTCCGCCACCTTGGCTTCCACCAGGCCTGGCGTTTAATGGTGGTGGCACTGGTCACCTTCTTCTCCATTTTTAAAAAAAAAACACACACCCAACAGCCAACACAACACACACAGCACCCACCAACACTCACCAACCAGCCAAACCAAAACCAACACTCACCACACAGCCAAAACACACACAAATCAGAAACGAACACACAGCCAGCCACAACACATGTTCTCACCCACACAAGCTCCACACGCACTCGAATTTCCTGTTTCCGGGGCAATCACGGGCTCTCGCGATACTTTTTCCAAACGCCTGAACCAAAACGAACACGACCAAACCGAACAACCGAACCCAAATGCGGTGAACGAACTGAACGCCTGAACCGAACACATGAACCGAACACAACTGAACCTAACGGCCGAACCCGAACCGCAATCTGTTCACCCATCCCTAGTGCATGCACGCGTGTGTGTGTGTATGTGTGTGTATGTGTATGTATGTGTGTGTGTATGTGTATGTATGTATGTATATGTGTGTGTGTATATATATATATATACACCCCTTCCTGCACCCTCACGCACTCCTCCCAAGAGTCTGAGGTTGAAACCCCTAGCCTCCCCTGACCCCCACCCTCCTCCTCACACTCAGGGCCCCTCCTTCACCCTTTTGCACTCATCCAAGGAGGCTGGGGTGGTGGTGACCACAAGTCTACCCTGACCCCCACCCTCCTCCTCACACACCACCCAAGTCTCTTGGAATGGGTGCTCTGTGTGTGAGGAGGAGGGTGGGGGTCTGTGTAGGTTTGGGGTCACCACCACCTCAGCCTCCTTGGAGGAGCACGAGAGGGTGAAGGAGGGGAGCCCTGAGTGTGAGAAGGAGGGTGGGGGTCGGGGAGGCTAGGGGTCACCACCACCCCGGCCTCCTTGGAGGAGCACGAGAGGGTGAGGGATGGGGGCCTTGTGTGTGAGGAGGAGGGTGGGGGTCAGGGGAGGCTAGGGGTTTCCACCTCAGACTCTTGGGAGGAGCGGCACACACTGGAGTGTAACGCACCAGCAGGGCCCTTTCCATTTCCATAACTCAGTGGAATGGAGTGCCCCAGTAGGGTCCTTTCCATCCCGGCAACCCCCTCCCATATGCACACACTGGAATGGAGTGCCCCAGCAGGACCCTTTCCACCCCGGCAACCCCCTCCCATACACACACACTGGAGTGGAATACCCCAGCAAAGCCCCTTCCATTTCCACATCTCAGTGGAATGGAGCACCCCAACAGGGCCTTGTCCACCCAGGCAGCCCCCCTCTCATGCATAGAGTGGAACGCCCCAGCAGGGCCCTCTTCCACAAGCACACACTGGAGTGGAACACCCCAGCAGGGCCCTTTCCATTTCCACACCTCAGTGGAATGGAGCGCCCCAGCAGGGCCCTCTTCCACCCCGGCAGCCCCCCTCCCACAAGCACACACTGGAGTGGAACGAATGCCACAGCAGGACCCTTTCCATTTCCACACCTCAGTGGAATGGATCACCCCAGCAGGACCCTCCCACCCCCCAACCCGGCAGCCCCTTCCCAAAAGCACACATGACAGAAACAAATGTGCAAAATGTTGCACGCCCTCACCCCCAGGAGGAGGTGCAGAGGGAATTGGGAGGGCGGAACCTCTTCTTGGGGGCGGGCCCACAACCTCACTCTGCCTCTCCCACCTAAACTCTAGCCTTGTCCCCCTCAGCCTTCTGATGGGTCCCCACCACCACTGCACCCAGACGCGATGGGACTGCAGGCTCCTGGTTTCTGCAATAAAAATAATTCATTAGCCTGCAGTCCTTCTGTGTCTGTCTAGAAGCCTCCAGAACCCCATCTGTGGGATCTCATCTGCAACGGACTGCAATATCCCTCTCCCCCACTGCACAGATGCAGTGGGACTTCAGCTGGCCTACTGTGGCTTGATATCCCACTAAGTAAGTAAACTTTATTACTGCGTGACCGAAGTCATTGCAGAGTACAATATAAATATAAAATAAATGATCAACAAGTAATACACATGATAAACTAATAAACAAATCAGGAAATACTTCCTTCATACTATAATCATGTACATATAATATTCCACACAATCTTGGCCTGCAAACCAACAAAAATAAAAGAACTCCAGAACTGAAATGAAGACTTCAACCACAGTGACATGGAATGGTCACAGCGATGGTCCTGGACCTCAATGGCAACAGAAGAATGCAATATTTTACTGCCAGCCACCCCCCACCAGTGCACTTCACGACGCATTGGTTTTTTTTTTATTTTAGTGGGTGTTTCTGCTGAGCCTCTGAAGTCACTAGACCCTCTGTGTCTGGAGCCTAGACCATGGGAAACTACGGACAGTCCAGAAGAGATCATGAAACAAAGAGTGCTCCAGTCAGATAACATTAGGTAAGTGATGGCATGGGGATTGGGAGGGTCTGGGACCTCCACTTTGGGGACAGACCCCAAAAGGGGCTAAATGAATAGATCTTCATTCTCTGTGTCCAAAATGAAATTCAAACATCTCAGAAGCAGTAACACCTAACTTGCTCTTTTTGTTTTCTTTTCCCCTCCGAGATCTCGGATTCCACGCCTCGCATCGCTCTCTTTGTGGACATTGCAGAAAGTAGAAAAAGCCGGGCAGAAGAGAGAGCTGCAGCAGACAACAACTGAGTCCCCTTTCCCTTGTTCCCCACTGAAACCCATCTTCCCCTTCCTCTTCTTGTGCACCAAAACAAAACCCTTTCCCCTCCTATTTCTCCTCTGTCCTGTCTTTCTCTTCCCTTTCATTCTCTTCTGATTTGGTTTGTCGCAGGACTGGGAGCTAACTCAGTCTTCCCAGTTCTCCAAGCATGAAGGAAGGCTTCTGTCCTGAAGTTTACACCTTTGGAAGACTACAGGTGGCCAAGGAGGTCACAAAAATCGAGGGTTCAGAGGTTCAGGATAAAGGTAGGTGATGGCAACGTGATCTATTTTTTTCATGCTGGGTTACAGAAACAATGGGGTCTGGTTGGGGGAGGCCAGGTGGGTGATGGCAATGTGGTTTTTTCTATTCTGCAGCACAGACAGGACCGACTGAGAGAAAGGCAGTGAGAGGAGGGCATTCTATAACCCAACAGCTACGAGAATTGGACTTGTAGGCTATGTAGCTCTTGGGTTAAGCCCTGCCCGGGGCCAAGCCAGCATCAGTCTCTCCCATCCTGTTGTTATCCCCGGGAACTCCCAGCCACTTGGTCCAACAGATTTGTACCAAGTGGCCAGGAGTTCCATCAGTTAACAACAGGAGTGGCCCAAGTGGCCCATGCGCAGGACAGTAGGGACATCCCATCTCCCTCACAATCACAAGGAGCAAGTCTGCTCATCATCCAGCCCACATTGGCTCAAAGCAAAACTGGGACCACCACCAGCACCAAGAAGAGGTACAGAGGGCATTGGGAGGATGGAACGCTCTCCTCCAGCAACTGACCAACTGACCACTTCACCTCCAGACACAGTTCTGTCCCCAGGTCTAGTTGAGTCATGTGCCAGAGCCCGACTAAAGTCTGAGGACACATTGCATCTAGAGGAAGGCACCTCCATAACACCAGCCAGCCATTGCCAACTGTGGGACTGACCTCTTCTACACATCAGCATGGAATGCAACATCTTCACGACCCACGACTGCACCTTCAGACTTAGGGCGTTTTTAAACGTGCTCTCTCCCGAGCGCGTTTTGGAGAAGACGGCTCCAAAGCAGGTTTGGGAGAAAGCCGGGTTTGGGAGAAGTCGTCTTCTCTGCCCCAGCCCCAGTAAATTTAATCACTGGCTGGGGGCTTTAGAGGGCGGAGGGGGTTTGTCAGCACTGCCTGGAGGAGGCAGTTTTCGCTGGCTTTCTCCCCTGCCTCCCCCCCCCCCCCCTTCCCCTGCTTGCAAACCAGGTAACGTGGTGGTTCCCAGGGACACAAGTGAGGGGGCAGGAATCCTTGACTGGTTTGATGCGGGAAAGATCCGGCATCAAACCGGGCCAAACATTTAAACGATCACAAAGAAAGGCGGCTGATTAAAGGATCAGCTGCGTTTTTTGTATCATTTAAAAGTGCCCTTAGAGGGACTTCAGAGTTCTGTGGTGTTCTGTCAAGCTTTCCAAGGATCTCATGAAGTCCCTGTATGTCTTGAGGCCTCACAACGTCATTAGCCATGGTACCTCTACTTTGGAGGGAGGTCAATGTTAAGGGGGCACAATGGCACAATTAAAAAATCTGTCTCAAATTCAAACAGCACGCACATTTTTTCTTTCCCCCTCCAATTTCTCCGAGATGTTGTTGGATTCCACGCCTTGCATCGCTCTCCCTGTGGATGTTGCAAAAAGTAGAAAAAGCCGGGCAGAAGAGAGAACTGCAGCAGACTACAACAATGGAGTCCCCTTTCCCCTGTTCCCCACTGAAACCCATCTTCCCCTTCCTCTTCTCGTGCACCAAAACAAAACCCTTTCCCCTCCTATTTCTCTTCTGTCCTGTCCTTCTCTTCCCTTTCATCTCTTCTGATTCAGCTTGTCACAGGACTGGGAGCTAACTCAGTCCTCCAAGTCTGAAGGAAGGCTTGTGTCCTGAAGCCTACACCTACGGAGGACTACAGGTGGCCAAGGATGGCACAAAAATTGAGGATTCGGAGGTTCAGGATAAAGGTAGGTGATGGCAATGTGATCCATTTTGGGGGTCTGATTGGGGGAAAGAGTGAATGGGACCACAGAACACTCTCTATCCCCCTAGTAGACAGCTGCAAGGAGTACTCAGGGTTAATGTCCCTCCCTCCAATGTTAACTCTGTGAACTACACTTGCTGGACTGCTGTTTTAGGCCCTGCCTCAGGAGAGATGGAAAGCCTCTTCTGGGGGTCCCATCCACTGCCTGTCCCCATGGTTGGGGCTATGGCCAAATGGGGGGAGAGAGGGTTTTATTTGTGAGTCTCACTAAATTTGGGATTGATTGACACTGTGGTGTGTTCGTTGTGTTGGCATTGGAACTGTTGGCATTGCCAATATATGGTTGTGGGTGATTTTAGGAGATCCTGGGACACCGAAATAGCGAAAACAAAAAACAGTTCATTTTTTGGCATTATTTCCTATAGGGGGTCATTTTAGGGGTAGTAATGGATTTGGCTATGATTAAATATTTATTTAAACAGTCACTGTTGGTAAGGTATGGTTGTAAATGTTAGCAATGGAAATATGTGGATCATTATGGGGATCTCAGGGAGCGGGACACAATAGATTTTGAATCTAGTTGAGGGTTGAACAGGATTTTGTCATTGAGTCGGAGTAGTCACTCACTTGCAAATTAAACTGCGTGCTTGACTGACGTCCCACTGTGCGAGTGTCCTCCACTGGCAGTTGCTGTTATCTGATTTCTGATTGATTTGATGATGATTTGAGTGCTGTGGAAAAACCCCTATTTTTAAAGGAAAAAAAGTCATAGTGGGGGCTACTGGGGCTAAGTGTAGTCTGGTGGTTAGCAGTTAAGGAAACAAGTGAATCTGTCATTGAATCTTTACAAGAGACATGTTGTCTTTATTACAGGTAATTTCAGTTTTTTCTCCCATTGATTTCAATGGGAAAAAATCCAGTACCGGTAATACCAGTTTTAATCTGATAATCCGAGATCTGATAAAACCGGTATCCGATATTTTCCACCAAGCCCCACCCCTAGTTGCCATGCAATGTTGGTTGTGGTACACCTTTGTAAATGAAGAACACATTGTTGGAATAATCAGTGCATTGGACTGTGCTTTAGCCCTGGTCTTGTGGGGACATATGCTCCAGCAGGGGAATAGTATAACAGTATGCAAATAATTGAATAAAAATGTCTTCCTTTCTCAATCGAGTATCATTTCCTTAGTGTATGTGAAGTCATAGACCCTTTTTACACAGGGCTCTCCCACTCATGAACATGCAAAAATCTGCATGTTCATGAGTGGGAGAGGCCTGTGTGACAGATGCAGCGCAGGTGTGCATGGTGAGTGGGGGTACGTGCATGTTCCCACCTAACACACATCCCCACGCATCCCCATGCATGGAGCAACCGGGGGAAATGGAGGTTGCTCCGTGTGTGGGGATGAGTGGGGGGAGTGTGCGGGGATGTGTGTGCACCTGTATGCATCCCCCACCCATCCACTGCGCGCACACCAGCGTGCCCATGGACACCCCCACCCCCCTGCAGGGGCCATGTAGAAAAGGCCTAGTCTCCTAGTTTGGCTGTCCCCCAGAATCTTGCTGGAATAACAAGATAGCCAAGCCAACAACCTGAAATTTTTCTGTTTAAAAAATCAGAACAGCTTTTTTTGAAGTTAAAGAAAAACAAAGAAACAAAAATGTGATACTTTATTTTAAAAATGCAAGTCACCTCTGAAGGGATTTAGCTTTCTTAAAATTGGACATATTGTAATAATATACAATGTGGCTGGTGGTGGTGGTGGTTGTTCAACAAAAAGTCATTACTTTTTGCTATGAACTTATGATTTGCCTGAAACTAAGCTGCTTTTCTCTAAATAGTTCCATTCCTTGAAGAATGAAGTCACCTAAATCAGAGCACAAAAGTGCATAGTTCATCTTGACACACAATTCAGCTTTAATAAGCTCTATAAACTCAGTATATTTGCCGTATGACAAGTTATTCATAATGCTGAGCATTTGTTTCAATAGGATCATCACATTGTTCACAGGGATTTCTCTCCAACCAATTTCAGCAGCTATGGAAAATAGTATAAATAACTGCACTCATCTCTAATTAAAAGAAATCTGATACTGGAGCAGGAGTTCTTGGAGAGTGTGCCCAACTGTTCAAAGAAGCAATTATCATTCACGTTAACCTAAGCTTCCTTCAGCAGCTACTGTAAGTGAAGAACATGCCACTTCTTGGTTTTAGATGAAGACAAATTTTCATCACAATTGAATTAGCCCATGCTCCATCTGTGCTCTGATTTGAAACATCAGAAAGGTGCTGACTCAGTTTCAGATTGCACTGTAGATAGAGTCAGTACTGCAGCACCCTTTTTTAATGAACCACATAGCGGGTCTGTGGTTGACATTTCACTCAGTTCAAATATTGACTTCAACAGTTCAAATATCCTTCAATTCAACTTTGAGGTGAAGGGAATCCATCTTAATAATGAAGGGTTTCAGTATTGTGTGTACCATCAGATACTAATCTTGTTTTTCTCTCCCAGTTGGAGTGGAGTACCTTTGGCCTGCTCCCACTGGAGGAAAGATCAGGGACCCAATGCAGATGCTTCAAAGCAGGCTGCAGCCTCAGATGAGGTTGCTATGGCAACGCCACTTTTTGGTGCGAAGGGAAGCCACACCTCACGGGGCTTCCCAGCGGCTATTTTAGAACTCACCTGCCAGATCCTCATTCTGGTGAACCCGTTAGAGCTGGATGCATGAGCAGCAATGCACGGTCCAGGCTGACAAGGTAAAGTGGGGGAGCTTTGCAGAGACCACCCACTGAGCTACCCAGCAGCTGATTGGTGGCCCAGAGGGAGAGGGAATTTGGAGCTTTAGCTCAACGGTGGCAGCAGTGAGTAGGCCTGGATCACGGGTCCCTTACACTACTCTGCCTCCGCTCATCTACCCTCTCTCCTCCCTCCAACAGCCTCTAAGGAAGGAGGGTAAGCCCAGAGGATCAGGTGCAGTACGTGGGGCTAATGCACAGGTCCAGGGGCCAACAGCACACCTCCTACTAGCCCACTGGTACCAAGGGAGGGCAGGAAGCAGGATGCCCCACAAGAGAGGACCAAAAAGGTCCCAGGGTAGGTCCCCCATAAACCTCCAGAGGGCAACAAGCCTCCAGTTGCCCCCCCACAAAGCGGATACAGAAGCTATCCTGATCTCCATCCAGGAGAGGATGGAGGGCTGGGACCTCAGAATGTGCGTGCTTGAGTCAGGGTTGGACCATGTTCCCCCAGGGGACCCAGTGCACCAGCCATTAGCCCAGGTGGGCATGGGGGGGGGGAATATGGAGACTCAGGCAGAGCAGCCTAGCCTGCCTAGGCATGGTACGCAGTGTCGTGTTCCATCTTCTCACTACAGCAGTGTTGGAAATGAGCCATGGGTAAATCAGGGATTCATAACTTTGGTTCAGGCTTTTCAGGCCTATATAGCCCAGAGAGAGAAAAGAGTTGATAGTTTCTAGAAATGGAAACTTAAGGAAAACAAGTTGTTTTTAACTTGTCTTTCTATGAGAAAAGCCTGATAAATAAAAAGTAACACACACACCAGGTTCCTCAGAGCCCAGACTTCGCCTGAGATTACATGGTCTCTTTGGATTCCTTGGCTCTGTGTAACTCCTGGTAGCTGTGATTAATCCCCCTGGTCTTCCAGCTGTTGTCCTCTCTTCTTGGACTCTTTAAGCTCTTTAACTTTCTACTCCAATCTGGCTCTTGTGTTTACTCACTCGGGTGAAGTTAATGAGTTTTATTTCTCACAGTCTATGAACTCTTTTCACCTCTGTAGGTCAGATTTCACTCTGCTATCCCAGCCATAAAATACAACACCCCCACTCCCATAATGCCCCCAAGGGAAGAGCAGCTGCTAGCCATCATTTTGGATCACATGGTGTTTCAGGGGACAGGGGAGGATATTTCACCACGCTCCACCACACACCTGGCACGCCTCACACCCCACAGGGTCTCTCTGGGTATAAATGCCCTTCCGGATAGTGTGTGGGCCCTTTTGGAGGCACAAAGCACAAGGAAGTCAGGCCCCATCATCATTAGGTGTGGGGTTCCAAGAGGCCTGTGGCTGTCTGCCACTTCCAGTCACCAGTGGCGACTGCCCTCCCAGGGCTTTTGGGGCGCTGACCCCCCCCAAGCGCTGAGGGCCCTCCAGCGCTGCCGTTTATTTAAAAACAACAACAACAACAACAAAACGCACTGCCGCCACTTCCCACAGCACCGCAGCAGCCACTGCCTTTGCTTCAGAGCAAGTTGCCGGAGGAGTGGGTCCCAGAAGGCTCAAAAAAGTTAAGCCCAACCGCATTTTCCAATGGAAAACATGATTTGGGTGGCTGAGCTCCTCCGTCCACACAGCACATATAGAACATGCTGTGGAGGGAGGAGCTAGGGGCTTCCATTGCGCTCAATGGGCGCAAGGAAAGCTCTCACCAGGGCGCTTGTTGAAAGCGTCCTGGCAAGATGCCTTGGGCCAGGCGCCTGAGGCAGGGAGCAGCGCGCATGCGCGCTGGTCCCTGCCTCACATGCTGAAGAAAGAACATGGCTGCCGGTGGCATGCTGTTGGACAGCACAGCTCTCCAACAGCCCGCCGCCAGGCCAACCACTTCAATGTGTGTTATTTATTTATTTATTTATTTATTTTGAATTGCCCATGTGAGTCCTGCCTCCGCGGAGGAGAGAAGGACATGGGGGCAATTTAAAATAAAAAAACCTAAGTCCCCGCCGCCTGCAGCACAGCCCGAAGTCCCCAGACGAAAACCGCTGGAGCCAGCACCAAGCAGGTAAGAATCCTATCCTCACCCAGGCTGTTTCCCACCCTGCACCCCCCAGACTGTTTCCCACCCTGCACCCCCCCCAGGCTGTTTTCCCACACCGTACCGCAGCCCCCCAGGCTGTTTTCCCACCCCACACCCCCCTCCAGGCTGTTTTCCCACCCCGCACCCTGCATCCTCCTCCCCCTAGGCTCCCAGCCTTGCCCCCCTGCATCC
>QEPC01000136.1:1371865-1398089 GCA_003113815.1 Sphenodon punctatus | reverse complement strand
AGACATTTCTGTTCAGAGAACAGCTCTGTTACAAATTCAAAGATCTTTACATCTATAAGATATAACATATGCTCTAAGTATTATTGCTATGGTTGACTCAATGTATCATATTAATATACATTCATATTACCCAGTCCTTGCCCGATTCTGCCAGATGGAAGATGAGAAAAGCTCCAAAGAAGGAACTGTTTCTGAAAAATCCATTTCTCCTCTCCCTTCTTATGGAGGGAAAAATGCTTGGAGTCAGTTTAGATGACGTCAGGTCAAGACTGCTGACAGGGAGGGTTTTTCTCAAAATACATAGTAAGAAGCCTGTTGATACATACTAAACAGGTTGCTATCGTATAAGATAAGATTAACAATGAGTAAACTCCAACCAAACAAGTCCTCTTCCTGCCCTGTCTGAGAGTCACGTATCTTGACTCTAGTCTACAGAAAATGTGGATTCCTTTAAGAGACAGACGTGATTATATCTGCTATTCCAGTATACAGGCTGATATTCCAGTATCTGGTCAAGAGTTCAGTAGAAAGGTCACTGTAGGACAGCTCTTTAAGAAGTCATCATACAGAGAGGCTAATTCTGATTTCCAATATATTGAAACACAGATGGTCAAACATATAGGCCTATATACAGGATACATGACAACCTGGCTGGCACCTGTCATTATTGGGGTCCAGCTTCATTTGGTCACTCAGGTTCACAACCTCGGGGTGCCCCTGAACCTATTGCTTTGCCTGGAACATCAAGTTGTGACAGTGGCCAGGAGTGATTTTCACTGGAATTGTGTGACCCTTTCTATCAGATTCAGACATGGCCACCGTTATCCATGTATTCGTAACCTCGAGGCTAGACTACTGCAATGTGCTGTACATGGGGCTACTCTTGATGACTGTTCAGAAGCTGCAGCTGGTGCAGAACACAGCAGTCTGTATTCTGTAAGGGTTGAGCTGGGAGCACATTACATCAGTGTTCTAGAGTCTGGACTGGCTGCCAATAGCTTTCTTGGCTCAATTCAAGGTACTGGTTTTGGCCTACAAAGCCCTAAACTGCCTGGGACCCACATGTCTGAAAGGCTGCCTTTTCCCACATGTGATGTCCCACTGTGACCACTGCAGTCTGCCAGGAGTGCCCTCTTGCACAAGTTTACACAGCAAGGGTGTACAAAGAAGCATTCTCAGTGCCTGCTCCACAATTATGGAACATCCTCCTGGAGGTTCATCTGAGCCTGAGCGTCACATCTTCTGGAGGCTTTGTAAACTCTTCTTATTTGGCCAGGCATCTGGCAAGCAGGAACAGGACTTGGGGATAAGAATTTGGTAATCTTGTGTGTTGTAACATGAGATAGAGTAGGATAATCCGTTTAAATAAAATAAATATCACTCTCAAAGATAGGATCAAAATTCAAAACAATTTTAACAAGTTGGAAAACTGGGTTATAAACAGCAAGATAGAATTCAGTAAGAACAAATATAAAATAATACACATAGGGCAGAAAAACCAAAGGCATGAATACAAAATGGGGAATAGATGGATCAGCAAGAGCACTACAGGAGAAGATCTAGGAATGGTTATTTATACAGACTGAACATGAGTCAGCAGTGTGCTGCTGTTGCAAAGGAGGCTAATGTCATCTTACGCTGCATCAACAGAAGTAATGTATGCAATACACAGGAAGTCATTGTGCCACTTGACTCAGCTCTGGTTAGGCCCCAACTGGAGTACTGCATTCCATTCTGGGCACCCCATTTTAAGAAGGATATAGAAAAGTTAGAGAAGGTGCAGAGGAGTGTAACAAGGTGTGAAACAAGAGCCAGTGTGGTGTAGTGTAGTGAATAAGGTACTGGGCTTGGTCCTGGGAAGCTAGGGTTCAAATCCTGTCCTAGCCATAAACTCACAGGGTGGCCTTGGGCAAGTCACAACTTCTCAGCCTCAGTTCCCCTTCTGTAAAATAGGAGTGTGTCTGTCTCTCCCTGTGTTCCCCTTACCCATGTCCACATTAGATTGTAAGCCCACTGGGCAGGGACCTGTCTCCAAAAATCTGTCACTGTAAAGTTCTGCGTATGCCTAGTAGTGCTATAGAAATAATTAATAGTAGTGAAAACAGATGATAGCCATGAGACGGTGCTCCACTCTGGGGTGAACCATAGCAGCCATCACTCCTCATGTCAGTGGGAAGGGCTGTTGTTTACACGAGCAACCCTTAATGTCAGTGTGGGGGCTGCCGGCACAGGACCCCCAGGTCTGCCTGAGGAGCTGTCCACATGGGATAGGACTCCCATATTAATGCTGTTCAGCAGGATAGGGTCTAGGAAGAACTTCCACCAAACAGCTTATGGGAGGAGCTCATCTCAGGGGGGCCCCATGAGCTGCTCGGTGCATGCCCTGACCTGCCAGACAGCTGAAGAAGGGGTGCTCCTGCCCCCTCACCCACCCCATGAGCTATTTGGAGCACACAGCTAGCAGCCAATCAGCAGATGGGAGGGGGGGGCGCTCCTGAAGGAAGCACCAGTCGACCTGTCAAAGTCACTCCCCAGGAGTGCTCCACCATCAGTTGTTTGGCCACTGGCTGTGCATACCAACATACTCATGGGGGGCCCCACCAGGACTGCTCCGCCATCAGCTGTTTGGTGGCCTGAGTATGCACAACAAGCAGCTCATCGGGGACCCCAAAAGTGCCTCCCCATCAGCTGTTTTGGCAGCTGGCTGCATGAACAAAACCGCTCATGGAGGGGTCAGGAGAACCTCCCCATCAGCTGTTTGGCAGACTGGGTACATGCACCAAACAGCTCATAGGGGGCAGGAACACCCCACATCAGTTGTCTGGCAGGCCGGGTGCACACACCAAACAGCTCATGGGGGTGGGGTAGAACACCTCCCCCATCAGCTGTTGGCAGCTGGCTGCATGCACCAAACAGCTCATAGGGGGCAGGAACACCCCACATCAGCTGTCTGGCAGCTGGCTGTGCACACCAAAGGGTGGGCAGGAGCACAGCTACATAAGCTGAATAATGTTGGTTTGTGATTGCAGTCTATACTAGAAAAAAGGCTCAGAGCACAGACCTGTATTTAAAGATAAACAAGTGGCCCCATGTTGAAAGCACCCAAACTAATGAAGACTTGTTCCCTAAAGGGGAATGTGTGGGGCAGGGGGTAGGGGGCAGAGAGGCAATGCTTAGTGTCATGTTCAATGGAATTTTTAGGCTACAAAACGGGCCATATCTCCCCTCCAGATGTCTCAATTGTTACAAAATTATGGGTCCTTACTTATCTTTCAGCCTTCTGCTCCTATAGCAAATTTAGTTGAAATTGGACTATAGGATCAAAAGTTAGTAAGGGGAAACTGGTACACACACATGATCACACAAGCCTTCTTGCCAGAGGAAACCGAAATAAAACACCTGATAGATTAAATCATAGAACTAGAAGAGACTCCGAGGGCATCGAGCCCAGCCCCTCCGAGGTGCAGGATCTGCCATATCCAAACCATCCCCTACATATGCTCATCCAACCTCTTCTTGAAAACCTCCAAAGATAGAGAATCAACAACTTCTCTAGGTAGCCTGTTCCATAGTCGGAGTGTCTTTACAGTCAGGAATTCTCCCCTGAGGTTCAGTCTAAATCTGTCTTCCTTCAGTTTGTACATATTGCCTCTTGTCCTGCCTCCATGGAAAGGGAGAACAATTCTCCATATATCCCCTATTAGTCTGCTTTTCTCCATGCTGACTGTATCCAGCTCCTTCAGTCTCTCCTCATATGATTTGTGTTCTTAACCTCTTATCATCTTTGGTTGAATATAGCTGTGACAATAGCCTGCGTTGCCCCATGCTGGCGTGCTTTGGCCCGGGGCTCACCTACACGTTTGTTCTGTCGCTGCCAGATGTTGGCCTATATGCGCCCCAGGGCAGACTCCATGCTGTTACAGTACGAGTCCTCTGGAGAAACTTGGAGAAACAGTCCAGGCCAGCCCCATACCACCTGCGCCAATCTGGGCTAACAGGTTCGAGCACATCTGTTAGGCCTGCTCAGCCCCATTGTGAGGTGGGGTCTGTGGAGTGGGGCAGGAAGAGTGTGCTCGTTTGGACCTCCCAAACAGCTGATTGGGGATGCCTAGAGGAGTGCGGTCATCTGGCCTGCAGAACAGCTCCTCCAGACCTCCCAATCAGCTGTTCAGTGGGCTGGGTGAGTACATTTCTCCAGCCCCCCCCCCATCAGCTGTTTGGCAGGTCAGGTGAGCATGCTCCTCCTGTCACCCCTGTTCAGTGGGGATGGGGAACACACTCCTCCTGGCCCGATCCATGGACCCTGCCTCACAGCAGAGCTGGACAGGCCTAACAGACGTGCCCACACCTGTTGACCCAGATTGGCCTGGGTGGGCATTGGCCTGGACTCTGTCTCCAAGCTTCTCTGGAGGACATGTCCCATCCCCTTAGGGCATATACGACACAACTTCTGGCAGGGATGGAACAAACGTTCAGTAGACTCAGCTTATAGATATCTCTAATCACAGCTGCCCAGCCTCCTTCCTTTTATTACAGAATGGGAGGCTTATTTATTTTATATATTTAAATTGTTATCTTCATTTATTCTTTAATTGACTAGGAGTTGAGGCCATTAACCCTTGAAGCTCACCCTGGTATGCTCCCACTGACTTTAATGAGTGAAGACTGCACCTTATGCTCTGTGCTTGCGGCACCACAAATATGAATAAGAAAGGCACTGGCTAGATGCTCACTGCGGTGTCTTCTGATGATGAGCTGTAGGCATGAATCATTTGCATAGCAAAGTATATGTGTTCATAATGAGTAGCACAGTCCTACCAGTGTATGAAGCTCACGTGGATGGTAAGTTGACCTGAAACAGTTTACTTTAATTAGAGAGGTGGAGTTTAGACTTCAGGGTGCTTAACACTGGAGAGTTTTAATCAGAAGGTTTGTGAACTCTGATGTTAAGTGATTCTCGGGAGATAAAATTCACAGTGTTTGTATGCTGTGCAACCTTTTATTTTCCATCATTGCCAAGGATTATTTTATTATGAAAATACAAGACAAATAAACTAAAGGTTTCTGTGGACATCCTGAAATAAACCATTCAAGAAAAATTGAAGACAGGGTCGAAATGGGAATAGGAATACTGTCACGGTAGGTCTAGGTATCATTTTCCTGCAATGACCATACATATGAGATAGTTACAGTGTTTTAATGAGCAAAATTTTCAACCGATGAAATGCTGTGAGAAATGAGGGGGAAGTATCATTAAAGGAGAACTTGACTGAGAAATGTTTCTAGTAATTAGTCTGGGTACATCTGCTGAAGTGTTGCTGGAAGGAGATTCTTTTTCTGAAGATGGATGACTTAAGCTAGACTAGAAAAAGCTCACTGGTTTATCCACAACAGAAACTTTGTCATCTGATATAATACATTTATTTAAAACAATTTAAGACAATTTAAAACAATAATAAAAGACTTTGAAACAGGGAAAGGAAAAAGGAAGGAGAGAATTCATTGAGGGAACCAGCAGTGGATCCTATAAGCACCTAGAAAATAAATGTTTTCAGGTGCTTTTTAAAGGTAACATGTAACATTGACTTATAACATATAGTGTAAAGAACACATCGGGATCTTTAAGGGAAATGTGATACTCTAAGAATGAAGCTGGAGTAGTTTGTGATGTCACTGGAATTTGGAGACATGTGCATAAACTTAGTCATGGTTTCCTGTGTTGTTAGCACTTCTCTGTAAAATACTGTATTCAACTAATCATCACAACAGCCCGAGGAAACGGATATTGCTATTGCTCAAGGAGATACAGACAAAGAATAGTGGGAATATGAGACAAAAAGTAGTAAAGAAGTTGCTCAAAGGGATAGTGTGTTCGAGGATGAGATGTGATTAGAATTCAGGTATTTGTGAAGAAGTCCTGGGCTCTAAGAAAATAGATTATGCAATTATGTGTTGTGTGTGTTTAAAGAAACCTCTTGCTTTTAAAAAGATAGATGCTTTATTTACATTAAAATTTCATACAAAACATCTGTCCTCCTTCATACTGTTTCCCTTTTCTGCTCTTTATCAAATCCATATTATACTTGCAGTTCAAATTCAATATGGAACAGCTCATTGTTTAGTGGTGGAATTGGAATATAAAAATTATATTTTTATAGCTGAGTTTATTTTTAGACATTTACAAACTCTACTTTTTATCTTTTAAAAATAATGTGTGATGTTTTGCATTTATTGAGGTTATCACTACAACAGAAGTCTGTATACAGAATTCCTATAGGACTAAATTCTAACTATGCCATTTAGGGACTGGATTGGTGCTTTAATATAGTAATAACATAATACTTTTTAGTTTGGGTTTGTCTTTGGTAAATTTAGTGAATTAGACATGAAAAAATAGCCCTTAAAAACTGCAAAACCTAGTGATGCAGCATCTAATGTTGTATATAATTTAGCACAATTTCTTTGAAACACTGTTTAATATAATTCTATATGGAGTCATTCCTCTCCCAGATTTACCCTTGGGTAAGCATGAAGATTAAAGGGATGTATAAGATTTGTATTGTTTGAACACAAAATAATTCCTTGGCCACGGTTTCCTCCAAACCGGATCCCATTCTTTGGAGCTGTTCAACAACCTGAGCAGAAATCCCAGTGGGAAGTTCAGGGCATTTTTGCATGGACGCTCAGGATTAGATTGTAAATCCTGGGATGACTTGTCCATCTAAATGTAGCATTCAGTGATTATAATCTCAGGATCGCTGAAAAACCCTGGGATTACAAAACCTCTTTTTCGAGGGTTTGTAATATCCGGTTGTTAATTAATCCTGGGATTAGGTCTGTCTAAACAACTCTCCCGGGATAGGCATCACAGAGTGTTATGGCAAGAGCTGACATCCTCTCCATGCAGGTCCTTCTGCTAGCACTTCCAGCTGTGCAGGGCCATGGGGTGCTGCAAACAGACCGGTCATTCTGACTCCAGCAAAAATCTGAGCATCAGCCCTGCTGCGCATACATCACTGTGAGGCAGAAACCGCATGGTGATAACATGTGAAGACTGATTGCTTTCACTCCAATTTTTTACTTTTGTCTTCAGTGTTCACTATAGGGACTCAATAAATCATGTGATTTGCAAGCATTGTATGCTTAGCAAAAGGTTACTTCCATGTGTGCCTGGGTGTTAAATAACCATTAGTACTAAATCGCCATTAATAAGAGACTGCTAGGGGCTGTATTCCTTTAAGGTTAATAGGTCACCTTCAGCTCATTAACCCAGGGAACATACACCATCTTTTGTATCACAAGCTCGCCTTTACAGTTGTATGCTAGCTGCCATTAAGAGGTGTTGTACTGTAATTGGCTAAATTTTCAGCGAATACAAATCTAATAAACAGAATTCTGTGCACAGTAAAAGGTTACTTCTGGCTGCAAAGTGCTGGCAGGTACAAACCCCACGGGCAGGCACAGTTAGTAGGCACTGGATTATCGCCTGACCTTGGCGCCTGCCTGTGTATTTGGTTTGTTGTGCTAAAT
This sequence comes from Sphenodon punctatus, assembly GCA_003113815.1. NCBI lineage: Eukaryota > Metazoa > Chordata > Lepidosauria > Sphenodontia > Sphenodontidae > Sphenodon > Sphenodon punctatus. Next base: position 1,390,559 of record QEPC01000136.1, on the reverse strand, counting down.
CTGTGAGTGGGTGCTGAGCACGTACACATGAATACATACAAGCTGCCAGTTTATTAGCTCTACGTGCTAAAACATGTGAGTGTTAGGGTGTGTGGGTGCGGGACGGTAGGGAAAGCCCACGGATCTCGATATGCCATGCACTCACCCACCCAAACAGCACTCTGTCCCAATCACCACTGGTGAGGCTCCACTCTAGTAATCAGGAGAAACAGCCCCTCAGGTTCTTAGGTGGCCCTAAATGTCCCAGATGGGGCGAGGCCATATCATCACAGGGGTGGGAGACAGCAAGGCCCTGTGTGGAACCCCTCCACTCTGTGGCAAAAGCCACCCCTGACACATGCACCTTGCAACATGGACCTGCCTGCTGTCATTCTCATCGTAACCAAGCCAAGTACGTGCACTTGAGACCTCGCATCTTCATGAATGTTAGACCCCTTGTCTCTCCCTCTGTTCCCCTTCCTAAGTCTCTCAGATTGTAAGCCCTAGGGGCAGGGACCCTGTCTATTTTATTACTTTGTAAAGTGCCAGGTACATTGCTGGCGCTATATAAATGTTTGTTAATAATAATAATAATAAATGCACTGTACCCACGTTAACCACACCCTACCCACTCTGTGCTCGGGGAAGAGTCGGTGCAATACTGTGAGGGGTAACACGGGCAGTAGACCCAGGAAGTGGGGAAGGGAATGTTCCAAGGGAACCACGCACATGGACCAGCAGGTAGGGGGGACCCAGACAAAAGGGGTAAACAGGGGATCTCACAACACACCTCACACTTCACTCTTTTTGCGACAAGCTAAACTCACTCACACTGCAGATGCTCCCTCAATACTCACGACACTTGCACTAAGCTCCAACTCTCAACACTCACTCTCAGACACTCCGAATTCCCAAGCGAAGAACATGACACACTCCTATGGCCGGGGGGGGGGCAGTCTCACAGCGTTGCTGATAACCGGCAACCTGTAAGACTCCTGTTTAGCCCTAAGTAGTGCAGACCCCGCCCTCTTTTGTGTGTAGCCGCACCGAATGCTACAGCATGCTGGATGGCCCCATCTCGCCATTGGCTGGCAGTGTGGGTGGGGCCCCGTCCTCTGCACCAACCCCTGCCTGCGGTGCCGTTGGTTCTGTCTGCATGGGTAGGGCCCCACCCCGCGACGTCCCCCCGACACTGCTGCGGCCCATGCATCGGCTGCAGCCCCGCCCCCGGGGGCGTCTGAAGCGCCGTTGGAGTGCATGCGCCCTGACAGCGAGTGGGGGATGCATGCATCAACAGGGAATTCAGCAGGCTATTTCTTCTCAGCGTTATCTATTCCAGCCTAGCAGCCACTGATTCAATGATCTTGCAATAGCACAGCCTGAATGGCAAGGTTAGTTGTACCGGTCACACATTTTGCTTCTGCTATAGGTGGGGAAGGTCAAGAAGAAAACACCATGTGAACTCTACTCTCTGGGGCATGTGAACACTAAAGGCTATGGGGCTTAGCTCCATAAAGCTATACGGAAATGGGATTCTTCTTCAAGTGGCTCCTCCCATTCTCACAACTGGGTTGCACATGTGCATCCTTCACTTGTCCGGATTTGCATAGCTCACTAGACTTTTAAACCACATGATTATCTCGTGCACCCACCATATATTTTATTTATTTTTATTTTATTTTTAAAATTTAATAATCCAACTCCACCTCAGGCGGTTTGGGGCAGCTTGCAATAAAATCATATAAATATAAAACAATATCATAATTTACAATCAAATTATATAAATATAAAACAACATTCCCACCCAACTTAAAAATATAACAAACAACAAAACCTTCCCATAACTCCCTCCCCCCACTCCCCACTATATAACCACCCTCACCCATCCCCTCCATCAAACGCCTGGCAGAACAGCCAGGTCTTACACAAGCGATGAAAGGTTAACAGGGACAGGGACAGGCGAGCCTCCTCCGAGAGAGAGTTCCACAGCCGAGGTGCGACTACCGAGAACGCCCTCTCCATAGCGGCCCCCCAATTGACTCAGGGGACCTCCAGGAAGGCACCCCCAGCAGACCGCAGGGGTCGATCCAGGATACGGGGAGTGAGGTGATAAGCACTCTTCCGCTCAATTCTGACAGTTCCTTCCAACCGCTTTCACGACTTGTCCATTACAGCGTAGCTCGCTAGCATTGTGTTGATATGAATTCACTTAAGAAACTGAGTTTTAAACAATGCTATATGTGTGGCAAAAAATAGCATCTAGAGATCCACACAACAGATGTCATCTGTGCCGCAAATTGGATCATGATCCAGATGACTGCCCACACTGTGCCATACTTAAGCCAAAGACAGTAAAGGAAAGGGCTTTGAGGCTTCCAGCCCTCCTCTCAGAACTAGAGAATAAAGAAAAAAGAGCCAAAAAGGCACGAAGGTGGGGACAATCGATCTCACCGCCTACGTCTGTTCCCAGTGTGGGTGTTGAACATACAGTTATCACCTCTAAAGCTAAGGTAAAAAATGCTTCAGATAGAATTTCAACTGGAGAAATGATAAATCCTGAGGTAAATTTACCTCTGATTAAAAGGGGGGAAAAGGTACTCAAGCAGAGAGCCCACCAAAAAAGCAGCTTGCTCTCCATCCCTGGTTACCTCAGAGGAGGACTCTGTTGTATCAGTGAGGTCCAGATCATCCACTATCTCACCTCTCTCCTTAGAGGAAGTTCATGAAAAGTATAAGGAGGCTCACTACTCCCTATTTAAATTAAAATGCCTAGTGTATCCAGAAAAGGTGCGCAGAGCCTCAGAACATGAATATAATCGGCAGCCCGATATATGGGAGTCACCATCGGCTTATATTGAGGCTATGAAAGAATCAATAAAACAAGATGTGATGGATTGCCTCAACAAACGTATAAATAAAAGGATGGAAGAAGGCAACGTCGCTAAGCCTCATAAATTTGCCCACTCAATGGCAAGAGACTTCTCAACAGCAAGACCATTGACGTTGGAAACTACAATATTGGGCAGGTCGAGAGCAGAGATATCAGCTGAAACCTTATTTAGACCACCAACATCACCAACACCGGCGTTGAGAGTTACAATGTTGGCCTCGACGGAGCCACCAACATCAGCTACACCGGCATCAGCTCCGGAAGCAAAACAGCATACCAGCCCGACACAGAAGGATCGTGACAGGGTCCGACGTCACAGAGAAAAATGGGCAAACAAGGTTGCAAAAATAAAGAAGCTCAGAAAAAGCCTTCTGAAAAGAAACTTACCTGCACCTGTACCAGCGGCTGCTCCAAATCCGCCCAGGTCACCTGCTCCTGAGCTGCCTGGATCACATGTTCCTAATCCTGTGGAAAGTCAAGATGAGAATAATGTTTCAATGCACAATAACATGGAAATAATATGGATCCAAATGATCCTGAAGCTCCACCCCCATCTGATGACATGGCGGGAGCAAATCCATTGATTGCAAGTGCAGCGCACCGGCAGTTTCAGGCTCTCCTAAAACGCTTGGCGTTGGCTCTTTCTCTAGAAACCATTATAGTGTCTGAGATGGAAATTGATCTGGTGTACAAAATTCACTTGTAGTACCTGCCTCCTCTGAGCACCACCAGCACGCAACACAAGAAACATCACCAGCTGACAAAGAAGGGCGCCAAATTGATTTATTCGGGAGGTGCTCTTTTGCGTCAGCAACTATGATAATAAGGTCAGTGAATTATGAGGCAGGCATGTCCTCATATCAAGACCTGTTATGTGATACCATTAAGGAGCTCAGCCTTTACCTGCCTAAGGAGAAACAAAGGCCAGCTGAGAAAATAATTAACGAAGGTAAACTAACTGCCACCTTCCAATTACAAGCATCTGGCCACATAACTGAAGTGGCAGCTCGTGCAGTAGCCAATGTCATGTGCAGATTTGCCTGGTTATGTGGCACAAAGATAGACCAACAGCACAGATCAAGAATAGAGAACTTACCGTTCGACAAAACTGGGCTGTTCTTAAAAGACACTGATGAAGTCCTGGAAAAGATACAAAAATATAGATCCACTGCAATTAAAATGAAGATAGTGCAGCAAGAAAGAGAACCACTGCACTACCCATGTCACTATCAAGCATAGCATAGTACCTATGATAGAGCAAATCGCCCCTACTCATCCTCAGCATACTACAACTATGCAAAAAGTTAATACCCTCTATCATATTCACATGGGGGAAGTCCTGCGCCCAGCAATGGCAGCAGTTTCCTCAGGAGCAGGATCGCCAGGGCCGGCACTGACAATCACTGGCACTTCCCCAAAATGAAACACATGTTCCGGGGCAAATGTAGTTTTCAATAAGTTGCTATTTAATTGTAGATCTGTCTGGTTTAGTATTACTACCAACAAATGGGTGCTGAATATTATTGACAATGGTTATTCTGTTGTATTTACTGAAATACCACCAAATTCCCCTTTGCCTGAGAAAACTTGTTTTTCCAAACAGCAATTTGAGGTGATAAATAAAGAAGTATGTGACCTTTACCAAAAGCAAGTAATCGAATTGGTACCACCCTCTGAGGTAGGGAAGGGGTTTTACTCTACATATTTTGTAACACGCAAGAAAAGATGGTGGTTACAGACCAATATTGGATTTGAGGGAGTTAAACATTTATGTGAAATATTTTAAATTCAAGATGTTAACATTACAGCACCTGAGAAAATATTTGAGAGAAGGATTATGGTTTGCATCAATAGATCTCAAAGATGCTTATTTCCACATCTGTTTACTCCCTCCAACAAGGAAATACTTTAGATTTTCATTCAACAGTACATATTACCAGTTCTGTTCTCTCCCATTTGGACTGGCATCAGCACCACAGGTATTTACAAAAGTAATAGCACTTGTCATCATAGCATTCCTGAGAAGGGAAGGTGTGAAAATATACCCTTCTTTAGATGATTAGTTTCTCATTCGGGATAGCTCACAACAGGTATCTGACAGTTTAGACATAACATTGAAACTGTGGGCATTGTCACACAACACTCTCCACCCACTATACTTGTTACAGGGTTCCCATAGGGCAACATTGCAGCCCTGCAACATGTATAGTGGTGGGTAGTGGGTGGAGAGTGTCTTGTGTGAAAATGTCCTGTGTTCAAGATTGAGATTGACAGTTAACACAAGCAAGTCTAAATTAATCCCAACCCAGAAACTCATAATAGGGGCTGAGATAGATTCTCTGAAAGGAAATATTTTTGCCCCTGTAGACAGATTCCAAAACATAGTGAAAACTATAACAGAAATAAAACATAGGAAACTACAGTTCATTAAGGTGTTTCAGACACTCTTGTGTCTTAGGGCATCCGCCACTTCAACTATTTCCCTAGCAAGGCTTCACATGAGGCCTTTACAGTTGTGGTTCCTCGCACATTTTAACCCTGCTTACCAAAATCCTAATAGAAAACTTAAAATTAGCAAACCTGTGGTAAAGTCTTTGGTTATATGGTGCAAGTGGAAATTTGTACTAGCAGGAATGCTATTTAAAAAACCTAATCCAACACATTTCTTGACCACAAATGCATCAATGACAGGTTGGGGAGCACATCTCAATGACCTCTCAGTCACCACAGTGGATACAACATCAGAAACAATATCATATCAATATGCTGAAGACCATTGCTATGCAAAAGGCACTGGAGGTTTTTCCAACACCAACCCAAAGGAGCAGTGGTCCAGATACCGTGAGACAATATAACTGCAGTGTACTATGTCAACAAGCAGGGGGGTACCAAGTACCCCCATCTCTACAGTCTAGCACAAAAAATGTGGCACTGGGCACTAGCCCTTAAAATACACCCGCAGGTTGTCCACCTAACAGGTTCAGAGAATACCAGGGCAGACATCTTGAGTCAAATGAGGGCAGAGCACCATGAGTGGGAGCTCTGCCCTCAAGTATTCCTACAACTGGTATCCCTCTGGGGGAACCTTACAGTAGATCTGTTTGCTATGACACAGAACAGAAAATGACCCCTTTACTGCACAAGAGTGGGCTACGACACCAACTCTCTGGGCGATGCCTTCATGATCAATTGAGCAAAGTCTAAATTATGCATTTCCTCCACTCCCCTTGATACCCAGAATGCTGAAGAATATACAGGCAGAGGAGGCGAACCTAATAATGTTAGCTCCAGACTGGCCTCGCTAACCCTGGTATGCGGATCTTCAGGAGTTGGTGGAGGAAATGATACAATTATCAGTCACACCAAGTCTGCTCTCACAGAAAAGGGGAAAGGTATTACACCTTGAGTTAGGGACGCTGAACCTCCACGACTGGAGGATAAAAATTTAATCATCCTACAGGATCCAAACCCTGACTTATGCAGATCCTGGAGAATGACCTCAAGATTTCTATTTTAAAAGTCATACGACTCCAAGTGGAGGAGATTCCTTTATTGGCTTGAAAATAAATCCATCCCCCTACAGTCCTGTACTCGAGCGATAATTCTCCAATATTCGCTACGTTTGGCTAAATTAGGATTATCACACTCTTCTATAAAGGTGCACCTGTCAGCTATTACGCGGAGGGTGACACACGCAGGTTCAGAATCTATTTTTTCACACCCTTTGACCACTAGGTTTCTGAACGGGTTGAACAATACCTTTCCCTCACACAGGCAGACCATGTCATCCTGGAACTTGAAACTGGTTCTGTGGGAGTTAATGAAAGAGTCCTTTGAACTGTTGGAGAATGCCACTTTAGTCCACATTATGCTGAAAACTGCATTCCTAGTAGCTATTTCCATAGGTAGAGCAAGCGAAATTGTTGCAATAACAATTGATGAACCCTACATGAAGGTTTTACACAACAGGACAGAAATATCTTTATATCCTTCATTTCTACCAAAAGTGGTATCAAGTTATCACTTGAACCAAAAAATTGTTTTGCCAGTTTATGCACAAAACAGGGAACCAAACCAGTCCCCATTCTTTGGATGTCTGGTGTGCATTATTAGCTTACTTGAAAGCATCTAAGGACCTAAAAACAGAAAATCTATTTGTTTCATGTGCCCCAGGTTCTATGAGTGCTAAGGTTTCATTGCAAACACTTTCAAAGTGGTTGGTATGGCTTATTTCATTACAAGAGTGCAGGTACTGAGATACCATCCCATCTAAAGGCTCATTCAGTAAGAACAACGGGGGGGCATCTGCTACAGCCTTTTGTAACGTGTCTCCCACAGAGATCTGTAGAGTAGCAACATCGAGCTCGATGCATACATTCACACAGCACTATGCTCTGCACATCAGTATTAAAGAGGATGGTCCTGTAGCCTTAGCAGTGCTAATCAATGTTGTTACTACATAGAAAAATGTTGTTACAATGTACAGGCTTAGCTGTCTCTTGAATATTGTAATAAAGTATTTCTTTTTCAATTAATAAAGATTATTATTGTTTCAAGAGACAAATTCCACCCACCACCCGATACAATATGTTTTGCGTGGTACTTTCCCAGTTGTGAGACTGGGAGGAGTCGCTCGAATAGAAGGTTGCTACCTTGTAAACCAGGTTCTTTGAGATGGTTCCAACAATTCTCACCACTCCCACTCAATTATGAATTTGTCTCCTACCTGGACAGAATTGGAAGGAACTGTCAGAATTGAGCAGGAGAGTGTTCTTCTTCGAGTGGCTCCTTCCATTCTCATAAATGGGTTGTGGTTGCGCGCCCTTCTCTTACCGGCAGATACCAAGCTCACTAGTTTGAAAAAAACCAAGTGATGGTCTCAAGCCCCCATAGTATATAAGGTACCTTCCCGTTCAAACCCAACAGTCCCTTCCAACCGCTTTCGCGGCTTACTGTCTTATACTTTGCTCACTAGTTCACTCAGTCAACATATCTACTATTAAACACAGCTTTAAACAGTGCTTCTCCTGCGGTAGAAAAATGATGACCAAGGACCCACATGGACAATGCCTCTTATGCCTCAGGATATCTCACAAACCCCAAGACTGTCCTGAATGTCTCCTTCTCAAACCTAAGATTCTCCAAGAAAGATCACTCCATTTACCCGCCCTTCTGAAAGAGCTTGAAGGTAAACAGAAGCATAAAGGCAGCCCCAGGCAGCGTACACCGGCTACATCCCCTACTGTGCCCTAGCCTAGGGGCAAAGGAGACCATCTCTGCAGCCCCCACTCATTTTGAACACTCCACTCAGGAATCCAATGTGCAGGGACCTTCTACGTCTCATGGGTCCTGTTCTCCGTCGCCTAAAAAAAACAAGGCTTCATGAGGGGGTTGAGCCTGCCATATTGGCAGCCCGCTCTTTCCCCCCCAGCTCCTCAGACAATGAGGAAGTTCTCAAGACAGGTCGAGATGAGCTGCTTGCAGGAGGGGAGGGGTATAAATGCATTAAATAATCAATAAAATATTTTTCCCCTCCCGTCTCTCCTATTTCAGCGGTGACTATTGCCTCTCTGCTTTATAATGCTGAAGAGGACTCCAACCTGTGTTTTACAGGCTCCCCTTACCAGCCTCCATGGCTTCAGTGGTTTGCAGCCCCCCCCCCCCCCCCGCAGAGCGTACTGACAGGAAATTTAAGTTGTCTGAACTGAGGTCGAAAGACTCTAGCTTTCCTTGGAACTTCTTTAAGATGCAAGAGTCGCACCGACAGGAAAGTAAGTTGATAGTCTCCTGCTTCAGTAGTTGCTTCAGGTTACCATGGAATCTAAAACTACCATGGATCTCACCACGACAGCGAATCCCAGTGCCGGCGTTGATGTCCCTTCAGCGCCTCACAGTCCTCAATATCCAACAGAGCCAGCGTCTCAACATAAATCGTTGTCCTCTCAACTAAAGAGTTCCATGACGTTGACATTCCAAACCGCAGTGTCGAAAGAAACTACCAAGTCGACCCACCCTTCATTATTGAGAGAGGGCGCTTCGATGTCGAAAGGCCAGTCTACGACGTTGCTAAGGAGACTGATGAGGTCCTTGAGAGGATCCAGAAATCTAGGGCTACAGCCATCAAAATGAAGATCGCCCAGACTGATCAAGGTCCTGCCTTTTTCCACTCCCACCAATATGCATCTCAGCATTCCTACAGCATGCCACCGTGGCAATCTTCCACACAATACCAGCTGTCATGGGTTTGGGGGTCCGCACCCCCACTTTACCAAGTTTGAGTGACTGTTTCCCTTGCGCACAGTTCTCTTGAATCAGTTCTCTCTCTGGCTAATTCAAGTGAGCCACAATGAAACTCCTTTGTCACACAAGGGTCGGATCCTTCCCATTTACAGACTCTTTACTCTCTGGGTTCGCAAGAGCTTGAGGGCTCTTGTAGCTCACTTGTGTTCCAATATTTGACACCGACACTTTTATAAAAGTTAAGAAGTAAGTTTATTGATTACATAAACAAGATAGTTAAACAGAGTGGTAACTAGAAATCAAAGGTAAATATAACGCATTCCTAACCTATACTGGTTGAGTTCCTAAATAAGCATCTTACTCTATAAAGGTCCATACGTTCTTCTCAGTCCATGATGTAAGAGACTGGGTCTCCAGACTTAGAGATCAATCCTGTCTCTCAGTTCATGCTTCCAGCCTTGCTGCTGCTTCCTTTCGTATGCAGATGTTCTCTCCTAGCTGCTTTGCAAGAAGAAGATCTTTCTTTGTATCTTACTCTCATTTAAATAGCATTTCGTTTTCTTTGGGTGAAAACAGACATGACGCTAACCACCCTTTAACCACCCTTGGTGGTCATTTATGCATGTTTCAGGGCTGCATAGGGCACTAATACAGTCCTGCAACATGTATAAATAACCACCAAGGGTGGTTAAAGGGTGGTTAGCGTCATGTCTGTTTCCACCCTTTGTCTCGGATTTCCCGCCTTTGGGGAATCATGTTATCAGGTCAGGTAGTCAACCCAGGTAAACATGGAAGTCAATCTACATATCAAGAGGCCGTCTATCAAGTGTTCCTCCAAACACATCTTATTATCTCTTGTATTTCCTGTAGACTGGTGACATGTGAGAGGCCTAATTTGAGTTCTACAGTTCTCCTTTTCAACCTTACAAACATGTGGAACCTTTGACATTACATAGTGTACATGTATAGTAACATTACATCCATGTGAAACCCTTGGCACCACACATTTACCAAACATGTAGTCCCGTGTTACACGTGTGTGACCCCATGTTTCTCCATGACACCAGCCTTATAATAAAAGGTATAATTACACCCCTTTTCAATATCGGGGGAAGACAAGGTCCCCCTATCCTCCTTTCAAAACTAGGTTGCACACCAGGCAGCCTTTCCCTCCACAGTCCAGCAGAGGGCAGCGCTGACAATCTCTGACGCTCCCAGCACAGTTGAACTTGAATCCCACTGTCCAGGGAGAGTTTTCTTTTCAAGTTATGTTGTTTAACTGCCTCCCCTGTTGGGAGGAGATTATGTCCGATACTTGGATCTTACAGCTCATTAAGGTGGGATACAGAGTCCAGTTTTCCTCTCTGCCACCTCCAGTTAAACCTTTAAAACCTGTTAAGTGCTCTCCACAGCAATCTGTTGCTTTGAATAAAGAAATTGTTGAGTTGTACCTAAAAGGTGTCATCAAATTGGTGCCCTGCACCCACTAACGATCAGGTCTTTATTCCAACTACTTTGTAGTAGATAAAAAGGGAGGAGGTCATAGACCTATTTTAGATTAACGTTTCCTTAATATGTTCATTACCTACCACAAGTTTAAGATGCTTACCCTTGATAATTTAAAGACCCACCTGAAACAGGGTCAGTGGTATGCTGTTACTGATTTAAAGGATGCTTATTTTCATATTCGATTGCATGCCTCCTCTAGACAATTCTTCCATTTCACCCATGACTCCATGCATTTTCAATTTTGCTTGTTACCATTTGGTCTTTCCTTGGCCCCTAGGGTCTTTACCAAGGTTATGACCCCAGTCATAGCTTTCCTTCGTAAGCAGGGCATTGCCATCTTCCCCTACCTGGATGATTGGCTCTTGATGGCTAATACACCAGACTCCTTAAATGGCAACCTACACTTCACCTTAGATCTGTGTGCAAGTTTGGGACTAACTATAAACATACAAAAGTCCTGCCTGTCTCCTACACAACATATTGACTATATAGGAGTGATAATTGACTCTACCCAAGCAAAGGTTTTTGTCCCGGAAGACAGATTTCTGGACATTTCCAATTTGTTAAGGGCTTTTAAGTATCCATAGACTTCAGGGGATTAGAACCTTTCAGAGACTTCTAGGTCTCATGGCATCCACTATGGCCACCACACCTTTCACCAGGTTGTTTATGCGACCTCTCCAACGGTGGTTCTTGAAGTTATTTAATTCTATCATGGATCCTCCCACGAAGAGACTTAGACTCACAAGGGAGATTTTGAACTCTCTACATATATGGTGTAACTGGGAGTTTGTATTGGCAGGGATGTCTTTCATGCAACCTAACCCTACTCATTTTTTGACGACAGATGCGTCAATTACAGGATGGGGGGGCTCACCTTCATGACCTCTCCATTACAGGGAGGTGGAGCAAAACTCAGTGTATGCCACATCTTCATTTAAGAGACCATAACTATTATAAAAACTTTGAAGGCATTTTGACATGTGCTGCAGGGCAGGGTCATCAGGATAGCCTGTGACAATACCACTGAAGTCTGGTATATCAACAAGCAGGATGGAACAAAGTCGGAGGAACCTTGTCGGCTGGCTCAGACCACCTGGCATTTTGCCCTCAAGCACAACGTGACCCTTCAGGCGATTCATGTAGCCGGATCAGAAAACTCAAGGGCGGACATGCTCAGTTGCCTTCAAGAGGAGCACCACGAGTGGGAGTTATCTCTCTTGGTGTACAAAAATCTAATCTCACTCTGGGGAGTACCCAGTGTAGATCTATTTGCCATGAGAAAAAACAGCAAATGCAAGCTTTATTGTACAAGAGCAGCCAACCATCCCCAATCGTTGGGGGATGCCTTCTCCATGAACTGGACCACCCAGTTAGGGTATGCCTTTCCCCCCATTCCTCTCATGTCCAGGATTCTAGAAAAGATTAACAGAGAAGGGCAAATTTGATTCTAATTTCCCCAGGTTGGCCATGCCAAATTTGGTTTCACGACCTCCAGAGCCTAGCCCTAGCATCCCTCCCCTTGCCCCAGGTCCCGAATCTGTTGTCTCTACAGGAGGGGGAGATTCTCCATCCGAAGATAAAATGCCTCAACCTCTACGCATGGAGAATCCACACCTTCCCACTTCTGAATCTCTAGTAGACAAGCTAAATCTTGTACTTCAAAGTGATTTGAAACTCTCTACAAAGAAATCATATTATTCTAAATGGAGGAGATTCTCCTATTGGTTAGCTGAAAAATCCTTCACAGTAGACCAACTCACTGTGCAAAGGCAGTCCTCCAATACTTGTTGGACCTGGCTGAGAAGGGCCTTGCTCACTCTTCTATAAAAGTGCATCTCTCAGCTATAGCACGACATGTGGCCCTCCCTAATTCCCAATCCCTTTTTGGTCATCCCCTAGTAAAAAAAGTTCCTTAAGGGACTTATTAATTTGTTTTCCCCTCACAAACACCCTGTCTCACAGTGGGATCTGAACCTGGTGCTCGATCAGCTGACAAAATACCCTTTTGAACCTGCACAACAATCTGACTTGTTCCGCTGGACTTTGAAGATGGCCTTTTTGGTTGCCATCATGTCCCTTAGGCGGGTGAGTGAACTCGCCACTATTTCTGTTAAGGAACCTTACTTTTCAGTCTTCCCAGACAGAATAGAGATCTCTCTCCATCCATCCTTTATCCCTAAAACAGTGTCTTGGTTTCATTTAGCTCAAAAAATTGTCCTCCCAGTCTTCCTCCCTCCACCACACGAGTCAGAAATTCTAGCCAGATTTCACACTTTGGATGTAAAGAGAGCAGTACTCCTCTATTTATATAAGACCCAGCGTTGCAGGCTGTCTGACTATTTGTTCCTCTCCCCTTCCCTTCCCAAATTAGGGCAAAAGGTTTCTTCCCAAACTATTTCTAAATGGTTGGTCCATTTGCTCTCCTTTGCCTATGAGCAGGTAGGAAGTCCGCCTCCACCTTATTTAAAGGCTCACTCACTTAGCAGTCTCGGTATTTCTACAGCAGCATTTTGCAGCATCTCTCCTCAAGAGATCTGCAGGGCTACAACCTGGAGTTCCCCGCATACTTTTATTAAACATTATGCTTTACATCTCAGCTCTGAATCTGACACCACTCTGGGAGTATCTATACTGAATTCTGTTATTAAGACTTAATGATATATTTTTACTTATAATGTTGTAAAAAAAAAAAGGTGAGACTGAACCTTTTATTTAGTTCACACAATAAACTGACACACTTTTGCTCCTAGAGATAGATTGCTTTTATTCTTTAAGAAAATTCCCCCACCGCCTTGATCTAGGCTTGGTACTCTCCCATTTGTGAGAATGAGAGGAGCCACTCGAAGAACAGAAGGTTGCGAACTTGTAAACAAGGTGGTTCTTCGAGTAGCTCCTCCCATTCTCACAAATGGGTTCGCGCATGCATGCCCTTCTCTTACCGGCATATACCAAGCTCACTAGTTAATAATAATAATAATAATAATAATTAATAAATACTTTATTTGCTTGACCAACAGAACAAACAAACAAACAAACAGTCATTGCTTAACAGAACAAACAAACAAACAAAACAAACATGTACAAAACGAAACAAACATATACCAAAAGGAACAAATGTACAAGCTCACTAGTTTGAAAAACCACATGACTATTGGATCGCTCCACCCTCCAATCCCCTGCTCTGGGACCTTCCACTATCCAGACCTCCCATTCCCCATCTCCTAAGAGACTAAGACGTCAGGAAGGAATAGAGCCTGCCTTGTGGCAGCCCGCTCTTCTTCTTCAGAATCCTCGGATGAGGAGAGAGATTTTGAGGTGGCGGTTTTCTCCCTTCTGGAGTCGCCTGTCTCACCACTGGCTATCACCTCTCCCTTATATAATGTGGACGAGGACGCTGACCCACGTCTTACGGGCTCCCCGTTTCAACTTCCTAGACTGCAGTGGCTAGCTGCCCCTGCTGAGGAGGCTACGGTGGAGAAAATTGATTTACCTCCAGGGAGTCTAGCTTCCCCTGGCAGTTCTTCAAAGAACAAGAAAAATCCAGATGTCAGGAGAGTAGACTTATAGTCTCCTGCCTTCAGCAACTTCTGCAGACCTCCATGGCATCCAAATCAGTGGTTCACTCACCCACAACGTCGACAACTGCCGATGTCGAGATAGAGACACGACCTCGTACCACCCACATAAAGACTGGACCGAAGTCTCACCACACTTCGTCAGCACTGGCTGCAAAAACATCTACGACATAGGCCTCACATCCCACGACATCGAGGGATGCAGCTGACTCGGTTCAACGCTCAACATCGAGGACACAACCCACGATGTCGACAGACATACCTTCAATGTCGGAGCACCGGCCCACGATGTTTTCTGAGGAGGAGAGACAAAAATTCTGAAAAAGACAACAAAAGAGACAACAGAAAGCTATACTTAGGCGTAAGCTTAAGAAGCAGTGTCTCCAACAGAAGATTATAAATCAAACGTTAGAAGTTCCTCTAACTGCCTCTCCACGCCCAGAGTCTCCAGAGCCAGTCCTTCCTGAGACCCCGCTGCAAGAGCCCTATGAAGCTCCAGAGTCAGAGAATCTCTCCCCGCTGCCCTTGGATGATGTCCAGGGCACGACATTCTCTGTCTCCTCCCAGGTGCATAAGGAGTTTCAGGGACTCTTAAGGAGATTCTCTGAGGCACTGAAACTTGACACGATACCAGTGTCAGAGCAAGAATCCGACCCAGCCTATAGAACGGTTGAGAAGTCTCCACAATCCAAATTAACATTTCCGTTATTCAAGAAGCACATGGCTGAAGCGGAGAAATTATGGAGTAATCTGGGGTCAATCCAGTCGGTCTGTGCCACAAGTAGCTCCTTCTATCTTTTCCCATCGGAGCAGGGCTTGATTTTCTTTCATCACCCGCTTCCAAACTCCCTAATTGTCTCTGCATCAGCAGAGAAATACCAAAAGAATACACAGAACACTTCCCCAGCTGACAGGGAAAGCAGGAGGATCGACGTTTTCAGTCGCAGGGCTTTCGCGTCTAGTACAATAGTCATGCACACATCGAACTATGTTGCTGGCATGGCATCTTACCAGCACCATCTCTGGGATGAGGTCCAACAAATCATCCCTCTCCTGCCAAAGGACAAACAAAAGGAAGTGCACCATCTTTGCACTGAGGGATCCACTACTGCGTGCTTTCAGCTGCAGGTGGCAAGACATTCCTCTGAAACGGCAGCCAGAGGAGTGGCTAACGTGATTGTCACGTGTCGTTTCGCATGGCTTAGGGGCACCAAATTGAAGTACCACCACAGGGCATAGAGAACCTTCCATTCGACCAAACCGGGCTGTTTGCAAAGGAGATGGATGAAGTCCTGGAAAAAATCCAAAAATCTCAGGCGACGGCGATTAAAATGAAAATCACCCAACGAGATCAGGGATCTACATTTTACCATTCCCGTCAATATACTCAGCACCAGTCTTACAACCTCTCCCAGACAATACTCCGGACAGTACCAAAATTATAATAAGAGGCATTATGCACCCCCCCTTCCAGTACCAGGGAAAAGCGAGACCTCAATACACTCCTTTTAAGCAGAGATCAAACCCCAGACAGCCCTTTGCTTTGTAGGCAGGCAGAGGACACCGCTGACAACCACAGACGTTTTCCCTGCAGTTGCCCCCTATTTTTCAGGGAGAAATTTCTTTCCGCTGTTTAAATGTCTCCCCTGTTGGAAAGATATTACTTCTGATTTGTGGGTGATGAATATAATTAGGGTGGGATACAGAGTGCAATTTTCTTCTATACCATCCTCTGTTAGACCGTTGAAACCTGTTAACCTATCGCCCCAGCAATCAGTTGTGTTAAATAAAGAAATTGTTGAAATGTATTCTAAGGAGGTCATAGAATTAGTCCCTCACGAGCAACTTAAATCAGGATGTAATAGGGTGGCTTTCCCGTTCAGGAAGCTCCCCATCTATAAGGCCTGGCCAGGGTAGCTTCCCATCCACAAGGTCTGGCCAGGGTAGCTCCCTATCTACAAAGCTCCCTGGATAACCAGAATGTAAGGGTAGGAGCATGCTCAGTAAGGCCAAATGGCACTGAGCATGCTCGGGGCCTATAAAGGCCTGAAGCTCAGTTAGAGCAGGGGGAAGCCAGGGGAAGGAGCTCACTGTTGGAGCTCCCTTCCTCTCCGGACCGGACTCGCAGCCCGGACCCCAGGGTCTCGGACAGGGCCTGACCTTCCTCAGAGGATCCAGACCAAGAACAGGTCAGAAAGAAGGGACTGAGCCAGGGGCCCCACAGGGCAAGATGCCTGGTAGACACGCTACCTGGCGAGGCAGGCCTTGGCTATAAGGGGAGGTTGGAGGCCAAGGGTGGGGACCCCACTGGGTACCCACATAGCGTAGCCCCGAGAAAGAGGGACGAAGGTCGTAACCAGGAGGCTGTTACTTCCCCTGTGAGCTCTCCTGAGCCCCGTGGCCTCTGGGAGAAACCCCCCCGGCTACATCGTGGTGGAGAATGCAGGCACAGCGCCACCCGCTGCATCCTGCTAGTACTACAGGTGTATAGCAGATACACAGATCAAAACACTACCCAGGCTGTGGGCCCAGTGCCACCTGCTGGATCCTGCTGGTAGTGCAAGCAGATAGCAGATAGTACCTGGCTGTATAGACACGGGCCCTTTAGACCAAGCAGTGCTCGGCAGTGACTTTGATCTCCCGTGGGAACAAGTTAACAACCCCATACTGACGGAGTGCCGAAAGCAGGTGGTGAGGGTTAATGGTCAAGTGGTACGTCCCGAGGTGGTGACAATGCTTCCCCGACTGGAAATCCGGGAGGACACATTGTGGAGAGTCTCGCAGCCAGACCCAAAGAGGGAACCTGTGGCAAAATGCCCGTGCCCTGACACAAACCCCCTCTGACCCCCCTTAGGTGAAACTGCCAGCCTGACTCAGCCAACACCCAGGCCGCAGCAAGCACATGTTTAGGACTTCCTCATTCCTGGAATTCCAAAGGGGGAGGGACTCTACACCTGAGACAGGTGACGTAGGATGAGCAAATCCTAGGAGAGGGGCTTCTGGGTTAAAGCCAGCTGACCCTCCTGGACAAATGAGAACGAAGGTCAAGGATGCCTTAAAAGGACCAGCACAGACATTTTTGGCTCTCTCTCTCTCTCTGGACTCACTGAACTGCTGTGTGGCTGGTGTCCTTCCTGTATAGGGCACCTACATGGCCTGTATGGCTTAACAGCAACTCTGGCCTGGCCAAAAGAAGAACTTGGACCCCATAGGAAAACCATCCCCTATGGAGAACTGATCAGCACCCCTGTGAGTACTAGCTAGTTACCGTTATAGGAAGATGCTTTCTAAAAGGGCTACTATGCCCCAGGTCTGACTGATTGCTCAAAGGGTTATCACCCCTAGTTCTATGCTTTTATTCCTTTTTGTCTTATGTACCAGTAAAGACTAAGTTTTCTTTTTACCCTACTGGGGGTGTGTGTGTGTTATTGGCTGCGCAATAAACGCCTCCTTTGGGCCGGGTGGCCAAGCCTCGCTACTAAGGCTTAAAAGGGGAAAATCTACCTATTTGGCTAGGGGCCAACAGCTTTGGGAACCAAGGGAAGCCTCCTGTGGGTAGCTCTGGGGATCTGCCTCCAACACAGTGGAAATCCCAGGAAATCCCAGGAACAGAGTGCCAGGAAAGGGGAGTGCTTTTGGGAAGCTGTGGAGGCTTATGCCTTTTGGGGTTCACATATCTTGAGGGGTGTGAACGTCCTCTGAATTACTCTCAAGTGGTGGCAGCGGAACAAAAGGGTTTTGGGGGGTTTGCCAGCTGTGGGAACCCCAGGACAGAGATCAGGAGAAACGCAGTGAGGTGGGTGTCTTAGCTGTATAGCAACCCCCCTACTGGCGTTTCGTCACACGTGATGGCAGCGGTGGGATCACCCAAGCAGCCAGATAAGCACCCACAGGTGGGATAGGATCCAACAACAGTTTTCTTTTTGAATTGGAGTTTTTGAAAAGCACCCACAGAACAAAGGGGGGCTTTGGAAATAAACCTTGAGCAATCAGGTCCTTGAATTTGGCTTCGGGTCAACTGGATAGGGCTTAGATAAGCAGTGCAAGAAAAAAGAAGTGTATGAGTTCTGGAACACAGGAAAGCACCCTGCTGGGCTTGCCCAAGGGACTCAATAGACTCACTAAAGCAGACCTCGTAAGAGAGGCCCAGAAGAGGAATCTCCCAGCAGAAGGGCTGACCAACGAGCATCTAAGGCAGCAAATAAAGGACTTTGAAATGTCTGAGGTGGATCAGCACGTGGAGCCCGAGACCGGAGCTGGAGCAACTCTTCTCTCCAGGGCTCCTGGCGCGACCCCTGAACAGCTGGCCCTGCTCCGGGTGCAGATCTGCCTGAGAGAGAAGGAGAGACTGAACCTTTTATTTAGTTCACACAATAAATTTGCTTCTAGAGATAGATTGCTTTTATTCTTTAAGAAAATTCCCCCACCGCCTTGATCTAGGTTTGGTACTCTCCCTTGCCACATGGACCTGCCTGCTGTCATTCTCATCGTAACCAAG
>QEPC01000136.1:1281404-1371765 GCA_003113815.1 Sphenodon punctatus | reverse complement strand
GGCTGCCGTACTGACAGGCTCTATCCCTTCAATACGCCTCACGGGAAATCGAGCGGGCTGCCATACTGACAGGCTCTATCCCTTCAATACACCTCCCTCTTTGAGGGGATGGTGAACGGGCACCTGGAGGCACCGACGGTCCCGGGGCAGCGCACTCTTGTACAGA
Source organism: Sphenodon punctatus (assembly GCA_003113815.1). Classification (NCBI taxonomy): domain Eukaryota; kingdom Metazoa; phylum Chordata; class Lepidosauria; order Sphenodontia; family Sphenodontidae; genus Sphenodon; species Sphenodon punctatus. Next base: position 1,371,599 of record QEPC01000136.1, on the reverse strand, counting down.
CAGGTCAGAAATAGAAGGAGCTGCCACAGCAGTCCCCTCCGCCCCAATGCTAGGCACCCTGGGGGGAAGCCGTGTGGGAACGGGCTGTAGAGAAAATGTATTCTGTTTCCCCTCTAGTTCCTGTAGGAGCACGGGGAGTCACAGAGTCCTTTCCCTCAGCCCCCGGGGCTTGAGGCAGAAGCAGTCTGGGCAGCCTGGAGCATCCTGCTCTGTCCCCAGGCAGAGAAGGCAGTGGCCCGTGAGGATCTTTACCTGTCATTCTCCTACCACAGGCAAAGCATTGTTCAAATTGATGTTAATTCCTGTCATAACTGATAGTGAGCTAAGTATATGTCAGTAAGCCGCGAAGCAGGTGGACGGAACTGTTGGGCTTAGACGGGAGGGTGCCTTATATAGGGTGGGGGGGCGTGGTTTTAAAACATGAGCTTGGTATATGCCAGTAAGAGAAGGGCGCGCATGCGCAAGCCCATTTATGATAATGGGAGGAGCCACTCGAAGAAGAACCTTGTTTACTGTCTGTTCTCCACTTGTTCTAGGCGCCTTCCCTAAAACAGGGGCCAGGACGCACAAACCGCTTACATTAGAATAATCCCATTAAAATCTACTACCACGGAGTAAGCGTTTACGGATCGCAACCAGAGACTCTAGCCGTCCACCCGCGGCCACCGTCTGCCCTACTCTTCAGCCGCGCGCGCGCGCCCCCCGCCTCGTTCCCGTTCTCCTCCTCTCCTCGCTCTGTGATTGGGCAGGCACAGTGGCAGGGACGCAGCACGGATAGTGAGCGGCGCATGCGCGTTGCCAAGGTTTTCGACCTGCTTACTCATTCTGGCTTTTTCCTGCCTGGATTCGCTCGGCTTCCGGGTCAGCGGCCGGAGGAGAGTCTGTGTTTCCCGGCGTCAGGGGCGCCTCTTTACCCCCCCCCTCCCCCGCGAGGTCCGGGCTGGAACCGATGCTGAGGAGGGGGGGCCTGGGCGGCGGCGCTTAGCACGGGGGCGTGAGAGGAGGGTGAGGGAGCGGCCGATGCGGCCCCGGCGCCCGCCATGGACAAGATCCTGGAGGGGCTGGTGAGCTCGTCGCACCCGTTGCCGCTCAAGCGCGTGATCGTACGGCGCGTGGTGGAGTCGGCGGAGACGCCGCTGAGCGGGGCGCAGTGCCGGGCCATGTTCGCGCTCAGCACCCGCCTCATCCTGCAGGGGCCCGACCCCTTCCAGCGGCAGGTGGGGCGGCAGGTGCTCGAGGCCTACGCGCGCCACCACCGCGCCCACTTCGAGGCCTTCTTCAGCCGCGCACTGGTGCTGGGGCTGCTGCAGGGCGGCAGCGGGCGAGACCCGGCCGTGCTCGACTACATCCAAGCTGGCCTGCGGCTGCTCATCAGTTGCCCCGCCGTGCTGGAACTCTTCGCCTTGCTCCAGGTAGAGGCGCTGCGGCTGGTGTGCGAAGGGCCCCCGGCCCCGCTCTGCGCCCGCCTTTGCCAGCTCCTGGGCGACTTCCCTCAGTGCCTGCCTCGCGGCAGGAAGCTCTCGCTTGCCTTCTGCCAGCAGCTGGTGCGCACCATGGCCCACTTTCAGAGCCAGGGCACCCGGGAGCCCGAGCTACGTCTCTACGTCTCCCAGGTCACTCAGGTCAGCGGCCTCCTGCGCAGCATCTGGAAGGCAGAGCCCGACACCCTTCTACCCTCGCTGCAGGAGCTCTTCGCTGTCATCTCCTCCACCGGTGAGAAACCAGGAGGCCTGGCTGGGGGAAGGGAATGGGCTGCAGCAACAAATGATCTGCAAGGATTTGCCATCTGGGCACAGTGCTTTGCAGGGAGGTGGGTGGGTTTTGTGTGCTGGTGCTGTCACCTAGCTCAGGTGCCACAGATGTGTGCTATTCTGTAAAAACCTTCATATGAAAATAGTTCCTTGCAGTACTTTACCACTCCCCCGGATAATTAGATCTGTTTGGATTTTACCCACTGGGGTACCCTTCCTATTCTGAGTTTGGGATCTATGCCAATCCAAAATGAGGTAGTTTACTCAGTGGTAGCAAAAATGTCATGGATACTCTTGCAGTGAGGTGTAGTTGATGTAGCCCGTCCCATACATCCCCACTCTGCTTTTCAGATTTGTTTGCTCTTTCTGAATTTGAGAGACTGAACTGAGTTTTCCATGTAATTTGTTTTGCTACTGATCTGTTGTATAGTCAGTGTAAGAACCTCAAAAGTAAAAAATAAAGTAAACTTAACATCCATACTCTACAGATGTATATACACCTTCTGATGAATTGTTTTGCTCTTGTGTTTAATATTGGTTTTCTTTTCTAATGATAAAAGCCAATAATTATAACCTGTCATCTGATAAAGCAATTTAATTTTTAACAATCCAGTAATTCTCATGAGTCAGGCTAGGAGACGTCAGGTGTTGTTCTCAAGATTAACCCAAAATCCCAGTTTGCCTACATGCCATTGATAAAATGATCAGCAATGACGGTTACTGTTTAAAATTTGTGGGCTATAAAATACAAATAGCATCACTCTGTACCTTTCTTTGGGTGCCTCCACTCCCTTCAAGAAAGTTGTAAGCCTTTTTAAGCGCTACTGCTGAAGCTTTTCCTAGGGTAGCTTAGAACTGCTGCTCAGCGTATCATACAACTTTAACATCTCTGATCAACAAGTAAATCAGCTACGTCTCTTAATACCACTGAATGAAATTTGCTGGTCTTGTCCCTTCTGGAATGAAAATTCATGAACTATTACCCAGATTTGTAGACACTACTGCTTTCATTTACATTCATAGGTTATCTTTCAGAAAATTGCCTACTGTCTGTGGAAGCATAAGTCAATTTTTCTGTTCTAGCTAGTCAGAATATAAAATGTCCACAACCGGGACATGATAGTTCTAGTAATAGCAACATTATTCAAGCTTAGACAGGAAGTAAAATATTGCTCTCCTTGTGTTTTTATTTTCTTACAAGTTGTCATGTTCAACTATTATAGATACGTCATTTGAACCTTCTGTTGCACTGGCAAGTCTTGTGCAGCATATCCCATTACAGATGATTACAGTACTCATCAGGAGCCTTACCACAGATCCAAATGTAAAAGATGCAAGTATGACACACGCTCTGTGCAGGTACTGTTCTTCAATGGAAAGGGGGAAATCTTTCTCATTCATGCCTCTTTGCCATGTGTGTTCCATAAAAATTAAGGGGAGAATCTAAACTTAAGTTATACTCTCTGGAAACCTAAATATTTTTCCAATATTACAAAACCGTCACCAGCAAATCTTCAGTGAAAAGATGTTTTCTCATTTGCTGATGTGGCCTTATCGTGCTTTGCCATGACGGTGTCAGGGCTGGGTAAAAAGCTAACTGGAAACTGTCAACCCAGTCCTCAAAGTTGTCTGGGTGCAAGCCCTGTTCAATTTGAGGATTTGGAGCCTAAGAGAGAACTTGCAGATTTCCTCCTTGGAGGTTAGTTCCATAAATTGCTATGAAGCAAGTTGGTCTGGGGATGAGACTTCTGACTTTTGGGGGCTAGCAGTGAAGAGTGGGAAATGGATCACTCTATCACTTGTTGCGCCTTTTGCTAAAGCAGCCAAAGCTGAGTACTGTAAGATGCTGGGTTAGATAGACCATTGGTCTTGACCCAGTATGGCACTTCCTATGTTGTTCTTGTCCAGTCTCTCCCATACAAATGGAAGAACTTGGAACACACACAGTTCAATTGTAAGGAATTTACCATGTAACAGCATGGCTCCCTACGCTTTTTGCATTCTCTCTCCCCAATCTTTGTAGTTTTCCTACTCTCTCCTGAAGAGGATAGGCATCTTGGAGAATGAGTTAAGTTTTACTTTGCTGTCCAAGTGAAAATCAGTGGTAAATCAAAAGGAGCTGCTTTTGTACACTGGCTCCAGCTTCCCATCAGCCTCCAAATGCAATATAGTTGGAGCTGTATTGTTGTCAAGGGAGAAATGGAAGAGTGCTTCATGAATCGGTTGTATATCATGTTTCCTATTATCAATTCAAATAGTGGAAGAGTACCAGGACTATAAAGATTAACAAGTTGTACTAATGAATTGCAGATTTGATTAGCTGATACATAATGATAGAGAGATCTCCAGAATTGGAGAAGGGTTTCTTTATTAGGCCTGCTGCTGTACAGGAATATTCCTCTGGGTACTTTGTTAATGGGGTTTAAAGAATATAGATTCTGTGAGTCATGGGCACTTCAAAATTCTTCTGTGAATTTCATGCTGTGAGGAACTAAAAGTGAAATGTTTTTTTCTTAAATAAATGAGTATTCTAGCAATTAGCAAGCTCGCTTTTAGCAAGTTGCTGTGTGAATCTTTTTAACCATTAATTCAGTTGGGTGCTATTAGAGGAATGCTGAGTGCTAATAATTTGCTAACAATATACTATGTGGCTAAACTTGTATATTAACGTCTAGATAGTGCAATGCATCTATGCAGAATAATTACTTGTAATGTTCAGTCACAGTGTCATTATGCAGTAATTAATTGTGTATTCTGTGATGGGGAGTGTGTTCTCATTTCTGACATCATAGGAAGCAGTGTATCTGGGACTCTATAAGTGCTCTTTTTTGTGTTACTGAACTTTTACAGCAAAGGCTGTTAAATGGCTGCCTCAGTTCCTCCTTTTAAGGCAATTAGCTGTGGACCTTAGAGACTCCCTAATTTTGTGTTCTGGAAGCTTTTAAACCTATTCCTTTGTTGCTTCTAAGAGTTGAGGTACAGTTTCCTTCCACTCTGCACACTAGCACTATTGGCTTTTCCTTCTTTCTGTCCCTTAGCCAGCTTTTCTGACTTGGAGGAGGGAGTAGGTGAATGATGAGGACAGTCACCGGCAGATCAGAAAGCTGTTGGAAGTGTCCTCCGCATTTAATGACACTAACTGTTTGTTTATACTGCACCTTCATTGTAACAGGCTATTTATTATTGTTAATAAATTAGAATGTTTAAATCATGGCGAGCCCCTTCATAAGAACAGCAGAGATTTTTCCCTCCAGGACACAGAGCTTGTATTCCTAAGAGAGAATGAATGTCAGTAGGCCTGAAGCGAGAGCAGGTGCTCTCGGTACATCAGAAAACACCAACCTTTAGGAGCGAGGAGGAAATCTATCCAAATGTTATGCCATTTTGGTAATTTCTGTAACTTTTGGTAATTTCTGGTATTGCTGATAATACTAGAAAATACTGAAATACCAGAAATGACTGAAATCGCAGAAAATAGTGGAAAATCTTAAAAATGCCAGTAGATTTCCTCCTTGCGCGAATGAAGGCCAAAAAGCTATTTCCGTCGGAAACGTCACTCAGAGATTTTTCGTTTCAGCTCTAAATGTCGGGTCCCTGAATGGCAGGGACATTTCCCCCTGTTTGCAGAGTGGCTGTAATGGGCCATTAAGTTAGATAATATCAGCCCTGGTGAGTTATGGCAAACCTTTTATCTGGCTGCCTGTGATTCAAGGGGTTCTTTGTATGAATGAGTGTTGCTCTCTTTTTATTTGTGAATTGGGAGCCATGCCCCCTAATCAGTTGTAAACAAATTTGTGTTATAATGAGGGTGCTGTGTATTTGGATGTTTATATACAGTTTTGAGTGGTTGGATACATGGCTATACTTCAGGAGCTGAAAATAGTGGTGTAGGAGAAGACTCGCTCTCTGTTTTAAAACTTGGGAATTTCATTAACTACATCAGGAATCCAAAGTTGTATTGATGCTGGCTATTATAATTTTTACCCTATTCTTTCAAATGCAGTCCAGGGCTTGAACAATGCCTATCTTCCACTTTGCACCTTGCAAACTACAGTAACTTCACTTTTAATTATGACTAAGTGTAAAGTCCTATCCTTCAACGTTTAATCTATTCTGAGAATGTTTGCCTAATCTTTGCAGCATTATTTGGCACTGGGTAATCTACCTGTACCCAAACTAGACGGTTAGTTGTATGAGCTTGTATATGACAGATCTGGGAACAATGATGTTTCAGAGTGGACTGATTTAAATTAAGGCAATTTAAATCTCTGCATGGAAAGCCTTGATGTAAATCATACCATTAAAACATCTTACAACTAAGTAGAGCCTTTATGCTATATGGCAGGGGTGGGCAAACTGACTTGGGAGTCATATGTGGGTGTTGGGCAGTTCAGCTGTTGCTCAGGACCAGTCCCAGGCCCTTAATGGGACTAATCCTGCCTTAATGGTCCTATGTCTTGTGCCCAAGTCTCAGCAGCTGAATCACACCTGCTCCTTAGAATTTCAGTAGCCAGGACTACAGAGCACTGGTCCAGTCAGCCAGTCGCAAAGCAAGAGAAGCAGGGAGACAGGAGATACTTCAAAAGGGAATGTGCAGGTGTATGTGTTGTAGCTTTTAGCCATATGAGGATTTTGGTACCATGGCTCTTGGGGTTGGGAACTTTGCCCACTCTTGCTACATGGGGCACATCCTCTTGCTCCTAGGAGAGCACACTTTAACTATTTAAACCAATATAACCAATTAGCTTAGTATTTTCATATTTTGTATGTTAGCATGTTAGAAAAGAGTGAGGTATTAGGCCCTGGGGAGAAGAGTGGGGCATAAATTTTAATTAAATAATATTGCATATTCAGTAGACTGCTGACTTATTGCTCATGATTGAGAAGCTGAATTAAGATGGTACCTGCAATTCAACACAAGTCAGCATAACTTTTTTTTTTATTAAACAAAACCGCTTTAAATGATTTGGATATAGAAATTTCAAGATGTTTGAAATTACACACCTAAATTTATCAAACAGAGAGGTATTAACTATAGTCACTAAACTATTACAGGTCAGCATGGGTCAAAACTTGGATCAAAAATAAAGCTTAAGAGAAAATTACCAGAGCTTGGGTTCCTACAGTGCTTGTCTAAGGCTGCTTTTACATGAGCGGCGGGATGCAGCACATTGAACACGCTTCCTGAAAAGTCCCGTGGGGTGCATTTAGACACACTCGGAAGTAGCTGGCTGCCATAGGAATTGCACCTCGCATGGTGTTCAAAAACAAGTCGAGATTCCTCTGGTGGCCGGCTACTTCCAGTGCGTCTAAATTCACCCTGCAAAGCTTTTCAGGAAGCACGTTCTTCAATGCGCTGCATCCTGATGCTCGTGCAAAAGCAGCCTCTGTGTTCTTAAAATGCAGTGGTAGGAGGGACTGCGCATGTGCTAAGAGTGGCAGCCGCTTTTCCCAGAGCCTCCTGCTGCTGAACCCCCCCCCCCCCCATCGAAGCTCCCCTGAAACAAGAGCCCACACACAGAAAACAAATGAGCAGGCAAAGTATGCCAGCCTCCCCTCCCCCTCCCCCCCCGCCCCAAATCAGCAGAGACTGGTATACTGAGGAGCCTCTATGTCGCAAAGCAGAGTTTGGGTGGGGGGCAGTCTGAAAGAAGCGGCCCAGGACAACATGGCAACCGCATTGGAACTCCAGAAGAACTGCATAGCAGAGGGGGAGGGGAGATGGACTCTGTAGTTCAGTTAATTGTTCACTTAGCAGTACAATGTGCTAAGTATCCTTTACTGTACTTAAAAGATGACATTTTAAGTTGTAGGAAAAGATTGTGTCATTTTGATGAAAATTACCTGTCTTTCACGTAGCAATAAGTGGTCAACAATATATAACTGCTTTGTATCAAATATAATGCTCTGATGGGGAATATAAGAGGTACAGCTTGACAAGATCTGCGAAGAACCACTCTTATAAGAGGGGGAGGGAAGGGATCTGAAAAAGCCTTTGCAGTCGCAGTATTGAGAGAAATCCACTCTGTGGATCAATACTACCACCTAGGCTCTTCATAGTCAAGGGAGGCACAAGCAGCTAGGCGGTGCCTCCATGACTTTTTATAAGTTATACGGTTGTATTGTTTTGGTTGTTGTGGCTTACATGTTTGAAGATGGTCTACGTATTTGATGATGGTCAAGTAGAGGTGCACTTAATTCACAGGTAGATAGTTTACAGAGGTACAGGAAAACAATTCCCTTCAACTAACTAGGGCAGCTCTTAAGCTGAAAACACTGACCCTAAATGTGAAAGGTCTTAATAACCCAGTAAAGAGGAAAAGGGTTAAGAATTTACTGAGGGAGCAGAATGTAGACACATTCTTTTTATGGGAAACCCACCTGCTCTCTCGGGATTTATACAGATTAGCAACTAAAGGCGGGAACAGTGTGGGCTGCATGTGCAAAGAAAAAAACAGGAGTTGTTATAGGAATTTCCTTGAGCGTTGAGACTAAAATTGGTAAGATCATAAAAGATGATGAGGGAAGGTTCCTAATGGTGAATATCAAAATACAGGGGCACAAACTCAATGTAACAAACATATATATGCACCAAATGAGAATATGCACCAAATGAGAATGCAAAGATAAGGGAGTACACCACCTTCTCTCCTGTGCATGGCACCTTCTCTCGTATAGATCACATTTTGGTGGAAAATTGAGAATTACCGATTCTGATATCATGCCAGATAATCCCCCTGATAATGTCAGATCATTATGCAATAATTGCACTGGCAATGGGGCATACAAAAAAACTTCAAGGACAGATACATGGCAGCTGGACAGCTCTATGCTGTCTAACCCCAAAGTTAAAAAAACGGATAAAGGAGGAGATCAAACTTTATTTTGAAACCCAATGCAAACATGATTTTATAAGATGTGGCCAAGGCGGTGCTTAGAGGGAAACTAATAGCTATAAAAGCTAACATAAATGCAAAAAGGAAACAAAGGGAAAGAGAACTTTATATGGAGCTCACAAAGTTAGAAAGTAAAGCTAAAACAGATCAAAACCCCAAATTAAAAAAGGAAATTACTAAATTGAGGGGGAAAATTAACGCTATTGAAATGCAAAAGACTATCAGACAATTTTTTAAAAATAAAATGCTTTTATTTTGATCAGGGCAGTAAGGCTGGTAAAGCACTTGCACATCTGGTTAAAATTGGGGGGGGGGCGGGAAGCACAATCTCCAAAATAATAAAAGCAGGAGGTCATGAATGTACAATTACTGAACAGATTCAGGAAGCATTCGTCCAGCTCTACAAAAATCTATATCAATCTGAGCACCCAAAACCTGCAAAAATAAGATACTTCATTAGCCAAACACAGATCCCGAAATTTAATGCCACAGAGGCAGAGTTCTTGAACCTCCCCTTCACAACAGAAGAAATAAGACACCATTAAGAATCTGGCAAAAAAACAAATCACCAGGGCCAGATGGTTACCCTGCTGAATTTTATATTCAATTTAGACAACAGCTTGGCCCTCATTTAACTGAAGTATACAATTCCATACTTCAAGAAAAAAAAGTTTGCATTCTTTTTATGAAGCTCAGGTCACTCATACCAAAACCCAACAAGAATCCTGAATTGTGTGCTAACTACAGACCTATATCCCTCTTAAAGTTAGACTTTAAGATACTCACCAAAACAACGAACTGGGTCCTCTGCCATTATATCGGCCAACACATAAAAAGTATTTGATCAAATTGAATTACTTATTTGAGATGCTGAAAGTAATGGGGATGGGTGGAAATTTCGTATGGACGGTTGAAACTGAACTGACTATGGGCCACTGGCTGAATAATCTTTGGTACTCCTTTTCTATGGAAAAAATCTCAGCAACACTGCATAACAAGACAGAAGATTTCGGTGCCAAATGGTTTTCATGTATGGAAAGCCATCGACAGAACAGATGACCAGCGATCCTACCTGTTTGAGTACCTGCTATAAAAAAGGAACTAACTACAAACGACTACTTATCAGACCGTCCCTGTATTTGAATCATCGTGGTGGTTTTGGGGTTGGGATGGGTTATGGCAATGTTAAGAGCAAATTCTGCGGGTTGTTGTTTTTTTTTTGGGTTTTTTTAAACTGCAAAAGAGAGAACATTTATGTAATATCTTGTTAAAATGCCAAATTAAATAAGGTATTTAATTTTTTTTTTTAAATGCAGTGATAACCTGTTACTTTGTCTGCTCTTCAGAACACTTAGATCTCATTGCCTCCCTCCATAGTTACTTGTGAATTGAATGAAAATAAGTCTTCGAGCTTTTTCAACTCCGTCAGTTTTTCAGCTTTGAATGAATTAGCCCAAATAAGAGGCTGGATTAGCACTTCAAAAAACAAAAACCTCTGGTTCAATTGCATACACAGTGACTTCCATCAGTTAAGTGGTGAGACTTTCTTTGACCCTGTCCACACAAACCGATCAGCTGGCTTATTAAGTACTTAGCTTGCTTGTACCTCGGTATCATTCACATGTCACATGATGGCATTCAAGAGTAGGAGTCAAAGTATATACTTCACAAAAATAAGCAGATAACTTCTTTCTCTTTTCATGGGGCCTTCCTGTGTTTGGTTGATAAACACAGTATACAAATAACTTCCAGGCTGCAGCACAAAGTGTTTTCTGCTGAGAACTCTCATCCTGGAATGCTTTGCATAAAGGGATAGGTGTTGTGTTCATGACATGGCCACTGGGGGCAGACTGCAATGGTAATGAATCAGTTTAGGATTCCGGTTTGACCTTGATTTTGTTTTGTACATGTGAACATGCCCTTTAAAATGCGATCAGAAGGCATGTACAGCTTGTTTGGTCCTTTTTGAGCCAGACTTGATTTGGGTGATTAGATGCCCTGGTCATAGCAGCAACAACCTCATTAGTTAGGTCTTCTTACGATCATGGTCTTTGCTTCAGTCTCAAGTGACATTGATGGATACCGAGGTTCAGTGATCTTAGGGGAAATGTGTCATACAAATGTGAGTATACAGCGATACTGAATTACATTTACTGGTGAGAAGTGTCATTTAGGATGGTGGTCCTTATACAGTTCCTATGTCTTTTTTAAAGTAATAGAATCTTAAGATCATCGGTGTCTGGCACCACCCAAGTAATATACTCACAAGATGAGATATTCCTTCATCGGTTGGCTGAGATGGACATTCATGGTTCAGCCTCTTGATGTTGATCTTAGTCCTCCAAGTCTTCTAGGAAAAAGTGACAGGTTGAGACTGTTCTCAGAATGCCAATTCGGGGTTTCTGTAGGGCCAAAGGGAAAATTATACATTTTTTCCTCCTTTCCAAATTACTTTTAGAATTATAATAATATATAGGCTGAAGCTAATTCTGAGATGTATAATCAGATATATTATTTGATCATGATGCTGACACTTAAATTATTTTATGATTAAATGCTTATTGGCCATAATTTGACATACTGCTTCATTTTTGCACTTGGAGTGCAGGAGCTCTTGATCTCAAGTTTATTGCAGCTTTTGTGATTCTCTTAGAAAAAAAGATTCATGCTGTTGTTCGAATACTATTGCCATCAAAGGTGCAGAGACTGGTTAGTAGGCTACTGTTTTATTAAACTGTAAAGGACATGTTTTGCAGAAATACTGAAGTGTTAATTGAAAAGTTGCCACGCTTCTTGTCAAATTTAGTTTATATTTACAAGTAACTGAAATAGCAATGCCGAGTCAGGGAGAGCTCATATGATCAGTGTTTTTTTTCTAACATGCATATACGTCCTTTTTAAAAAAAAATTAAAAATGTAAAGGTAGAAGTCTGTAAATTACCTATATTCAAAATTACATTTGAACAAATCCTCAAGTACCTGTGAGTTAACAAATATGCAGTGTTTAGGCTTAAAATGATAGACTTTTTCCAAATATGTTCTGAACCAAACCTGGCATGCTTTTGATGTAAAATTCTGAAATTTTTACGGATCTTTAGCAATACTGCTTTTTTAGGTGCAGCAGATTATATAGAACATGCAAGCTCGTTTGAAATGTCACCAAATGTAGAATATTTAACACCGTGAGAAGCCCCTAGTTAATCCTGTCATGGTGATAGTGAACAACTGTTAAAGCAAGTTGTATTTCATTAGGTGCCAGATCTGTCACAGTCCATGTGGAAGTATAGATTATAGTAGATTTTGTTCTCTGAGTAGATAAGGGTGGTTATGCGCTTTAACTTTCCTGTCACCGAAGGTCATGTATCATAATGACCCTCTTCTGTCTAGAGGGAAGGGGGATCCAGAGCAGTCTCAGACTATTTCTGTAGAGATGGAGACAAAGTAGTTCAAATGATATCTTTTATTGGATCAACTTCTGTTGGTGAGAATGTGCAAGCTTTCAGGCCACACAGGGCCCTTCCTCGGGCATGTAATGCAGTATCTGGAGATTGGCTGGAGAGTAAGAGCTGCATTTGAATCTTTTAGGAGGCAGTACGTAAGAATAGTTTTTGAACACAGGATGTTTCCAGTGTAAGCTCGTTTAATTGATATTATCTTGCTTGTTTAATCCAGTGGTTCCCATCCCAAACGTTCTGCCTGAGTGACCCATTTTGAAACTTAAATGTAATTCAGCAGCCCCAGACAGAGCTGCAAGATAAATTACATGTAATTAGACTTGTGATCCTGACCCATAGTTTGGAAACATTTACTTTAATTTCCAATTAAAATAAATATCAGTTTCTCATAGAAATATACAGATGAGTCAGAAAAAGACATGAACTTCTTTTGTTCTCGTATTTCACCCACCCTTCATTTAACTGTAAGACGCATTATATGTTAGGGAACATGCAGAAAGTAGTTGATGAAAGATTTCAAAGAACACCAATATCATGAAGTTTATTTACTGCATGTAGTATTAGTAGGCCTGCACACACCACCTCATTTTTTCCTGTTCTTTCCTAAAGTTTAAGAGGGTGAGGTTTGACCTTCACATTTTCTGCAATGCAAAGCACAAATATTTGGTCCGTAGGAATTCTGTTTATGTATTAATCAGCACCACTAGATATCAGTTGGAGATTAAACTAGTTCTCCCCAACATAATCCTATTGTCTCTTCACCAATGAAGTGAATTTATAAATTAACCAAGATTATCTGGAACTTTGGCTAAATCTTTTGCAGTACACATGTATGTATCAGCACTGTGTATTTTGTATAATATACCTACAGAGAAAGGTGGGCTTCATTTTTTTGCTGCTTTTTAAAATCCTTCAACATGTTTTAGACACCTGTGTAATTAGATAACTCAATGTATACAGAATAATTTATCCAAAACTAGAAAAACAATTGGAATACGTTGTTTCCTTAGTCTTTCAGAATGGTGTTTCCTAACATTTTTTCCTTTGTCTTTTAGAATGATTGACTGGCTCTCCTGGCCCTTAGCTCAGCACGTGGAGACATGGGTGATCGCATTGCTGAAAGGGCTGGCTGCAGTCCAGAAATTTACTATACTTATTGATGTAACGCTCCTTAAGATTGAACTGGTATGTAGAATGAAATATTTCTTGTACATGTCAGTCCTATCATGAACCTTTTTTTTTTTTTTTTTTTTTTGGGTAGTGTTATCCTTGTGGTGGTGGGGTCGTTTGTTTGGTTGTTAGTTTTTTAATTATTTTTAAAAATGTCTTAAATTTACTAAACTAATTCTGATTTATTTATTCCTTAAGGTTTTTAATCGACTTTGGTTTCCTCTTGTGAGACCTGGTGCTTTGGCTGTCCTTTCTCATATGTTACTTAGTTTTCAGCATTCGCCAGAGGCTTTTCACTTGGTGAGTTGTTAAATTGTCTGAGGTTTTAGTTGCTGTTTTAAAATGAAATAAGGTAAAAGTGCTCCATGTGGAAGTGGATTTATAAAACTGATATACTTAGTTATTCGTGCTTTCTCAATACTTCTGGAACAAATGTATTCATTTTATAAACAAACATCTAGTCCTGAGAACTCAGTCTGAGATCTGAAAACCAAGTTGTGTGTTTTGATAATAAATATCCTGTAGATAAGCTGCCTACAGCTACACATACGCATTGCTAGTTTCTTCAGTGGCATGGTGTAGACAAAATCAAATCTGGATTTAACCTCCAGCTGGCTAGTAAATAAATATTAATGAGCTGAGGAAGAAAAGAATTGGAATTTCCATCCTATTTTAATCATCTCTGACTTAAATAAATAATAAACTATTTAAGAATATGAGCTGGATACATTTAGGAGAATTGGCATTTTTAATGCTAATTAATCACAGGTGAGCTGCATTTTATAGCTGTCAATGCAGGTAGCTAATATATTTCACAATCTCCCCCCCCCCCTCAAAATAACTTTTTCTTGTGATTATCCTTTCTTCAAAACAAGATACTTAAGAAAGCTTGCCTGCTTCCTTTTGATAATCCAGTGGTGGTGCTTAAAGTCCATTGAAACTTCTTGGGCTGCTGTTCCCCACCCCCATCTCCGCTGCTGTCTAAATTCAGTTTGGCTTTAGTCCGGTGGCAGCTGGTGGACTTTTAGGCTGGTAGGGTGTGGCCACTTGAAATTTAACACAGTACTATGAAATACACAATAAATAAATGTTTAAAAACCCACAGTGAATATGGATCTAAAGACTAAACAAATTTGGTGGCATGAAGAGTGAGTAATATGCAAAGCTCTTCTGTGAACAAATGAAAAAGGGGAAACCAGCAGTTGTTCCTGTAAGCCGAGTGGTAGGAAAGAAAACCAGTAGGTCAAAGGTTTAAGTTTTAGGTAAGTGAATGTTTGTGTGTGTGGTTTCTTTTGCTTTTAAAACTTGATATTTTAAAAAAATAAGAATTTGCACAGGAGAACGACCCTGTGCATTCCAGGAGTGTGAAAAGTTGGACACTCAATATACATCAGAGAAATCTTATATGTGCTCTGAGTGGTGTGTACTAAGTCCTTAGTACATGCTAAAGAATATACTATACAGGAAAGAGCCCTTTAAAGGGCCGGACTGTAGGAAAAGCTTCAGTCTTGGTATACAGCAAAGAACCCAAACAGTTCCCATTCCTTTCCCCACTTCTGCTGCACTTGGGAGGGAGGAGAACATGAATGGCGGAGCTCACTTGGGAATAGGCATGTGGCAGAATATTTCAGGGAACACTACAGTAGATTTAAAGCTTAGCTGCTCAGTCACATTGATGGTGCTGCATTCCTCCCACTCATAATTCCCCACTCCAAGCCAGTCCTTCCCATTCCTACTCCCTTTCACCTATATCCCTTATTAACACAGACTATTTCCTGACCCCTTTCTTTACATACCTTGTTCAAAATTGACACCTTGAAGTTTAACCTAGGGACCGTTTGCCTGCAAGGGCGGGACTGATTGGCAACTCTGCAGCAGGCAGAATAGTCCTTGGGCACAGCAATCTGGAGCAGTCCCAAAAGCCAGAAGTATTCCAAACAGGGAAGTATCTTAATTTCTTGGAGGATAGGTCCACTAATAGTCATTTGCCAAGTAGGCTGGGGGATGTAACCTCTTGATTGTCAGGAGCTGAGAGTGATCAGCAGGGAATAGATTACTCCATTTTGACCTGTTGGATACTAGTCTCAAGCAACCAAGAATGGCCACTGTTGAAAACAGGATTCTGGGCCCAGTGGACCATTGGTGTGACCATTATCTTAGTTAAGGTACAACTCAAGCAGACATCTTGTATCTGGAAAACACAGGCAGTAGAGGCCAGAATCATTGTTGGTAACCATTTATATAGCACATCTGTGTCCTTCCTATAAGTTCCCAGACAAATGGAAAAGAAAAACTGCTTCCAATACCAATATTCTCATTAAATCAGAAAAGCCAATATTCAGTGGGAATACATCAAAAGGACCCAAATCCAAGTAAGTAGTGAGCAGAGGACAGGAACCACATGATCACAAGCCAAAAAACAGGGGAAAATATTAAAATCCAGAGAATTTGCCACGTGAAAGAGAGGCACGATGGGGAGGCCATGGATTCCCAGTGTCCTAGTGAGTAAGACACCGCTGCTTTAGCCGATTTTGAAGCAACTGTCTTCATCTAGAGAACTGGCCCAATAGTTTTCATGATGACTGATTAACTCTGCTTATAATTTGCCTTAGGCATGTCCCTTTCAGTACTGCTTAAGAAGCTCAGCTCTGATCCCATAGAAAGCGCCGTTGCTGTTGCCTCTCGCCTGCTTGGATGTCTGTTATGGTTGAAAGTCAGTTTTTTCCTCTTCTGCCCCAAAGGTTTTTCCCACCTTAAAGCTTAATTCTAATCCTTATAATAGCTTATTGTCCAATTACTTCGCGATTCTTCATTTCCTTTTTTTAGGTCAAGCAAACTGTTTGTGTGGAAATCTAAATTAAGTACTTAAACAAAATGTTTGATTATTGCTCTTCTCCCAATCCAGGAATGGTTGGGTATGTAAAATGTTACTTGAAGGATGGCAAACACAGGAGTAATGAGAAACAACTTAGACCTATAAAAAAAATATATTAAAAAATGTGGACAGTACTGAATAATAAAGTAACCTCTAAATGTGATTGCTTATTTTCTCCATGGTTCTACCTTCCGTGTTACTGGAAAAGTTGTGATTATTTTGTTGTCCTGGTTTACATGCTTCTACCATTGCTAAAAATGGGGCTGTTCGGAGCAAGTCAGTGCCGCTTCTATTGATTATACTCTGCTTCCATAATTATATCTAAATCTTACGAAGACAAAATTGTCCCCTTCCAAGGTCAGAAAATGAATACAACTAAATTTGTGCCATTACGGAGTGACAGGGTTACATGCCCGTATATTACCTATATGCACTACTCTCACCCAAAAAATCCATAATTTCCAGAAGCAAGAATTGGTACATTGCCTAACTTTTTAATGACAGCTTATATCATTAAAGAAATTGTTTAAATTGCTTTCCCACTCCAAATTTCCAACCTGCTACTTCACACACAGTAAATATTTATTTGCATTGCTTCCCGTAAATGTTACCTTTTTGTCAGTCTACACAGCAACAGTGGATAATACATGTAAAAATATGCAGCCTTCTGACAATCGGGTAACCTCAGCTGTACATCTTCAACCAAAATCTAGGCATTCCTGCTGGGGAATTAACCCTTTTCCTGTCTTTTCGCAGTGATGGTTGGCAACCCATCACAGTCCTAAACATCTGGATGTTTTCTTTGGATGACTCCAGCACTGACTTTTAAAAAAAATAAATTTGGTTGCAGTAACCCATTTTACATTATACAGCAGCCAGCATAGACTAAAGATTTTGATACTACTTGTTTCACTATTTTAGAGATGAACATAAAGTTTCCCACTGAATACAATTTTCATATCTTTCATTTTGAGCATTTAAATGTATCACGTTCTTATTGTCACTAATATGATTTATAAGTAACTTTAGCTCTGATGCTAAACAGGAGCCTGATATTTTAGAAACCAGATTAGCTTGCAGTAAAATGGCTTAAATATTATATTTTTGCAACTGTGTTGTTTCCCTTAAATAGATCAGTTGATAGAGAGAAACTTGGATTCAGTTGGACTAGTCTTCAATTTTACCCTTCTTCTGTTTCCAAATACATATTTGATTCAGACCTAAGCATCTACGGCAACTTTCAGACGTGTTTTAAAGCATACTTACAAGTGCTCTTTACAGACCTGTTTTTTTCAGGTTGGTAAAGCGCACTTGTTAGTGCACTGAAAAACTTTAATCATGCGCCTTTCAGACATTCATCAAAGCCGTGCCTAATTTACATGCATGTCCTGCCACCAGCACTTTTAAGTACACTTTTAAGCACGTCTGAAAGCCGCCTTAGTCTCACTTCAGATTACTGCGTTATTCTTCTGTTTTAAGATCTTTTGAATAGAACAGTAAGTGAGCTCTTCTACATCTCTGAGCTCAGATCCTGAAGCATACACGGTACATCTGTGACACAATAGGCAAGTCCCCAAGTGGACACTATATTTGTTGTGGAGTCCTCACAAGATTGGATCTGCATAATTATATATAAAAATTTCTAAAGCTTGAGATCATAATGATTTCTTTTTTTGTCGTTTAGTGTGTCAGTCTGGAAAAGTGTGGGAACCGCTACTGTAATTTCATTCCTTTTTGTTGTAATGTAGCAAACCGTTTAGGTTCTAAACCTGTGGTTCCTAAACTTGTAATATATGACCCCATTTTGAAACTTAAGCATGATCCTGTGACTCAAGCATATCTAGTCATACAGCATCTGAAGATATGCAAAGATATTGGTTGGGATACTGATCCCATCCATGTATTGTGTGACCCCTCTTGGGGTTCTAACCCATACTTCAGAAACCTCTGCTCTAAGCTATGCTTTTTCCTCAATGCAAAGCCAAAATAACAACAACAAAAAAACAACCTACCCCTACCAGCTTAGAATTAAGGGGTGCAAATGAATGCGATATTATCCATTCACAAGTGAGTGGGTAGTCACGTTTGTAAGGTGGTACGAATTTTAAGATTCATAGTGGTTAAGTAGCTGTTACCCATTCCCTATTCCTAGTGCATAGCCAGATGATAGGGGGCTCACTGTGGGTGGGAAGCACTTGCAAGTAGTTAAGAGGTCTGTTAATGGACCTCACAACTACTACATGCAAGAGGGGGTGGGTGGAAGGGGAAAACTGGAAGTTTTGGTGAGGAGCAGACTGCCCTCTTCCTGCTGTAGCTTTTGCTGCTCCTGCCCAGGGAAATAGCAACAGGGAACCACCAGGAACTTCTTTCAAGCTGGT
Source organism: Sphenodon punctatus (assembly GCA_003113815.1). Lineage (NCBI taxonomy): Eukaryota > Metazoa > Chordata > Lepidosauria > Sphenodontia > Sphenodontidae > Sphenodon > Sphenodon punctatus. The sequence continues at coordinate 1,353,074 of QEPC01000136.1, read as the reverse complement.
ATCCGTCACCGCTTCCCTAAGAGGTAGCAGCAGAAGCAGAAAAGTGAGTCATACTGGGGAGAAGCCCCTGGTTCGTTCCCCACCACCATCTTTCAACCACCACATGACCACCAAGTTGTTTTGTCTAATCGTTTCTAAAGCATTAGCATTTGGAAGTTTTTTGTGTGCTTTAAACTATGCACACAAAACTTGTGCAGTGGAAATCCCATAGCATAGATATCACTTGGATAACCTTAATTTGCATGTCTAATAAAATGAAGCTCTCTGTTTTGGATAAATAGAAAGTTGCTGACCTAAATGCAGTTGGTTCCCAAAAGGTTTTGCCTCCGTGAGCCCACTTTGAAGCTTAATTCCATGGCCCCAGAACGCAACAAAGACATGGAAGTTTATTGTGTATTGCTTGGGATTCTGATCCAATATACAGATGGTTGACCCACAGTTTGAGAGCGTCTGCTTGAACATTCAAACTTTCCTACAATTGAAACTAAGAATTTTCTAAAAGTGATGCATTGGAGAGCTGGTGTGAAGAAAAATGTCCCGTGCACAATATTATGGGGGGAATTTTAGCTAAAGATAAAGAAGACATCGTAGGAGTCGTGTTGAGGGATAGCTTTCTCACAATCTTCCACTTAAGATCGCTTTAATTCTGGTGGTTTTAGAAATAGTCATTTGGTGTAGCTTAACTTCTGTGCAAAGTTAAATTGGTTCACACTAGGTGGAGCTGTAGGTTAATTCCAGAATCATGTAATAGAAAATGGAATGGGGCTTGCTTATATTTTCTACTTATGCAATGTTAAGCACTCTGAGGTGCCATGTATGGCAGGGGTGTGCTATATAAATCAAATTATTATTTATATTGAGAAATAAAAGTAAATGTTATAAAATAAATAATGGTATCCAGATATATGGTTTCTAAAATATAGTATTACTACAAATGCAATGTTACTGTCTAGCCTGGTTTATTTAAGAAAATGTGTAGCTGGACAGTGTTTCTTTAGATAACTTTGAACTTAAAATCATAACTTGAGTTTCAATACTTGCAAGAATGTTCTGCGGATGGTGTTGAAAAGAAGGTACAAAATAGCAGTTTCTTATTGTAAATCTCTTACTACCTCTAAGTACTCCGGCAGATGGTACCACAAGTATTGGTCTTTAGAATATAGTAGATTATAAAAATCCATTTTTCCCTGAAAGAATTCACAGATATTTAAACTCAACTTCTTTCAATTGTGTAGGTGGTTCCACATGTGGTCAACTTGCTTCACACCTTTAAAAGTGATGGCCTGCCTTCCAGTACAACTTTCTTAGTGCAGCTGGCTGAGCTGATACACTGTATGATGTATCATTATTCTGGATTTCCAGAGCTTTATGAACCTATTTTGGAGGCTATTAAGGTATTGTAATATGAATGCTGATATATATATTTTTTTTGCGGGGGGAGGAGGGGTTGTATTTATCTTGGTGACTAAAGAGAACAACAAATGTGTGTGTCTCAGATCTACAAATCTGCTTATAACAGGGTTGGAGAACCTTTTCTGTACCAGGAGCCACTCTGAGAATTAGTACAAGTTCTTCTTCAAGTGGCTCTGTGATTCTCACTTACAGAATTACATGTGAACCCCTTTAGTCTTCAGAAAAGCAGCGTGCCTTTTTAAGAGCAGTCCTTAGGGCTTCCATGTGAAAAGTTCTGAAAGCCCAATGCTCCTGCCCCCCTCAGTGCTTGGAGGGGAAGGAGCCTAGCTGGACAGTTCCTTAACCATCCCGGCTTAACAGGAACAGATTGTGCTCTGTTTTTTTTTTTAAAGTTCTCAGTTCTTAGTTTAGTTCTTTAACTGTTATAGGAGTATATAGTTTAGTATTTGTTCCTAGTAGATTAGTGTTTCCCTCGGTAGCAGCTCCTTCGCTCTTTCCCACCATTTATGGCAGTGCTGGCAGGCAAGTGACCAGGCTTTAAACGCTGTGTTTCCTGCTCAACGGTAATACCTGTATTGATCAGTACAACGGGTACCTCACCTGCTTGGGAGAAGGTCACAGCCACAAGGATTATAAAGCCTGTCAAGCCTTATCCAAGCAGGCTGTTAAGAGACGCCTGCAGGAGATCCTCATCTGTAGAGCCCTGGAACTGCCTGAGAGGCAGCTACTGATCTGACTGCGGTAAGCTCCCAGAAAAACAATCTTAAGTCGCAGGACAAACCTCGTAAGAAGCCTGCGCCTGCTCAGGGCAAACCGACTATGCAAGCAGAGCCCATGCAGGGTGCTTTACCGGGCTCTGGTATTTACCAGGCTCAGGGTATTGTCATGACTCTCCTGGACTCAGTTCAGCAGGAACCCACAACCTCGTCAGCAGCATGACTAAGTCTTCTGCTGCAGAAGGACTCTGATGAGCCTCTCCTCTTGGTGGAATCCCTCCCCAACCTCCAAGGAGAGGAACCCATTTGCCTCTCGCCTGTACCCGCATGCCACTCACTGAAGGTAGTGGAGGTACTGGATCAATCAGGCTCCCTGAGGAAATGCACAGAGAAACAGAGGAGATATTCTAGCTCCTCAAGGAGTGTGACAACGGAACCCCCTGCGGAACCGGAAACAGCTGTTGATTACTCCCTTAACCTGCAACCCTCTGCAGCACGAGATCAGCCTGCCGCTATGAGAAACGTTGTCCTCCAGCACCAGCAGGGCAACGCTACATAGAACAAACAATGCTGTTCTCACAAGAGGAGGATCCCCGTCGAGCTAAGTGGCACCTCCCTGTGGCGGACACAGCACCGCAGCAAGATATCAGCGCTGGGATTATCCCGCGCATTACTCACCTCCCTAATGGGGCCCTGACTTCATGCACTTTAGGTACTACCTGTACCCTCCACCGATGTACCCTTCATGGTACCGTGACTGGCCTTGGCATGCGGACCCCTCACACATGGATCCTTTTACAAGAGCCCCAGGGTATTATAATGCCATGCCATATGGCCACCCAGGGTCTCAGAGACCGAGCAGATCCCCTTCTCCTGAGAGCTCCCCTGAGGCTCAACACATGAGCGATAGAAGAGAAGGAGCTTCTCCCAACACAGCCCTTCTTCCACATCGAACCGGAACCCTCACTCCTCATCATCTCTGTCCAGGGCTCAGTCCACTATGGTACCCCAAGCAACAGGGATACAGCCGACTGATCTGACGTTGACTCGCTTGCCAGCTATCGGCTGCTCTCTAACCTTCCCTTTTTAGGGAAGGTTATTGAGTGGGTGGTGGCCCGCCAGTTGCAGGAGCATCTGGATTGTGTCGGTTTTCTTGATCCCTCGCAGTCAGGATTTCGCCCGAGTTATGGCACCGAGACTGTGCTTTTGGCATTGGTTGATGATCTCCACCGAGAATTAGATCAGGACCGCTCGGCCCTGCTGATTCTATTAGATCTGTCAGTGGCGTTTGATACCGTTGATCATGAGATGTTGGTGATGCGCCTGCGGGACCGTGCAGGGGTGGGCGGCACAATTGTTGACTGGTTCCGCTCCTTCCTGGCAGGAAGACCTCAGCGAGTGGTGCTCGGGGATTATTTTTCATCATACCGAGACCTCTCGTGCGGAGTCCTGCAGGGTTCTGTCTTGTCCCCTCTCCTGTTCAACATGTATATGCAACTGCTTGGCAAGGTGGTCAGGAGGTTTGACGTGTGGCGTCATCAATATGCCAATGACACCCAGCTTTACCTCTCTCTTTCATCAGACCCAGGCCTGGCAGTCTCCATGCTTACTGGGTGTCTGGCAGCTGTGGGGGATTGGATGAGGGTGAACCGACTAAAGCTGAATCCCGACAAGATGGAGGTGATGCTGGTGGGTAAGGCGGCGGGGGTGACGGCCCCTATCATTGATGGGGTCTGCCCCTCGCTAGTTCCCCAGGTGCTGAGTCTGGGGGTGCACAGCTCCGCTTGGATGCTTAGGTGGAGTTTGTGGCAAGGAGTACCTTTCGCCAACTACATATGGTGTGTGGGCTTCAGCCGTATGTCTTGGACCTGGTCACCGTCATCCATGCTTTCATCACCTTTAGGCTTGACTACTGCAACACGCTCTACGTGGGGCCACCCTGGTTCAGAAAGCGGCGGCCTTTCTCCTGGTGGGATTGGGCCACCGTGAACATTACACCAGTTATTCAGTTTCTGCACTGGCTGCCTGTAGTCTACTGGGCCCGATTCAAGGTTTTGGTGCTTGCCAATAAAGCCCTAAACAGCCTCGGCCTGACCTATTTTCAGGACTGCCTCACCCCTGGGTCCTCAGTCGGCCCCTGCGGTCATCGTAGCTGTTCTGCCTGGCTTTGGGGGGGGGAGCATGGGGAGGGGGGTGGTTGGGGGCATTTTTATTCCTCCTAGAGTTGATTATTTTAATGTTTTCAATTGTTGATTTGCATTGTTGTGCGCCGCCCAGAGCTGCCTGTGGCAGGATGGGCGGGCTACAAATATTTAAAATAAATAAATAAATACTACAGTACAACAGCAGGTACCCGTAACAGCCAATTTGGTACCGCCATGAACTGCTTTGGGGCTGCTCCTACCTGCTCAGGGTACACAACAATTGGACAATGCTGCATCATAGCTACTATCAACGAACTGGCTAAAGATCAGACATACCTAATCAAGAGGAAGCCATCGTGCCTTCCCCCATTGATGCTATATCAGACCTGTCACCGCTTCTAACAATGGAGAATGTTAAAAACTTTCAAGCGACAGCTGCTCTCCCACAAATACCAGTACAGGTGACACAAAAAATCACTTTCTGGGCTGGTCTTTGGCCACGTTACCCTTCCATTATTCAACTAATTGATGGAACCATCGAAGATCGCCTCATTCTCTCCACCAATCAGCAAACTAGTGGAAGCCCTTTACCCAGTGGCACACTCGAATAACATGATTATCTCAAGCCAAACTCAACAGTGGTGGTGGCAGCAACAACCAGACCATCCTCCAGCACAGTCAAAATCTTCCCCTCTGATAAGATTGGTAGGGGGGCTTGATACACTAGGCCAAAAGACCTTTTCACTCATGATCCTCCTCCTCTGCACCCCCAATTATGCTGCAGCTATAGCAGCATGCTTAATGGACTAGGCTGTTCAAAACCAATGAAAACAGGCAGTTTACAAAGAAGGTACGTAGCTGTCGCGGTTTTAGTTATCAAACACCATGCACTCAGCAGATTCCGCCATAAGAACCACGGCAACGTTGATCACTATCTGTAGGCATGCCTGGCTCAGATTTACTTCCCTCACACTGGAAAATAAAGCTAGGTTGGAGGACTTGCCCTTTGAGGGAGAAGGTTTTTTCTCTAAGCTTACTGATGAGACCTTACAGAAAATTAAGGGCACGTGCCAAACAGCAAGAGCCCGAGGTGTGATTCGCTAGCGCCAAAAATGACGGTACCATTCATCGACATCAATGAGTTGTTAAAGGCCATCTTTTCAAAACTGCAGGTTTGTTCCACAACAACAGACCTCAGCCAAACAATCTTACCAATCCAATAGATGGCATTTCACCAAACCCGGACTCAAAACCCTGGCTCAACCAGAATACATTGGGGTCCTAACAGTCACGGGTTTGAGGGTCATGAGGCCAAGTGCATCCCTGTAACCTTTTTCTAAATCATCTAGCCAAATATCACCATACATGGTCCACACTAACATCAGATAGATGGGTGCTGGAGATCATCAAAAGAGGCCATTGTATCCAATTTGATTCCCCTTCCCTTCCCCAGTCCCTCTCTTTAGGGACACCCCTCACAAGACGATTCTATGGAAGGAAATTCTTGCCCTTCTCCTGAAAGGAGTGATTGAGGAAGTGCCCCCACCGAATGAATGAATGAATAAATTTATTGTTTCAACCATTTGGTTATTAACAAAATATAGCAGTATTCACTAGAAATAAAATTTACCATCAAATATTTAGATGTAACATATAAAATGAGATTAATATTAAATATTAAAATAATTAAAATGACATGAAATATATATAAAAATAGCCTCATCAGTCTCCAGTGATATCAATTACTAACCAAAGTTCCATACCTCATAACAAATTACGACATAATCCGATTATCCGTTAATACACAGCGAGAGTAGAAACCCGAAAAATCTATTATCATCTGTAATCCTTTTCCATAACCCCAATAGGCCAAGGTCGGTGGACTCAGTTATACACTATTCATCTGAGTCAAATCCACTTTCACTACATTTCCTATCCTCTTAAAGCACTTTTAAGAGAAGCCGGCCTATAAAGCCTTAAAGCGTTTGTCTCTGTATCATAAAGGCATGAGCCATATTTGCCACTTTTTAAATAAACTCTTCCTTGGGGTTTGCAACCAGAAATATAATTTTCGCACGGGTATCCTGTACTAAACTCTGTTGTAATAACAGATAGAGATACTTATCTCTAGCATCAACAAGGAGCGGATAGTTAAATAAAGAATGGGGTATGTTTTCTAGAGTATTAGCCCCACACAAGCAAAACCTCAGGTTATAGGGAATATTTGTATATCTTCCCCCGAGAACTGCTGATGGCATCATTTGGATTCTCATCAGAGTGAGGACTTTTCTCAGGAGGAAGTTAGGTACTGCTGTTAAATAATAATCTTGTAAATGATGCTCTTTTATAGAGCTGTACCAGGGAGCTACCTTGTTCTGTCTTATAGCCTCTAAATCTTTGTGCCTATATAAATCATCCAGGCGTTGTTTACATGTTCTTTGAACTTGATTAGTTGGATAGGAAGCTAGAAAAGGAAGCGACAGCCCCATAACCTCAGTAAGAGCTCTCAACTGCGTTACCCATTTATAGTTGCAATCTTATGCCTCCATTTCAAGTCAGCACAATTTAGGCAATCTCTCATTTGACATTTGTGCTAAGCATTTCCAGTATATTACCGGTCTAATTTTTGCCTGTGGTTCGATGTAGAGTGTTCCTGTTTTCAATTCTCAGAAGGCAGGCTGGAGTTCAACCAGGACTCCCCAGATAAGCCTCAAAAACCTATTCTGTACAGGCTCTAGTTTACTCTCCACCTCGAATCCCCAGATTTCTGTACCATATAAGGCCTGGGGTATTATTTTTTGCCTTAGTATACTTGACGCTGGGCTAAAAGCTCTCCTCCCGTATGTTCTCCAAAATCTAGTCACACCGGAACCCCCACCTACTACCACTAAGGGATTTTATTCCGGTTACTTCCTCATAGATAAGAAGGATGGGGGAGTGAGACCCATTTTATATCTTTGTCACTTTTACCACTATGTAAGCAGATACAAGATCCATATGACATCCCTCTCCGCTATCCTACCTGCACTACCATCTAATACCCTGGTTGCGCTTGACCTCAGAGACACTTATTTTCATATTAGCATCAGAAAATGCCATAGAAAATTTTAACGTTTCATTTCAGGAAAGAGTTGCTTCTAGTATACAGTCCTCCTCTTTGACCTGTCAACACCACTGAGAGTATTTAACAAATGCATAGCTCCGGTGGTGGCAGAACTACATTGAAGAAGCATCACAGTCTATCCTTATCTGGATGACTGGCTCATCATGGGAGACTTGATGCAAATTCTACACAGCCATGTGAGAGCCACTACAGACCTCTTCGACAGTCTCTGCTGATCGTAAACAAAAACAAAAACCTCTCATCCCTCACAAGGTATATCACTCTGTTGTGGTGGAGACAACCCAGCAATGTCCTAAAGGGATCTCCCTTCCAGCAGCTCCAGCTACTGAAGCTGACTGTTGTGGTCACCACGGATGCCTCTCTGGAAGGATGGGGGAGCCCACTGCAATGGACTCACAACTCGGGACCGTTGGGCAAAGTCGGAATCGTCATTGCACATCAACATGCTAAAATTTGGAGCTGTTTAGCTGGGTCTCAAAACCTTCAGGTCCCAGGTGTACGAGGAACAGTCCAGGTAACTACAGACATAAGAAGTGCCATACTGGGTCATACCAATGGTCCATCTAGCCCAGCATCCTGTCTCCGATAGTGACCAATCATGGTGACTTGGAAGAAGCACCCAACAGGTCACAATGGGGGATCCATTCCCTGTTGTTTTTCCCCCAGGTCCTGTCATGTTCCCTGATCCTATCTGGCTAATAGCTGCTAATGGACCGATTTTCCAGAAACATGTCCAAACCTCTTTTAAATTCAGCTATAGTACTGGCCCTTACCACAGCCTCTGGCAGTAGATTCCACAACCCAATTATACGCTGAGTGAAAAAATATTTTCTTTTATTTGTTTTAAACTTGCCACCCATGAGTTTCATGAAGTGTCCCCTACTTCTAGTACTAGCTGAGAGGGTAAATAACTGCTCCTTGTTTATTAGTTCCACACCACTCATGATTTTATAGACCTCTATCATATCTCCTCTCAGTCGTCTCTTTTCTAAGCTGAAGAGCCCCAACCTACCAAGCCTATCCTCATAAGGGAGCCATTCCATGCCCTTGATCATTTTTGTTGCCCTTGTCTGTACCTTTTCTAGTTCAGCTATGTCTTTTTTGAGATAGGGCGACTAGAACTGCACACAATATTCAAGATGCGATCGCACCATTGATTTGTATAGAGGCATTATGGCCTCAATTTTATTCTCTATCCCCTTCTGAGTAATTCCTAACATTGTTTGCTTTTTTGACTGCTGCCACACACTGCGCTGTGGATTTCACTGTATTGTCCAGAACCATCTCCAGATCCTTTTCCTGAGTGGTAACACCTAGCTTAGTACCCAGTATTGTGTACGCATAGTTTGGACTATTTTTTCCTACGTGCATCACTTTGCACTTGTCCACATTAAATCTCATTTGAATCATTAATGAATACATTAAACAGCACCGGTCCCAATACAGATCCCTGAAGCACACCACTTTTTAGATCTCTCCATTGTGAAAACTGACCATTTAGTCCTGCCCTTTGCTTTCTATCTTTTAACCAGTTTCTGATCCATAGTAAGACACTACTTCCTATCCCATGACTTCTTAACTTTCTCAAGAATCTCTCATGAGGGACCTAATCAAATGCTTTCTGGAAATCCAGGTATGCTATATCTACTGGGTCTCCCTTATCCACATGCTTATTTACACCCTCAAAGAATTCCAACAGGTTAGCGAGGCATGATTAGCTTTACTAAATCTGTGTGGACTTTTCCCCATTAAGCCATGTTTGTCAACATACCCTGTAATTCTGTCCTTAGTGATGGCTTCCACCATTTTGCCCGGCACAGACGTCAAGCTTATTGGTCTGTAGTTTCCAGGATTGCCTCTGGATCCCTTTTTAAATATCGGATTACATTTGCCACCCTCCAGTCCTCGGGTACAGTGACATATTTTAGTGACAGGTTACAAATTACTAACAGTAGGTCTCTGCTTTCATATTTGAGTTCCTTCAGAACTTGAGGGTGAATGCCATCTGGCCCTAGTGACTTGTTTAGTATTCAGTCTGTCAATTTTCCCTAGAACAACTTGCTCCTCCCCCCCCCGGTTACTTCAGTGGGAGGGGGTAAAAGGGAAGGCGGCCCTTGGGTACGGCCCTTAGGTGATGGGTGGAGGCAGCTGGGCTTTTATAGGGCAGCTGGCTGGGGTGTATATTAAGGGGATGGGGGAGGATGGAGGATAATATAGTTCCCCCCCCATGCATATGGGGGGGTTGGGCGGGGTTGGCTATGGCCCCCTGGTGAGAGGGGGGGTCTGACCCAACAAGGGTGGGGGGTTCTGGTCTCCCAGTGAGGGGGGGGGACCAGGGGAGGGGGGAGAGGGCTTTCGGGGGAAAAGGGAGGGGAGGAAAGGGTTAGAGGGGGAGGGTGTGTCCTTGGTCCGGTGGGAAGACTGCTGGAGGGAGGGGGCTGGGGTGGCATCCGCAGCCATTGTTGTGATGGGCCTGGATAACTATGGTTTCTCTGGGAGGCGAAGAACAGCTGTGGGGAGGGACTGGTACTTAGTTCCTGTCCCCTTCCACAAGCCCCCAGGAAGGTGCTACAGGGATCAGGATCAGAGGACCCTTGGTCTGGAGCTGCTGTTGCTGAATGCAAGGTTGGTCGACAATAAATCAACAGCGATTCGGGAATTGATCCTGGATGGATCAGCCGACCTTGTATGTATTACAGAGACCTGGCTGGATAAAGAGTCAGGGCCGATATCGTCTGACCTTGTTCCAGCGGGGTACTCTGTGCAGCACCAGCCCAGATCAGAGGGTGGGGAGGCGGTGTAGCTGTTGTTTTTAAGGCCACTTGGTCTGTAAGGTGATATTCTTTGCAGACCATCTTGGGCATGGAGGAGGTCCACCTTGTGATCAATTTGGTAGGAGATAGATTAGGGCTGCTTTTGGTATACCGCGCACCTGCCTGTACTGCAGCATCCCTACATGCTCTAACGGAATTAGTATCGGAGGTGGTCTTGCGATCCTCAAAGACTTTGGTCTTGGTCAATATCCACGCTGATGCCAGTTTGGGGGGTGGGGGGACTGAGATTGAGTTCATGGATGCCATGACAACCATGGGACTATCTCAGAGGGTTAAGGGCCCGACGCATGAGGGGGGACATACCCTTAACCTGCACCAACCTTGAAGTGGGGGATCCGGTGGTGGGGAATGTAATGGTTTTACCCCTGTTGTGGACAGATCGTTACCTCCTCCGAACCAGTCTCCTGGTGCATGTCTGCCCTCGGAAGGGTGCAGGATCAATTTGTTGGGTCTGCCCCCGGAGACTTATAGAACCAGAGAGGTTCCAGAATGCTCTAGGGGAAATGCCTCCTGAGCTTGATGATCGCTCACTCGATGACTTCATTGCCTTCTGGGACAGCTTGCTGGCTGAAGCTATCGACCGAACAGCTCCCAAGCGTCCGCTTCCAGAAAGCCGATGGCAGGGGTCACTGTGGTTCACGGAGGACCTCCGCCGAATGAAGCAGGATGGATGGCGGTTGGAGTAATGGTGGCGCCGAACTTGTGCTGAAGCTGACCGATTGCATCATAAAGCTAGTTTAAGAGCTTATGCTGTTGCGGTACAGGTAGCAAAGAAAGAGTTCTTTGCTACCCTCATTTTGTCTGAAAAGTCACGTCCAGAGGAGCTTTTCTGGATGGTGCAGAGGCTAGTCAGTACGGCCTCTCTGCCTAGAACTGAAATTTTCCAGTGCTCACTGTGACATGTTTGCTGACTTTTTCGCAGATAAAATCGCCCAGATTCACCACGATCTCGATGATGCATTTATGACAGTGGATGAATCAGAGGTACAGGAACCCCACCATGTCTGTTGTTGTGGGATCAGTTTCAGTGGGTGCTGCCCGCTGATGCAGCGAATGTTCTTGGGACGGTTTGGGCCACCTGTTGTGAATTAGATCTGTGCTCGTCCTGGCTGGTGAAGGCCAGCCGGGAGACATTAGGGCCGTTGCTGGCAGGGGTGGTTAATGCCTCCCTTAGGGAGGGCAGGGTGCTGAGCCGTCTCAAAGAGGCGGTGGTGCGACTTCTGCTCAAGAAGACATCTTTGGACGTTGACTCCCCAGCCAGCTATTGGCCAGTCTCTAACCTTCCCTTTTTAGGAAAAGTTATTGTAACTGCCACCCGTTCAGGGCATCTGGACAGGGTCGGTTTTCTTGATCCCTCACAGTCTGGTTTTTGCCCCAGGTTTGGCACAGAGACTGCACTTGTGGCCTTGGTCTATCAGGGCAGATCCTCAATTTTGATCTTACTGGATCTGTCGGCTGCGTTTGATACAGTTGAACACGAGATGTTGGTGGTGAGGCTGTGGGACCAGGCTGGGGTGAGTGGAATTGTTCTTGAATGGTTCCATTCATGCCTGGCAGGGAGGACTCAGTGGTTCTCGGGAAATGTACAACATCTCCCCAGAATCTCATGTGTGGAGTCTCGCAGGGTTCTATTCTGTCCCCTCCTGTTCAATGTGTATATGCAACCCTTGGGTGAGGTCATGAGAGGTTTTGGCGTGTGATGTCATCAGTACGCCGACAATACACAGCTTTACTTCTCGTTTTCGGGAGACACAGGCCCGGCACTTATCCTGTGCTTGGCAGCTGTGGGGGACTGGATGGGGACGAGCCGTCTGAGGCTGAATCCTGACAATACGGAGGTGATGTTGGTGGGTAGAGCTGAGAGGGTGGGGGCTCCCATTATTGGCCGGGTCTGCCCCCCTCTGGCCGCTCAGGTTCGTAGTCTGGGGGTGCTCCTCGACCCACAGCTTCACCTGGATTGTCAGGTGGAGGCTGTGGTGAGGGGAACATTTCGCCAATTACATCTAGTGCGACGGCTGTGTCCGTATGTCTCAGGCTCGGATCTGGCCACCATCATCCATGCTTTCGTTATTTCTCGACTGGACTACTGTAACATGCTCTACGTGGGGCTGCCCTTGACGATGGTCCAGAGGTTGCAGTTGGTGCAGAATGCGGTGGCCCACCTCCTAACGGGGATGGGCTGCCGCGAGCACATTACACCTGTGCGCCGTACTCTGCACTGGCTACCTGTTGTCTTCTGGGCCAAATTCAAGGTGCTTGTTATGACCTATAAAGCCCTAAACAGCCTGAGTCCTTTTTACCTGCAAAACCACCTCAGGCCTCGGGTCATTTCGCGACCCTTGCAGTCGGTTGGGGGCGCCCAGCTCGAAGTCCCCGGGTATGCCAAGTGGTGACAGCAGAGAGGGCATTCTTGGTGGCCGCACCTCAGCTGTGGAATTCCCTCCCATTGGAGGCCCATCTATCCCCAGACTCTTTCCGTAGATAATGTAAGACCTGGTTGTTCCGCCGGGCATTCAGGGAGGGAGTGGGGAGGGGTTTTATTTGCCGTGCTGCTGAAATTGTTAGGTGTCTGTTTTATATTTTTATATATTGTAGTATTTTAGATGATTTTATTATTATTATTGCTTTATTTTTTATGTTGTGCGCTGCCCCAAGCTGCTGAGGTGCAGGTGGGTGCGGGATACAAGTTTTAGTATAAAGAAAATAAATAAATAAAACATCCTCCAACGCCACACTGATTTGTAACAGTTCTTCCAATTACTTGCCCACAAAGCAAGGATCCAGCGTGGGTACCTCCCCAAAATCCTCCACGGTGAAGATCGAGGCGAAGAATTCATTCAGCTTCTCTGCAATGTCCTTATCCTCCCTGAGCGCCCCTTTTACTCCCTTGTCATCTAATGGCCCAACTGACTCCCTAGCAGGCTTCTTGCTTCCGATGTATTTGAAAAAGTTTTTGCTTGTTTTTGCCTCTTTAGCAATCCTCCCTTCAAATTCTGTTTTGGCCTGCCTTATTAACACTTTACATTTACGTTGCCTGCCAGTGTTTATGTTCTTTTGTATTATTTTCATTGGAACTCTTTCATTTCTTAAAGGATGTCTTTTTGGCTCTAGTCTAAATGGGGAGGTGAAGGAGGTTACACCATCCCCATTTAGCCTTCCCACCATCCCCATTTAGACAACTTAACAGCAGTCTGGTTACCTCAACAAGCAAGGAGGAGCCAGATCAAAGTGCTTGACAAATGAATCTCTTCTGATATGGTCTTGGTGCCTTGACAAGACTATGCATCCTGTAGCCATACATCTTCCGGGAGACGAGAACCACCTAGTAGACTGTCTCAGCTGGTTCCGCTAACAAAGACCTGAATGGTCCCTAGACACCAGAACATGCCAACTACTCTTCAGACATTGGGGGATCTCCTGCAGTTTTGCAGCAGGGATGCAGGGCCAAAGGTTCAGTGTCTGATGTAATCAGCTGGAGGAACCTCTTCACTTACACCTTCCCACCATTCCCGATGTTAGCCGGAATGATCTTCAAAGCACGCAGAGAGGGAACAAGACTCACCTTAATAACCCCGGACTGGGCCTGTCAAACTTATTACCCCCGTCTAGCCTCCCTGGCCAGGCAGAGGTGTCACCTCGTGATCAAGCCAGACCTGATATCACAAGACAATGGGGCCATGCGACATCAGGACCTCAAATCGCTCCACATCATGGCTTGATATATTCTGTGACAGATAATACTGATGATTGCTGGAAGATATCCAGAGAGTTATCACCAATGCTCAGAATCTGTCTACAAGATCCACATATGCTGCGAAGCGAAATTAAGAAGATTTCTCTGTGTGAAACTACTGATAACGTACAGGGACCTTTCCCTCTACCCACCATACTGTCCTACCTCCTCCACCTCAAGGAGTCAGGTCTATCTCATCAGTGAGATAACTCTACTTGCAGCTCTCTCTGCAAACTTCTCCCTCGCCCATAGAGACTCCCTCTTCTCTGATGAAGTAGTCCAGAACTTCCTCAAAGGACTGAATAACTTATACCCTCCTGTGATACCACCTACCCCCTCAGTATAATCCTTCGTTAGTTATTTCAACACTTACAAAAGCCCCATTTGAACTCCTTCGGTTGATCTCCCTGTAGCACCTAACTCAGAAGGTCATCTTCTTAGTGGTAGTTACATCTGCACATCGAGCAAGTGAACTAGCAGCTCTTCAAGCTTCACTGCCCGACCTGATGTTCTACCTGGATAAAGTATCACTGATCTAGCCTTCATGCCCAAAGGGCTCACCTCATTTGACCTGAATCAGACCATCACCTTGCCAGTCTTCTTTCCTAAACCTCATGATTCCCCCTTGGAGAAGTCCCTCCAAACACTGAATGTAAAATGAGCTCTAACTTTCTACCTAGAGAGGACCAAGCCTATCCGTAAGAGGCACTCACTTTTTGTCACTCCAGGTGGCCTTAACCCAGGCTCTAAATTATCTGCTCCAAGAATATCCAAGCTCATCACCTCCTGCATCTCAACTACCTATCATTTATCAGGGAAACAGGTCCATGAGGGAATTGGAGCCCATTCCATGAGAGCGTTGTTGACAACTACTGCAACCTTCTGCCAGACTTTTGGCGTGGGTGATGGGAGGGGGGAGCTGGGAGATGAGAGGTTTTTCTGACTCCACCTGAGGTTTATTTATTTCTGATTTTGTATTGTCTTTAGTTATATGTGAACTGCCCCGAGCTGCTGTAGCAGGAGGGGGCAGCTAAAAAATCAAAATAAATAAATCTATCCATCCAAGAGATATGTAGGGCGGCAACTTGGGTATCATCAGATACCTTTGTAAGACATTATGCTCTAGGTTTAGGAGCATGTCAAGATGCTTTTTTTGACGGAGCAGTACTGGCATCCATCCTTCCTTGACCCACTACCACCACCCGGCTACAGGTAATGCTTACTGCATATATTCTCCCATAAGTGAGACTCACGGAGCCACTCGAAGAAATAAGATTTACCTACCGTAACTTAGTTCTTCAAGATGGCTCCATGTATCCTTACTACCTACCCTCCTTCCCCTCGTGGGGTGAGGGATAAATTTAGGGCTGGGCTGTCAAAGAACTGTCCAGCTAGGCTCCTCCCCTTTCTCTTATACCAGGACCCTTCTCATGAGAGCTCTGGGCGGGGGGTGGGGAGGGAGGGGCAGGAGCATTGGGCTTCCAGAACTTTCCACATGGAAGCTCTAAAGACTGCTTGTAAAGAGAGAAGCTGCTTTTCTGAAGCCTAAAGGGACTCACTCATGATCCCATAATTGAGAATCCACTGAGCCATCTCAAAAAACTAAGTTACGGTAAGTAACCCTTATTTTTGAAGTCTAAAAGTTGGAATGCTCAAGTGGTATGAATCATGGGCAAATCATGGATTTATGCCATGGATCTATCCCCTATCCTTGTGTGCATGCCCTCATCTGCTCCCTTACTGTAAGCTCAGTTTTTAATTGTTTGGAGGTAGGAGCTAGGTCCATGGGCCAGATCCAGGAACTGGAAAGGGGTCACATGAAAACTTGCCGCAGGCTGCATTTGAGCCTAGGCTTGAGGTTCCCCATTCCTGTCTGTAATCTAGAAGAAAATATCTGCCTTCAGCATTGTGTATGCTGCCAATTGTTTTAATGTCTTCACCAGTAAGTATGGCAAATGATTTCAAAAATAGCTTTCATCTGTTTCTTAGTTTTTATGTTGAAAATCTCATCACAAGCTCATAAATAAATATCACAATACAGTTTGTGGCTCATCTAGACATTAAAAAAAGTCATCTTGGCCTAACATCAGCATAAAATTAGATATCCTTTGGGACTATATCCTACACATGCATGGGATGGGCTACATGTAATAAAGTCAGAGTCTCCGCGCTGGAGGGGACTTCAAGGGTCATCTAGTGCAGCCCACAGCACCACTGTAGGGCCTGCTGCACCCCAGCTATCCAAAAAATAATGGAGAACAATTTGGGGGGGGGGGGGGAAGGTGTGTAAAAAAGATCCAGATGTCCCAAATGCCACGCTCATGCTGCAGGGGAAGGCAAAAAGTTCTGTTGAATGCCAGTCTGCCCAGAGGAAAAATTTCTTCCCAACCCCAAACGTGGTAATCAGTTAGACCCTGAACATGCTTGCAGGCCCCACCAGCCAGACACCTGATATAAAATTATAGTATTTGGGGTTTAGAATGCTTCAACAGCCCCACCGTTGGCAACAGACAACTTTGATGTTTCAGGAAGAAAGAGAGAGAAAAAAACATGTATTCTTGGGGGGGAAGATTTTCTCTTATAGCATCAAAAAAACACCTCACAAGCTGGCGTAAATTTATCCAACCCCATTTTGAAGCTATTGAGATTGTTTGCTCCCACAACTTCTGGAAGCTTATTCCAGTAGTTCACTGCTCTGATTGCTAAAAACCTAATTTCCAGCCTAAGTTTATTTATAACCGACTTGTATCCATTAGTTCCTGTATCCACACTCTCCTTTAGTTTGAACAAATCTTCTCTTCTGTTGTGTTAACTCCCCATATATATTTGTAGAATCCTATATCCCTCAGTTTTCTTTTTGATAAGCTGAAAAAGCCAAGCCCTTTTAGCCTCATAAGGAAGGCTCTCCATTCCTCTGATCATCCTGGTAGCTGTTGGTTGTGCTTGTTCCACTTTATGTTCATCCTCCTTGAACTGCTTTCCTATCTCTGATTTCTTCCATCATGAAAGTGTATTTGAACCTAGGCGTTCAGAAAATCCTCTCTTCTTTCATAGATGCAATACCCTGTGGGAAAATTATTTGCTATGGGTGAAAACAATCGAGACGGTAGCCTGCTGGAGTCTGGATTAGGTCTGTGCAGCCCCCACTCACATGTTTAGCATGTCCATCCTAATAAGCAAGCAGCCCCCTGCATGTATTTCATGCCCTTGCGGACAGCCCCCACTGGCAGCGCTAGTGAGAGCAAGACTAGAGAGAGGGGCAGGAAGCAGTCACTCAGATGCAACACCTTGTGATACTTTTGTCCTTCAGTTGAGAAGGATATACCATTCTCCCTCTTCCACTTATTCCTCCCCCTCCTCCCCCCACACCTTCTTAAAGCCTTGTCACAATTGCAACTTAGTGTTGGGCCACCATCAAGAGGCAAGCTGCTGGTGGAGAAGGAGAAGTAGTACACATTTGGAAGATGAAGGTTTCACGCAATAAAAATAATAATAATAAAAAATAAGTACTGTCAGATCTCTAATCTAGGGGTTAGTTCTAATTTTCTACTTCTGCACAGTTGTCTAATGCTGCTTTGTGCATTTCAGTCTACTTCATGCTGCTTATCCAGTTCTCTTAAATTGGATAGTGACGTACTACTGGCATATACACTTCCTGAGTGACAAACAAATGCCTTCAGTGGTTTTCTTTTGAGCTGTCCAACTGTATGAAATGTCATTGTTGAAATCCATTTTAACCTAGTTACTTCAATTTGTGTTCTTCTTGTCAACAAACCTCTCCTCCCCAAACGTATTACAATCTGTTAGTACACTTATGAGCATCTCTAGTTGAAATCCGTGAAACTTACAAGTGTGGTTAGGTTTGCAGCTGGAATTTTTAAAACAAGAGTGCAATACTTGCCAGATTTGGAGAAGCAAACTGATATTCTCAGAGCACTGAAGATGATTCTCTGGGCAGATCCTGTTGGCTAAGCTGTTTTAACTAAAATACATTAGGTATGTTTTCAGTGTTTGAACACAAAGTTCATAATTAAGGCTTTATTTTTATCACAGAAATCATGATTTCCATGAAACGTACCCATCGTCATGTAATCTATATAGTTGCCTATGAAAATCCCCATTTCTGAAAAGTATGTATAGATTTAATTAGCACTTTTAAAATAATGTATAGTAAACATCGTTTACTTCCTGTCACGTTACTTATTTTTCCATAAATAATTCAATAGTGCTTATTGAAAATGTCTCCAACTGGAAATAAATCTGCTACATCAGACTGGAAAGGCTAAAAAAAATATTTTTTTTTATTTTTAAAACTTATTTAATTGGAAAATTCACTGAAAATGTTGTCTTTAAAAGACTGGCATAGTCTGGAAAATAGAAATGCTATATGGTATTTGAAAACACTAATGTAATAAGGAAAAATATGAGGTTCGAATGTGACAAGACTGCTTTAATACTTTGATCATGAAATATCTTTTTTTTAGACCATGATAATACATTGAAGTAAGCCATTTTTACTGAGAAAAAGTACAGCCTTATGTATAAATGATTCTTTGGATATGTGTTTTGATGAAATATCCATTAAATGTTCAACAACATTGCTATAAATATAGATGAACAGCTTCATTTTTTAATATAAAAAAGTTAACACTTAATATTATTCAGTTTGGCTTGTCTTATTCTGGAACCATAATGTAACATCTATCATGTGGTGAACATAGGTTATTCTGCTATGTTACTAAAATCAAACTTAAGAGGCAGTTTCGGTGACCAAGAGATTGCAGGAGCATAGAGATCAAAGATGACCTCCAAACTGCTGGTCCTGCAATATCATTAGAGTTGACAGAATTGGCCTCTAGGAGGAGTTTATATTGGCTCTGGCACACAGTATGAGTCTCTGATGACTGGCCAAACATTGTACTGTCAGTAGTTTCAAAGACAACTGCATGACACATCTTGTAGGTTAGCAGGAGCTGAACGCTTGGGGGGTGGGGGGATATGAAAAATTGTTGCTTGATAGAGTGAATACTATAAAAACAAATATAGTGACATGCTGTTAATGCTGCTTTAAAATGTTTTTCTCATAGGAACTGCCCAAACCCAGTGAAGAAAAGATTAAGCTAGTTCTCAATCAAAGTGCCTGGACTTCTCAATCCAACTCTTTGCCATCTTGCTTGTCTAGATTTTCTGGAAAATCAGAAACTGGGAAAACTGGTTTGGTTAACCTAGGAAATACATGTTACATGAACAGTGTGATTCAAGCACTTTTTATGGCCACAGAGTAAGTTTAAATTTAGTCCTTAGTTTGTCTTAAGACTTTTATAAACATTTTCTCTCACATGAAAAAAGCCCAAAAGAATACTGTCCTGTGTTGTTGACATTTATGTAATGAGAATTTCTGGCATTCAGTGATTAAATGTGCTAGTGTTTAGATTTCTTTAATATTGGTGGTGATAAGAGAATTTCTACTGTCTTCAACGTAAAACTTGTGGTGCTGTCCTCTTCAGCATGAAAACCATTAAGGGAGCTAAAAAGTTAAAATTGACTTTCAGTTGCAAACTTGCATGTAAATTCCAGGCCAAGACAAGAGCTTTTTTCTCCATCCCAGAATTACGCGAGGTTGAGGGTATTCTTAAAATTTAAAAACTGACCTTAAATAGTGCTTTATCTGGGTTAATACTTTATTGCTCCTCTAGTCTTTTAAACTTTCAGTTAAAGTTTGCAACAAGTCAATTTATGTCTTGGAGTAGTCTTGGAATAGTCTGTTGTTAAAAAATATTTCCATATTGCAAAAACAGACACCAGTCTCCATCATCCTTTATCTGATAAACTCCAACTTCCATGCTAGAATAATGCCTGGTATGTGCCATCTTAAATAAATCCTGTATAGAAACACATTTTGATCTTTGTTTTTTTGCAGTTTCAGGAGACACGTTTTATCTTTAAATTTAAATGGGTGCAATTCATTAATGAAAAAATTACAGCATCTTTTTGCATTTTTGGCTCATACACAGGTATGTACAAATCTTCCAACTTTTTAAAATTTACTTTTTAAAAAACAAAATCATAGCCATAACTCAAACTGACAGATCAGGTCTAATAATAATATTTCTTCTATTTACATAGTACCCTCCTCCCTGACAAATGGTGTTAGGGGCCATACCTGTGCAATACCCAGAATGAAGGTGGTTTAGGTGTGTTCAAAAATGCAAAGCTTTCTTTGTGTTGGAATTCCATTCAATCAATTCCATTTAGATGACTTCTCATTTGAGACAGAAGATGATGAAGAAGAAAAGAAGAACATTTAATGTATTTTAAAGTAATTTTTAGTAAGACCCTCTTCTCCAGACACTTGAGGGAACAAACCTTTTGTCTGGACTATAGAGGCATCAGATAAGGCAGGCTTTACTGTAATAGGTACAGGTAGTACCTGTAATAGGTAGTACTGTGTGTTAGATTAGAGAGGGGGGATAAGGACATTTCTACTGTGTATCATTGCTACTGTGTTATATTTGGCCTTTTCCCACAAATTTATTTTTATTTATTTATTTGCGGACTCCTTTCTCTCCTGGTTTGCCCTGTAAGTACTTGAGTGTAAGGCTTGCCAGGGTTGTTGGGACAGCTTCTCTCCTTCATTGCTAATTGGCTGTTCAGTAAAGGAGGATGATTCCCAGCCCCCACCTGCTTTGTAGGACTGGTTGCAGAGATCTACTTCCTGCTCCCCTCAAACTGTTTGGGGAGAATTGTATTTTAATAAGGAAGAAAGCTCCGAAAGTAACTTCCACAGGTGCGAGTTTTTCTTCCTTTTTTGCATGGGAATATGGTAATATGCAGTACCTTTTTGCTGTTTCAGTACAAAAAAACATGCACTGGAGCTAAAATTGGTAATGAATAGCTTACGCGTACAAATTGATATGCATATGCTCATCCATGTCTACTTGATAGAAAACAAATACTTTTATATAGGATGCAAATTGCAGAATTGTAGCTATGAATTTGCTACATATTCAGGATGTGCTACTGGGTTTGATTTCTGTAAAAAAAGGAAATAGCATTTATAGCTTGCCTCTTTTTCCTCTAGTTTTTAAAATCATTGCATACCATGTGTTACACATATAATGCTAAACCTTGGATGATATTTTAAGAGGGAGTGTATCAGCAATTTTAACCAAGTTACTTAATATCTGTGTTTATATATGTCGCTTGTTCTGTTTTGTTCCTGACAATAGCGGGAGGCATATGCTCCTCGGATTTTCTTTGAGGCCTGCAGGCCACCTTGGTTTACCCCTAGATCCCAGCAGGACTGCTCTGAATATCTCCGGTTTCTGCTAGACAGGTACAGTGAACCTGAAGATTTACTTGCTGTTTAGCTACAATGGGGTATCTGAATGCAAAATAACAAATTGTGTTTCAGACAATGTTACATTAGAGCTGAAATGAGATCTCGTAAAAGTGAGAAATCTCATTGAAATCCCGGTTCTTGGTTCGTCTTGGACTAATCGAGAACCAGGACTGTTTCATGAAGTTCTTGGCAAGAAAATCTTTTTTTAAAAAAATTAAATAAATCATTGCGCATGTGGAAAATCGCCACTTCCCTTAACCACATTGTAGCAAGAACATCACTGGTATTTTGGTTAAGGGCAGCAGCCACATGCGCAATTAATTTTTTTTTATATATATATTTTCTTGCCTGAGAACTCATTTCTGGGATGGTCCCAGTTTTCAAAATTGCAAGCTTGCTCGTGAGAATTTTTTGCTTCTTGTCCAGCTCTAACTTTAGTATTTGAGAGAAGTTAAAATCTTACATATACATGTGCATATCACAAATGTTGTGATTAGCAGCTAGCAACATGATCTTTTTTGTTATTGTTGTTAAACCAGCCCAATCTTCAGGGTTGGAAAATTAAGTATAAAATAGAAGGTTGTGCTTTTGGAAGATATCATTCTGGATCAAGCCCTAACAATCCAGTAAACAGCATAGTTGAAAAAATTGTCCTATTAGCATTATCTGAAAAGAACCCCATTCCTCCCAAATATACTGTGGTCCTTTGTATTCCTGTGGGCCTATAGGAAGTAAACCCTTCTGAGGCTTGATAGATAGTGTACAGCCCATGTCTCCTATCAACCTCCTGAATCTTATATGTAAAGCTCTGTCAGTTTATTTAGAGAGCATGGAACCCGTGTCACTTGTGTAAAATTAATCTTATTGCCCCCTAAAATTAAGCCACCATATCTTAATTAAATTAGGCTGGGTAGTATTCTGTATCTGTGGATGGAGTACATCCTCCTTGGGAGTGTCTGAGGCAGGTGGGAGATCATTGGCGTCCATAAGAACTCCCAAGTATAAGGATGCACCACTTGAAAGTTCATATTCTATGTATATGAACAATTATGCAAATTAAATTCTGCATTTTTTGAATGAAAATAAGTGGCATGTTGGGAAATCCCCTCTATTTTGGGCATCACAGATCTTAGAAATACAAGAGCATGCAGTCATCTCAGTGGGTCTCTTCTCTCCAGAGATGAGAGGCAGAGCTCATGAGAGGCTCCTTTTTAAGCTCTGTGGCAGGGACCTTTTGCTCTGCACTTCGTGAGCTAGCTTGCAGTGCTCGCTACTCAGGCTGTAACTTCTTGCTGCTGTTGGCAACTTCTGCAAGAAATTGGCTACATGCCAAGTTCCAGGAAAATGTCCATAATCATGGGAACATGGGCATATTTGTCTCGGGCAGTCTCCTATAATTACAACATGCATTGGTTACAGCTTCATAATTCAAATTTTCAAATGTCATGTTAATGTAGGCACAGTTGCATATGTCACAACCTCTTTCTGAATTTTTATACAAGCCTTAGGGAAGGGCAGGATAAAAATGTGAAGGAAAAAATCTTAAACATTGCATAAAATGACAGACATAATTGTTTGGGAAATAATGCATTCTTCTTGGGTTTCTTTTTTCAGACTGCATGAAGAAGAGAGGACCTTGAAAGCTTTGTCTTCAGAAAAGCCTTCTGAAAGTACGATGAATGATGAGTCCCTGGCACAGGAAATATCCAACCAGGCACAGCTGTTTACTGAGGCATCTTGCACAGGAAGAGAAGGGCGAACTTTAATAGAGAGAATGTTTGGAGGGAAACTAAAAACTAGTATATGCTGTTTGAACTGCAAAAGTACTTCACAAAAAGAAGAAGCCTTCACAGATATCTCGTTGGCGTTTTGTCCTGGTTCCTTGGAAAATGTTAGCCTACAAAGAATAGTAAATTCTTCTGAAGTGAAGGGTGACACTGTGGTGCAAACGAGCATTGTGGCATCTGATGCTTTTGGCGAATCAGCCCATGATAATTTTCTGGCAGTGGGTAATTGCTGCGAAGCAGTTATGAATGAAGAAACTTTCAAAGATCTTCCCTCTGAACTGAATTGTGAAAATGCTTCAGATCCTTTTCTGTACAAAGTTCAAGACAAGGATGCATCTCCGAAGCCAGTCAGTGAAAATACTCCCTCAGTTACTGATTTACTAAATTATTTTTTGGCACCTGAGATCCTTAAAGGAGACAACAAGTATTATTGTGAAAAATGTGCCTCGCTGCAGAATGCAGAGAAAATTATGCAAATTGCAGAGGAGCCTGAATACCTCATTCTTACTCTCCTGAGGTTTTCTTATGATCCAAAGTGTCATATTAGACGGAAAATTTTGGACAATGTATCTCTGCCGCTTGTTTTGGAATTGCCTGTTGAAAGAACTGGATCCTCTCCAGCGTCCGTATCAGGGGGTTGGCCTGTGGATGTTGAGTTCTCTGACACTGGAGAAAATCTTGCTAAAAAACTGAAGCCCTCCGGTGCTGAAGAAGCTTACTGCCCACGACTGGTGCCCTATGTGTTAAGTTCTGTGGTGGTGCACTCTGGCATATCTTCTGAAAGTGGGCATTATTATTCTTATGCCCGCAATATCACAGCCTCAGGACGATGCCATCAGCCCAAAGGTTTAGCGCCCTCTCCCAGTATTTTGACGGCAGTGGAGGTTCCCAATACAGATGTTGAAAAGGACCTGGATGATAACACGAAGTCAAAAGAATGGTTTTTATTTAATGATAGCAGGGTGACATTTACCTCCTTTCAATCAGTCCAGAATATTACAAGTAGATTCCCAAAGGACACTGCTTATGTGCTGTTGTACAAAAAACAGCATGGTGGTAGTGGTTTCAGTGCTAATTCGACGAACGGACTTTGGGTCAATGGAGACCCTCCTCTTCAGAAAGATCTTATGGATGCTATTACAAAAGATAATAAATTGTATTTACAGGTAAGTTGAAAACAGGACTAACATGAATGGTAGTCCATTGAGGTCTGATAAATGTGATATTTCTCTCGCTGTATCTGATAATTTCCAGGGACTTTAAAAATGTTAAAATCTCAGAGGTGGTCTTGGCATTACTTTATGAAGGCACTGCTGTGGTAGTCTCTAAAGAGATGTTATGGAACATAGGGTGTAAACAAATGAGATGATAGCCCACTGGAATCTGTTCAGTCCACGTAGCCCTCACTCGTATCTTTAGCGTGTAGAGCCTAATATATGGGCAGCCCCTTCCATGTATTTTTTGTGTGTTCAGGCAGCCCCAACTCAGTTTATCACAACAAAAACCACACGTCCCCGCTGCTCTCACACACGCACACACCCCTTGTGTGTGCGCAATGTTGTACTCAACCTAATTGATATGATGCGGACACGTGGGTGCATGCTCCAAGATTCTTTTGTGAGTGGGGGCTGCATGTCCAGTGTGTGGTGGCCACGTGGATGGTGGGGGCGAAAACCTAATAAACAGGCAGGTGAACGAACACCCACCTGATGTGGGCTGACATCTCATTTTTTAACACCCATAGTTACAATTTTGGTATCAAAATGTGGTCTGCACTTTCAGAACTCTTACCCTGTAGATTTCACAGAAGGCTTACAAAAGAAGCAAGGCTTAAGATTTTGTTCTCTTTTCATTAATCTGTGGTGCTGGCACAGTGTAGGATTACTAACTCGCCTAACCTAAAATGAGATAACTACAAGTGAGCCTCGCTGGGAAAAAATTCTTTTATGGTGAATTTCCAGGTGTTTTTATGAACCTTGTACTGAAAGTATATGTGTTAACCTATGTTCAGGGACCCATTTTCACTGTTTTCCCCCTGCCTGTGTTAGGATCACTACTTTCAAACTGTATATGGAACAAAGTATTAACATAGGCTAACAATTTCTTTTACCCATGTTACTTAGTCTGCTTTGTAAACGGCAAGTAGAACAGCTATGAGTAACTGATTGTTTTGCATCAAGATTGCTGCCTATTAATGTTAGAGTAGAAATACAGAAATCATTCTCCCAAAAGCATACAGTTGCTTTTGAGAATAAAGTATGCCTGTGGAGTAGGCAAGTGCCATGGAGTGAGGAAAGATAAAACAAATGATTATTCATAAGACTAAATATGTGCAATTAACTGGGAAAGGAGATAAAGGTATACATTTTATGGGTCCATGAAACGTCTGTATTAGAGGAAAGTACTATTGCAGTTGCAAGGATATAATATGTCTTAGAGATTTTGATTTCAAGGTTCTTAAAATGACCTTGAAACTTTCTGAAATGGAGACTTATTGTTTCATGTGGAATTTAAACTGCATATAGTGAAGAGCAAGAATGCTATGGAAGCTTTCTAGCTTTCTTGAGAAACTTAATTGTGGTATAACGTTTGAATAAATCGTGAAAAATATTCTGAGTAAATGTAAAATTACTACTTGTTAGATATTTTACAACTTCTGCTCTTCTCCCTGGGAGAAAGACCCTCTTAATGGTCAGTTTTGCATTAGATCCTATATGTCCTTTCCCTTGAAAGTTATAATCCTTTTTTCCCCCCAAACACATGAATTTCAGTGTTGAGAGCTTCCATCTATTAACCATGGGTGTTTTTAGATGTGACGGGCGGGTGAGGGGGATCTGTGATTGTTGCAGGGGGGGAGCGTGCATGGATGCCATGTGCAAAGAGAGCACTTCATATAAGTGGCCCCATGCAGCGCCCACCCCATCTGCGCACAGGGTACTCTGGCTTGTTGCCAAAAGCCCCATTTTTGGGGCGGGGGGTGTTGCTTGGCAGATGAGTGGGTGCGGGAGTGCGCACCACCTCCATCACATGACGTTCAGATGCAACAGGCCCCACGCAGGAACAGGAGGTCTTTTCATGTGGCATTTTCATTTAAAAACACCCTATGTTCTAAACAGATTCATGAAAGTATCAACTATATTCTACATGGAACATCTGATATTTGACTATTCCGTGTAGAATACATTTGCAACTAATTTTTTATATATTTTTTTTAAAAGATGCTTAGGTACACAAACCCTCGTTGCCCTTTTCACTTTCAGGAAATGTTTTGTCATTGACACAAAGTACTCTATTGAATGTCCCATTTTTTAAAATGGGGAATTTTTTTTCCTTTTAAATGAAATCTGAATTATTACATTTTGGGAACAACTGGATTAAACGGTAGGGCTTCCTTTAATCCAGTTAAAGATTATAGGAAGCCATAGAATTAGAAAGAAGGGAATAATTAGATGATATTTGTTCAAAGTAGACCTATATTGATTGTCAAGTTCTTACACATTACTTGCATGCCATGAGGCTGTTGTTTATTTGCCTGAGAGAAGACAAGCGCCCTTAAAATTGCCAGGCTACACAGTAAACCCATGCAGTATTTTTCTGTGGAGACATTTTTTTATTTTATTTTTTCTTAAATCCTTTTGGGTTTGCTGGCTGGGAGAACAATATACTATGTGCTTATACGTATATGTACTCAATGTAAATTTTGACTTAACTAAAAGTTCAGAGCAGGCATGCAGGTTTGGCTTAATTGTATGAGTTGTCAAGGAGTTCATAGACGTGCCTGGCATATCTTATTGAAAGATTTTTTAGTATATGCTTTAGGAAGTGAACTAGCAATATGGGGGCCAGTCTCTGTTGTTGTGATGACATGGTTGCTACTAAACAGTATTTTACACGTTTAATAGGAGTTGTAATTTTTCTCCTCACATTTTGTGTTGAAAATTGTTCAGAGATTCTTGTATGTTTGTTTTGTGTTTTGTTTTTGTTTGTTTTTGAATTTATACTCCACCCTTCCCCAAGCTGTTTAAGGATCTAAAGGTCAAAACCAGCCCCTTGAATTGCCCAGAAAGTGATAGGAATCCAGTGCAGCACAGGTATAATGTGCTCACGGCAACCCACCCCCAAAAGGAGCCAGGCTGCTATGTTCTGCACCAGCTGCAGCTTCCAAATGTTTGCATTCCATTTGCATATTTTTGAAATTCCCTTGAAGATTCTCCAGGAGCTGATTGCACTTATGCTACTGCTAAGAGTGCTACCCAAAATGCAGCAAAATGAAACTGATACAATCCTTGTCACTTTAGCTCTTGATCACACAGTGAGGGAACATCAGTTGGAAATTTTAATGTTATGGTTGACCTGTAGGATTGGTTAGGACTTATCGCCTATTTTCCAATAGTATTGGAGGATAATGCCAAATAATGTAACATTATAGCAGATGAACTTTTATTCATTGTTCTATCGCATACAGAAAGTCAATTTGGTATAGGTAAGTCGGGTAACATGTTTACAATTTATAGAATATGGGGCATACTTACATTCTCCATTTAAAACCTTGATTTTTAAAACTTTCTTAAACCAGGAATCTATTCCTAAATGTTTGACTATCTAAAATAAACACTTTCATAGTTCATCAGAAACTACTGCACTCATGATTCCAAGACATAGTCTTAAGAATAGCAAGTTTAAAATATCTATTATTATTATTATTATTATTATTATTAGCAAACATTTATATAGCGCCAGCAGTGTACCTGGCACTTTACAAAGTAATAAAATAGACACAGTCCCTGCCCCTAGGGCTTACAATCTGAGAGACAGGAGCTGGGAGAGAGACTTAGGAAGGGAAACAGAGGGAGAGACAAGGGGTCTAACATTCATGAAGATGCGAGGTCTCAAGTGCACGTACTTGGCTTGGTTACGATGAGAATGACAGCAGGCAGGTCCATGTTGCAAGGATAAGGGTAAACCGATCGTAGGTATAGGAATAGTGGCTCAGCAGGATAAAGAGTCAGACAGAGCAGAGCGAAAGAGGTGAGTTTTAAGGAGAGATTTGAAGGTATGAAGGGAGGGGGCAAGGCGGATGTGGACAGGGAGGGAGTTCCAGGCATGGGGGGCAGCAAGTGAGAAGGGACGAAGGCGCTTAGGGGAGCAGGGAAGGCAGGGTGAGAGAAGGGACAGAGGAGGAGCGAAGTGCACGGGCTGGAGTATGGAGGGCGATAAGTGCAGAGAGGTAGGGGGGAGCACGGTTGTGAAGAGCTTTATAGGTGAAGACTAGGAGCTTGTGCAGGATTCGTTCAGGAAGGGGAAGCCAGTGAAGCGAAGAGAGGAGGGGCTGCACATGGTCGAAGCAACTGGCGAGGTAGATGACCCTGGCAGCAGAGTTTTGGACAGAGATGAGGGGAGAAAGGTGAGACCGGGGAAGGCCAGTGAGAAGGAGGTTACAGTAATCGAGGGGAGAGATGACCAGAGCATGAACAAGAGTTTTGGCAGACGAGACAGAGAGAAAAGGGCGAATCTTAGCAATGTTATGGAGGGAGAAGCGACAGGATTTAGCAACAGAGTTAATGTAGGGTTTAAAAGAAAGGGCTGAGTCAAAGATGAAGCCTAGGCTACGGGCTTGGGGGACAGGCAGGATGGTGACGCCATCAATAGTTATTGACAGTGCGGAAGGAGAGGAAGGATGAGGGGGGAAGGTAAGGAGTTCAGTTTTAGCCATGTTGAGTTTGAGTTGACGTTGAGACATCCAGGTAGAGATGTCAGAGAGACAGTTGATGAGACGAGCTTGAACAGAGGGAGATAGAGAAGGAGTAGAGAGATAGAGTTGAGTGTCATCAGCATAGAGGTGGTATTGGAAGCCATGGGAGGCAATGAGTTTGCCTAAGGATGAGGTATAGATCGAGAAGAGGAGAGGGCCAAGAACAGAGCCTTGAGGAACACCAACTGAGAGGGGCGAGGAGGAGGAGTTGAAGAGAGACACATTAAAGAAGCGGTCAGAGAGGTAGGAGGAGAACCAGTTATGGACAGAGCCACAAAAGCCAAGGGAGTGAAGGGAATCCAGCAAGAGTGAGTGGTCAACAGTATCGAAGGCAGCAGAGAGATCAAGGAGGACAAGAATGGAATAGAGACGTTTAGATTTAGCCACCAGAAGATCGTTGGTGATCTTAGCGAGAGCAGTTTCAGTAGAATGAAGAGGGCGGAAGCCAGATTGGAGGGGGTCGAGGGAGGAGTTGGAGGATAGGAAGTCAAGGCAGTGGGAGTAGACAACACGTTCAAGCAGCTTTGAAGCAAAAGGAAGGAGTGAGACAGGACGATAGCTAGAAGGGTCAGAGGGGTCAAGAGTGGACTTTTTGAGAATAGGAGAGACTGTGGCATGTTTGAAGGCAGAAGGCCAGTAGAGAGGGAGAGGTTGATGATGTGCAGGAAGGAAGGGGCGACAGTGGGAGTAATGGAGGTGAGGAGGCGGGAAGGAATGGGATCAAGGGGGCAAGTGGAAGGGTTGGAGGAGGAGAGCAGAGAGGAGATTTCCTTAAGGGAGGCAGGGGAGAAGGAGGACATGAGAGAAGGAGGAGGGAGAGGGGTGGGAGTGGGAAGAGGAGTGGGAAGCGATGTCAAGGCGGATCTTGTCTATCTTGGAGGTGAAGATTTCACTTCCTTAGCCACGCTTCAAGGCAGAAGTGCGGAACGTTTTTCCTACCACGAACCACTTTGAAAATTAGTGCAAATTCTGCAGGCCAAACAGAAGTTGAAGTTGGGGGTATTTATGAGACATGTTCAGAAGAAGAGGAGGAAGGAAGAGGAGAGCTGTGCTATCAATCCATTCCTTATTCTTGAGTGCATGCCCTCCTTCCCACTCCTTTCCCTGAGCTCAGTCTTTCAGGGGAGTGGATACATGGCCCACATTCAGGAACTGGAAAAGGGTCGGATTCGTACCACAGGGCGGAAGTTGTCATCTTCCCCTTTCTGTACTCCCTCCCCTATGGAATATTTGGTATTCCTTGCTGTTAACAGTCTAAATATTTGAAGGTTATTTTCTATTATTATAAACATTTATATAGTGCCAGTGATGTACCTGGCGCTTTTACAAAGAGTAAGATAGACACGGTCCCTGCCCGACAGCTTAGATTCCATGATTAGATACTGTTTAGAGCTGTCGGGAACTTAAGCAGCACAAACAGTGCCCATTGATGCTATGCGATCTTCCTTTCTGTTCAAAAGGCAAAGAAATTCTGAATTAAAAATGGCATTCAATCCTTGCTGAGCAAGATAAAATAAATTCAGACTTGCTGAGTGCATTTTTAGTAAGAGTAACACTATCTGAATATATATATGCAAAGATTAGAGCAGCAGCACTGGATCTAGGTGGTTTGTATCCTGGGCTCCTTTCCCGAGACTTTAAGAGTGCCAGAAATAAAGGTAACCTGCAAAAGGGATGGTAAGAATTCCCTCAACTTTAGCAAAATGTTTGGAGAAGAAAGGCATTCAGCAGTCTCCCTAAAGCCTAAAAATACTGTTTCCTTTCGTGATATCCGTTCTTATGCAGTGTGTGTATCAGTTTACATGTGGCTTCTGATGTCACATAGCTGTTGCTACCAGGCACAAAAAAAAATTAAAACCGAAAACGGTGAAGTCCACTTAAGTAGAACTTGCATAACTAGAATTTCTGGATAAGTGGAATCTAATTTTTCCCCAGATGCAAATCTGTAGAGATGTAGGAGTATACCCACCAAGCTAAAAATATTGTGACCTTTGAATGTATTTTGTTCTTGGCAGCATGTGGCTAAAATACTGTTGTGTATATACCCTGAATATGGGTGATTCCTTGTGTTCGGTAATCTGGAGATGGGCATTGGGGAACATCAGTTTTCTTCAGACATGCAGACTCTTACTGACAGCCAGGCAGAGCAGTGGGGGTAAGGGGTGAGGGAGTGCTGAATGGGAGTGTCAAGTGGTTTGTAGGTAAGTGAGCACTGGGTTTCCCTGTCTCCAGGCCACCCAAGACTCCCAGAGTCAAAACAGACAAGATTACCTGTGGAGACACAGAGCTCTTCCCTGCTGTCTGCTCTGACTTTCTGCTTCTGAGGGGAGGGAAGGGGACTGGAGACAGAGAAACCTGGTGCTAATTTAATCGGACTACCAGTTTTCTCCATCTACAGGTCTATTTTCTTTAGGTCTGCTTAATTAGAATTTCTGATGTTGAACTTTTCTTACATGGCCTGGGAAATTCAACTTAAGCGGATTCCACTTTAGGTAAATTACATTGAATAATTTATTTAACTTTCCAATTTTTACCCTGCCCTTCCCAAATGGCTCGGGCGGCTTACAAAATGGCATATAAAAACATATAAAACAGCATAAAACCCCCGAGCAGCCCTTCCCCCTCCCCCCCCAACCCAGGTAATGAAAGTGTAGATGACAGTGACCAAATCTGAGCCAGAAAGAAACGGTCACAGTCTCCTCACCAGATGGAGTTGGTAAAAAGTGCTCCTGGCCACTGCTGCAGCCTGATATGATCCAGGTGTAGCAAGGGATCCAGAAGCACTCCAAAGGCTGTGAACCTGTTTGACTAGAGGGGGCCCCATCAATAGCAGGAGTTTCAGTCCCCTCCAAGTCACAAGGCCGGCCAACCATCATCACCTGTCTTGTCAAGATTCGGCTTCAGTTGGCTCACCTCATCCAATCCCTGACTGCAGCCAGGCATTGGGTAAACAATCTCGCATCCCCACCCACTGAGACCTACCTCCCTGACAAAGAATGAAACCACTCAAGAACAGCCCCATGCACCCCTGCCAGGTCCTGTTGCAGTCATGTCAACAACATTTAATGATCAACTGTAGCAAAGGCTGCTAAAAGAATAGCAATATCAACAGGGTAGAATTTTCCTTATCCATCTTCAAGTGCAGATCATTAGCCAATGCTGTCTTCGTGCCAAACTTAAGACAAAAACCTGACTGAAACGGGTCCAGGAATTCGATAGTGTCAAGATGAGCCTGGAGCTGCTGGCCAACTGCCCATTCAATAACCTTCCCTAAAAAGGGAAGGTTACAGATGGGCTGGTTACAGATAGCTGGCTGGAGCTTAACAGGACAGGACCTATCTTCCATAATCTCAAACTCTGAGCCAGCAGTCAAAGTGGCAGTACCCAAGTTGTGTGAATGCAAGCACTTTGTCTGCAAAGCAATGAGTAAAAATGTCATAGCTGGCATTTGATTGCTTTATTTCCTGGTGGAGACAGGCTGGATTAGCCAGGCTCTACCGGATGAGACTGCAGACGCTACGACAGCAGAGAAGAAAACTTTTCTTCAGCGCCATCACAGCCAAGGCATAGTCCTTCCAAAAAAACCTATGCCACAGCCAGTTGGCTTCAGTGCACGTCAAGCGCTACCTGCGCTTGAACTGCTTCCCTTCCCACTTCAACAGCTTCAGGTCCTCCGTATACCAGGTGAGCCTGGAGCTGGAGGGGACGGACCTGTGCTGTCGAGGCGGTGGGAGCAGACAGGTGCAACTGTGTCAATGGCCATGATCAAGATGTCATTTCATAAGATAATCAGGTCATTGACAGAGCAGTTGTCAAGGTTGGTAGGTATATCCTCCATTGTTCTAGAAACCAATTTGATCCATGAGTCTCCAGGGGCAGACCAACTGAACCAATCCGCCAACCTGACAAGGCATGCATCTTCCGAAGATAATGATCCAAACATGACACTGGTGGTGTAACACCACCCCTGATAATCAGAACGCCTCTGTCCAGGCTGGTTCAAAACATCAAGTCCAATGTGTGCCCCACCTCGTGTGTCAGGCTAGATATTATTCGGGATAGACCCATACTGGTTGTGACAGCCATGAACTCTTGCTCTGCCCTTGAAAGGCTGGTCTTTACCTGTATGCTAAAGACATCCAAGACAATAAATAAGTCTGGGTGATTTCAGCACCACCTCAGAAACCAGCTTGGCTAGAGCAGTCAGGCAGTCTGCTGTGTAGCAGGGTGATCAGTACAAAAGCAGGGTCCCCAGTCTATCCTCTGCCAAATCCAACCCATAGTGGACATGCTCCATGTTGGATAAGTCTTCATCTTGACATCATTGGCCAAACGGATCTTGTCTTGCGCATTCGCAAGGTCAGTATTTTGCTGTAGTGATAGCTCAGTGGAATAAACGTAGCTGCTTCTAAATGAACAATTTACAGTTTGATTTGATTTTCCCTAGTTTTTGTGATGCATCCAATCCTTACACTATCAGCTTTCTTCTATAGGTGTTTTAGGTACCTGAACTAGTTTTATGCTGTTTCCTAACTGTCCATGTTCTTTCATTTCAGGAACAAGAGCTTAGTGCTCGAACACAGGCACTACAAGCAGCTTCAGCCTCATGCTCTTTTCGGCCCAATGGATTTGATGACAATGACCCTCCGGGAAGCTGTGGACCAACCGGTGGAGGGGGTGGAGGAGGATTCAGTACTATTGGCAGACTAGTTTTTTGACTCTGAAGATGTCCTTGAATTGTTTCTAAAACAGTTCCCAGTACTGCTTAGAACTGTTAAAACATTGGACTGTATTAAATAATGTACCAAGTTTTTTCACGGATTGATCCGTGTTCAAAATAGAAAACACAGCTTTTTGTTTTTTATCTAAAATAAATTAAGTGCATCATGGAAAAATCTACCTCTTAAATCCAGTTGCTTTTATATTAAGATATGCCTGGCCAAAAAAAAAAAAGAAGGATTGGAGTTGTATTTAGTCCCTGATAATTGCATCGAAATTAATAAAAGCACTTGTGTTGTACCACCCTCTGCCCTCCCCCGCCATCATTAAGTGAGGAGACAATAGATTATTTTAAATCCGAGGTGGTTATTTGATGTTGGAATACTTTAACATAGGTTTAATTCCTTCATGAATCTGTAAATCTGCAACACTAAAGGTGATGCAACCGTGTAATTAATGCAATAACTGAAAATCCAACCAACTGCAGTACTTCCCAGGATAAGAGCTATTTAAATTAAATATATTTGCATTTCAAATACAGATGTAAAGAAATCATTTATACATGTTTGCTAAATCATTTTTTTAAAACTGCATGGTCTTGTAGGAACAAAGTTTTTAACTAAAAAGAATACTTTGTAGTATTTCTAATTGCTTTGCAGATTTTTAAATTATTTCAGGGAGTATATCTGCTGTGTATTTGAAAGGAGAAGATTCTGTATGTGCCTTGCAGTACTGTAACTTAAAATACAAAATTTTCTGAGGCTGCAGAAAAGTTAAACATGAGATGTTAGAAATTTTTGTTTTATCAATATTAGAAATTAATACATTTTTGGAAAGCTTAGATTTTCCAGAAGTAAAGTCTGGTGTTTCTAAAAATATAATTGTTGTTCATTATTTTTAATGCCAAAGCTAACTAATTTAAAAGAAATTTCCCTAGTGAGGGAGACAGTGACCTAATCTCTTTCTGCACTACTTTGAGAAGTCTATCTTTATAAGTTTGATCTGTAAACTGGTTTTGTTAAGAAGGCAAAGCAGTGGTGGCTGGTCACTAAGGGCAGGTAGAGCTAAGCCCCCACAGAAATCAGTAAAAAGAACAATAAAGTTAACTTACTGAATTTATTTTCATGCAGCTGTGTTTGCACTTACTAATACATGTGCATATACACACATGCAGGTAGCAGTGGCTGAAGCAGCAACAGAGTAATCTACTAGAATAGTCCAGCAACTCTCCTTGGGGCTAGCCGGCCAAACCCCAAGTGTGTATGCGCACACTTGGAGAGAAAGGAAGTTCCTTTCTTCAGGTACTTACGCCCATAAATGGGCCAGCTTGGGGCTAGCCACCATTAGCTCTGCTGTTATTTCAGATTTCTGTTGAAACTACCATTGCTATCCCCACTAGGCCTCTGCACCAGGCATGTGCTTTCCTTGCTGGGGGATGCCACTGCCCCTTCTCTCGCATCACCCTGTACTCTGCCCATTCGTGCTTGCTGTTAGGAATGAGTGGGATAAGAGCTTCAGTCTCTCCAGAACTAGACTTAGTTGCTCCCCATATGGAATTATTTATTATTATTATTAAACATTTATAAAGCGCCAGTTGCAAAGCCTGGCGCTGTACAGAACATACAATCAGACGCGGTCCCTGCCTGTGGCTTACAATCTAAAAGACAAGGAGGGGGAGACAAGGAGAGGGGACAGTGGGAGAGACATGGGAGAAGACAAACAAACATTCAGGCGGATGCGAAGTCTCAGGTGCGTGTACTTGGCTTGGTTACAAGGAGGTTGGTAGCAGCAGTCAGCAGAGGAGGGCTGACAGTAA
This sequence comes from Sphenodon punctatus, assembly GCA_003113815.1. Taxonomy (NCBI): domain Eukaryota; kingdom Metazoa; phylum Chordata; class Lepidosauria; order Sphenodontia; family Sphenodontidae; genus Sphenodon; species Sphenodon punctatus. The sequence continues at coordinate 1,317,694 of QEPC01000136.1, read as the reverse complement.
GAGCAAGGGGAAAGACTAGAGGGCATTGGGAAAGGCAGCATGGAAAAGGTGGGTCTTGAGGAGGGATTTGAAGGAGCGGAGGGAGGAGGCAAGGCGGATGTTGGCAGGGAGGGAGTTCCAGGCATGCGGGGCAGCGAGGGAGAAGGGACGAAGGCGGTTGGGCGAGCAGGAGAAACGAGGGAGAGCGAGGGAGGGGACAGAGGAAGAGCGGAGAGCGCGCGCAGGAGTGCGTAGGGCGATTAGGTCCGAGAGGTAAGGGGGAGCTTGGTCATGGAGCGATTTGAACGTGAAAACCAGGAGTTTGAACAGGATACGTTCAGGAAGGGGGAGCCAGTGAAGGGAGAGGAGGAGAGGCGTTACATGGTCGAAGCGACGGGCAGAGTGAATGATCTTGGCGGCAGAGTTTTGGATCGCAACAAGGGGGGACAGGTGGGAGCGAGGGAGGCCAGCAAGGAGGAGGTTGCAGTAGTCGAGGCGAGAGATAACCATGGCATGAACAAGGATTTTGGCCGAGGAGATAGATAGAAAGGGGCGTATGCGGGCAATGTTGAGGAGAGCGAATCGGCAGGATTTGGCCACAGAGTCAATGTAAGGTTTAAAGGAGAGGTGCGTGTCAAAAATGAAGCCCAAGCTGCGGGCACGGAGAACAGGACGGATGGTGACCCCATCAATGCAGACGGTCAGGTCAGAGGGAGAGGAGGGGGATGGAGGAAAAATGAGGAGTTCAGTCTTGGCCATGTTCAGTTTGAGTTGGCGTCGGGACATCCAGGCGGAGATATCAGAGAGGCAGTCGACGAGGCGTGAGCGGATAGAGGAGGAGAGAGAGGGGGTAGAGAGATAGAGTTGGGTGTCATCAGCATAGAGATGGTATTGGAATCCGTGGGAGGCAATAATTTCGCCAAGGGACAGGGTGTAGATAGAGAAGAGGAGAGGGCCAAGGACAGAACCTTGGGGAACCCCAACCGAGAGGGGAAGGGAGGGGGAGGTCGACTCGGGGAGGGAGACATTAAAGGAGCGGTCAGAGAGGTAGGAGGAGAACCAGTCAAAGACAGAGCCACGGAAGCCCAAAGAGTAAAGCGAGTCCAAGAGGAGCGAGTGGTCGACAGTGTCAAAGGCAGCAGAGAGGTCAAGGAGGACAAGAACGGAGTAGTGGCGCTTCGATTTAGCGACAAGTAGATCATTGGTGATCTTGGCCAGGGCAGTTTCAGTAGAGTGGAGGGGGCGGAAGCCGGACTGGAGAGGGTCCAGGGAGGAGTTGGCAGAGAGGAGGTTCAGGCAGCGGGAGTAGACGACACGTTCCAGGAGCTTCGAAGCAAAGGGAAGGAGGGAGACCGGCCGGTAACTAGAGGGATCGAAAGGGTCCAGGGTAGGCTTTTTGAGGATGGGGGAGACAGTGGCATGTTTGAAGGCAGAGGGGAAGGAGCCTGTGGAAAGGGAGAGATTGACGACATGCAGAAGGGGGGGAGCGACAGTGGGAGCAATAGAGGTCAGGAGGCGGGAGGGGATCGGGTCAAGGGGGCAGGTGGAGGGGTTGGATGAAGAGAGAAGAGCAGAGATTTCCTGGAGAGAGGCAGGAGGGAAGGATGCGAGGAGGGAGGGGGGCGGGGGGCGGAAGAGGGCGGGAGGCAATATCCCGACGGATCTTGTCAATCTTGGAGGTGAAGAACGATGCAAGATCCTGAGCAGCAAGGGAAGAGGGCGGAGGAGGGCAGGGGGGTTTGAGAAGGGAGTCGAAAGTAGAGAAAAGGCGGCGAGGGTCGCGGGAGAAAGATTCGATCCTAGAGGCATAATAGCGATGCCTAGCTAGGGAGATAGCCGAGGAGAGGGAGGAGAGGGAGAATTTGTAATGGAGGAAGTCAGGGAGGGAGCGGGATTTGCGCCAGAGGCGTTCGGCAGCCCGGGCGCAGGAGCGGAGGTAGCGGATGGCAGGGGTAAGCCAGGGGCGGGGGTCGAGGGGGCGGACGGGGCGAGCAGAGGGGGGGGCAAGAGAGTCAAGGGTCGAGGAGAGAGAAGCGTTGAGAGCAGAGACAGCAGAGTCAGGGGAGGAGGAGGCGAAAACGGGGGGGAGAAGGGGGGAAAGATGTGCGGCAAACTCCGAGGGAGTAAGGGCCTGCATATTGCGGAAGGGGCGCATAGAGGGGGAGGCGGAGGGGGGTCGGTGGGAAAGGCTGAAGGAGCCGAGGAAGTGATCAGAACTAGGGAAGGGGTCAAAGGAGAGGTCAGTTAGAGAACAGTTTCGAGTGAAGACGAGGTCGAGGGAATGGCCGTCAGTATGAGTGGGGGAGTCGGTCCAGAGTCGGAGATTAAAGGAGGAAGCGAGAGAGAGAAAGCGGGAAACAGAGGGGGCGGAGGGCGTGTCAACGTGAATGTTGAAATCACCAAGGATAAGAGTGGGGATATCATCGGAGAGGAAGAAGGTGAGCCAGGATTCAAAGTCCGGGAGGAAAGAGGAGAGGGAACCCGGGGGGCGGTAGATGACAGCAACCCGAAGGTGTAGAGGGGAGTATAAGCGCACAGAGTGGGCCTCAAAGGAAGGGAAGGAGGAGGAGGGGGGAGGGGAGAGGGTTTTGAATTGGCAGTGCTTAGCAAGGAGCAAGCCCACACCACCACCCAGGCCCTCAGGGCGGGGGCGGTGAGAGAACGACAGGCCCCCGGAGGATAGAGCAGCCGGGGTAACAGAGTTGGAGGGCGTGATCCAGGTTTCCGTAAGAGCCAGGAGTTGAAAGGGGCGAGAGAGGAAGAGATCGTGGATGAAGGGAGCTTTAGCCACGGACGAGCGGCAGTTCCAGAGGGAGCAGGAAAAAGGCAATTGGTGTTTGGGAAGGCACGGGATGCGGATGAGGTTGGGGAACGGCCTGGTTTGCGGGGTGTGAGTCGTGGAATCCACTGTCTTTCTCATATAAGGGAAAGGAAATGAAGTTGAATACCTGTCCCCACTCTGTACTCCACATTGTGTGAAAGAGTTGTGTCTGTGGGTATGTGATAAGATTGTGTGTGTGTGTATTTGTGTACTATTGATCTCTCCACCAAAAATTTAAGCACCAGCCACCATTTGCTGGCAGAGAGATTGATCATTGGAATTAATCAGTAATTATTAAAACAGATATTTTAGTTAAAATCTGTAAGGGTATGTTATTTATAGGGTGTGGGTTAATGAATTAAAGGCTACCTCAAAGAGGTGGGCCTTCAGGGAGAGAAGAAAGATTGTTCCAGGCATACACTACACCAAGGTGAAAGGCATATGGAGTTGGGAGTTGGCGATGGAGAAGGACGCAGATAAGAGCTTCTTGCCCGATGAACGGAGGTCGCAAGAAGGGGAGATATGGAAAAAGTAATGAGGGACTGTAGAGTAGATATTTATAGGCGAGTAGAAATTTGTACTGTTTGTGGAAGCAGATGGGGAGCCAGTGTAGTGACTTGAGAAGGGTTACGTGATTGTAGCGGCATGCCAGGCAGATGAATCTCTCAGCTGAACTTTGAATAGACTGGTGGAGAGACTTCTGACAGCTAACACCTCCAACACTCAAGATGATGACTTTTGGGAGCATCTATGTAGAGCTAGATACTGGTTACTATGATGCAGGATAGATGTTCAGGAAAGACCCGTTTGATTATTAAGATCAGAAGAAGCTAGAGAAGAGTATCCCCCTGTATTTCAAATACCAGTTGCATTTCCTAGTTACTGTATAAAGACTACAGCTGTATTTGGCTAAAGCATAAATTGACAGAACTGTGTTAGGAAACTTGAATCAGACTAGTCAGTGACTCAACACTGGTTAGTCCCAGTTTTAGGAGTACAAAACCAGTTTTAAAATACTGCTTAAGTTAAGATCACTGCTTTTCTGTTTCACACACAGAAGTAAAAATCTCCAGTACCAGATATGGGGTATTTTCAGTATTTAAAAAAGCTTCACAGATATGGTTTACTCATTACTTAGGTACCAAGTCCTTGTAAGTTTTATACCAATAAAATGGAATTGTAATATTGGATTAAGAACAACTCACAAACAGTGTGGGAGTATTTTATTCCCAGCTTCCCTATAGTTATTCTCCAGATGAACAAGAACTTAAAGAAGGGCAACAGGAATACTGATATTGGGGACGGTAAGGAGATGCCTGCAAAAGAGGGGAGACTTTTTAAACTAGAGATATGATCTGTTCTTGAAGTCAGCCGCGTTTTTGGTTTACAGACAATATTAGAGACTATGGTGAAAGTTACTCGATATTCTCCTTGTTTTGTCTGAAAAAATTAACATGGATCAGTTGATTCTATAGCAGTCAAGAATGGCAGTGTATAATAAATGGTAAAAGTGCTACTTCACTAATGTGGGTACACACAATGAATGACATCCAGACATCTCATTTCTGTCTTGATCTGAACAGGCTTAGTGTTCAAATTTATACAATTCACCATTAAATAGGAAAGTAGGTCTGATCAAGAGTAGTCTATGTTGAGGCATGTTCTGTTTATTCACCACTTCGCTGTCTAAAAGATTTTCCTGTTGAACTCAGCCATATTATTCCAGCTGGCTTTAGCTTCAGCCTTTGGACTTCAGACATGTAACAGAAAGGTACTGAGTTGCCTCCACCTCTTCTAATTTCTTTTGGTTCACTATCTAGACTTCATCACTGGTTTCCATCCGTAAAGTGTGGCAGACTTTGTATCTTGATTTGGACATGAGGTTTCTGGTGCTGGTGACGCACACCGCTTCTCCCTAATGCGTGAGAACAGATCCTTCAGAACACCACAGTGCTTCGGCACTGAGGCTGGCAGCGTTGGGGTACATACTCCACTAGAACTACCTCCAGCTTGTTGCAGAGCATCATGCCAGTTGGAGCTTTTCTGTGGCTGCTGTCAGTTGTGCACCTGATGCTTGCCAAAGTGCACAGAGGACTGTCACTATTCTTGCTGCCACCACCACAAATCGCAGGAATCTAGATGCAGACATACTTAGTCCTAGACAATCTCTGATACCAATAGCACCTTTGGTGTTGCCCTAAGCCGAGGATACTGTACCCAGTGCCCACATCTGTCCACATGTCCTCAACACTCGCCAACTCTTGCCTGCAAATTCTACAAGTCTTGCAGGTTCAGCCCCAGATCTTCCCCTGCCCTCAGGTGCTCTGGAGCCATTAGTTCAGCAAGATCTGCAGGTGAACATTTATTTATTTATTTAACGCATTTTTACCCCGCCCCTCCTGCACGCAGCTCGGGGCGGCTTCCAACAATAAAAACATTGAACAATATATAAAAACAGTTTAAAACAATCACAGTTAAATACTCTTTAAAACAGGGCCTCGAGAAATACTTGCAACATTAAAACCATAAAACAAGGTAGGGGGAAAAAAGGCCCTAACCCACCCTCTCCCCCCTCCCCCCCTCCCCAAAGGCCTGGGCGAACAGCCAGGTATTGCAATACCACCAGAATGTCAACAGGCTTGGGACCAGGCGGGCTTCCTCCAGAAGGGAGTTCCAAAGGCGCGGCGCGGTCACCGAGAATGTCATCTCCATTGTGGCCCCCCATTTTATGCAGGGGACCTCCAAGAAGGCACCCCGGCCGACCGCAGGAGCTGTCCTGGGACGCGGAGGGCGAGGCGATCCCTGTGGTACGGGGGGCCCAGACCGTAAAGGGCTTTATAGATCAACACTAAAATCTTGAACCTGGCTCGGCACGCTATTGGCAGCCAGTGCAGAGTCTGGAGCACAGGTGTAATATGCTCCCGACGACCCGTCCCCGTAAGGAGATGAGGCGCTGCATTCTGCACTAGCTGCAGTCTCCGAATCAGGCACAAGGGAAGCCCCACGTAGAGCGCGTTACAGTAGTCCAGCCTCGAGGTGACGAAGGCATGGATGAGAGGGAGGCCAGGTCCGGGCCGGAGATGAACGGATGCAACCTGCGCACCAGATATAACTGGCGGAAGGCAGCCTTAGTGACTGCCTCCGCCTGCCGCTCCAGGCGCAGGTCTGCGTCCAATATCACCCCCAGACTCCCCACCAACATCATCTCCGTCTTATCGGGGTTGAGCTTCAGTCTGCTCTGCCGCATCCATTCCGCCACGGTTTATACCGAACACTACACCCTGGTTCTAGCTCCAGATATGTGACTACGAGAGATATGTTTATATTCCCCAAAGAAAAGTTGTGTAACTGAATCTCTAGACTTTGATTAATCTTGGTTTTGTACTCCTCTTCCTACACCTCCTCCAACTCCTACAGAGGATGTAAACCAGGTCTTGTTGTTTGTTTTTTTAATAAAATTGAAGACCAACTGCTGCAGTGCCTTCTAACAAAGGAAGTGCAGAAACTCAGATTCCATATTTGGAATTGTAGGGAGAAGAATCAACATTTTGACACGATTGTTTTATTTTTTTCAAGTATTTTTAACCTGCCCAGGCAGCTCTGGGCGGCGCACAACATCAAATATTAACATTTAAAACAACGTTAATATATGCCACAAAGGGAGGAATAAAAATCCACAAACACCCACCACTCTAACCCATTCCCCCCACCCTACCACCTGGCTTTGAGGGGGGGGGGGATGGGAACAGCCATGTTTTGCAACAGCATCAAAACGAGGGGAGAGCCGGAGCCAAATGGGCCTCCACTGGCAGGGAGTTCCACTGGGAGGGACTTCCACAGCCATAGAGCGACCACCAAGAAGGTCCTCTCCATTGTGGCCCCCGGCAGACTCGGGAGAACCTCCAGGAGAGCATGCCCAAAGAGAGACCAATCCAGAACCCGGGGGTTGAGGCGGTCCTGCAAATAGGTTGGGCCGAGGCCGTTTAGGGCTTTATAGGCAAGCACCAACACTTTGAATCGGGCCCAAAAGACTACAGGTAGCCAGTGCAGAGACTGAAGAACCGGTGTAATATGTTCCCGGTGGCCCAATCCCACCAGGAGACAGGCCGCCACGTTCTGCACCAGCTGCAGTCTCCGAACCATCACCAAAGGTAGCCCCACATAGAGAACATTATAGTAGTCAAGCCTAGAGGTAATGAAGGCATGGATGAAGGTGGCCAGGTCAGAGTCCGAAACATACAGCCAAAGCCAATGCACCAGATGTAATTGGCGAAAGGCACTCGTCACAGCCTCCACCTGAGCATCCAAGTGGAGTTGCGAGTCAATGAGCACCCCTAGACTCCATACCTGGGGAACCAGCGGAGGGCAGACCCCATCAATGATGGGGGCTGTTACCCCTACCACCTTGCCCACCAACATCATCTCTGCGTTGTTGGGATTTAGACTCAGTCGGTTTACCCTCATCCAATCCCCCACAGCTACAAGCCACCCGTTAAGCACCAAGACTGCTAGGTCTGATGAAAAAGAAGTAGAGCTGGGTGTCATCAGTGTATTGGTGACACCGCATGCCAAGCCTCCTGACCACCTCGCCAAGCACTTGCATATACACATTGAACAGGAGAGGGGACAAAACAACCCTGCAGGACTCCACACGGAAGGTCTCGGTATGATGAAAAATAATCACCAAGTACCACTCACTGAGTTCTTCCAGCCAAGAAGGAATGGAACCAGTCAAGAACCGTACCGCCCACCCCTGCACAGTCCCGCAGGCGTGTCACCAACATCTCATGATTAACTGTATCAAATGCCGCCAACAGATCTAATAGAATCAACAGGGCCAAATGGCCCTGGTCTAATTCTTGGCGAAGATCATCAACCAATGTCACAAGCGCAGTCTCGATGCCATACCCCAGGTGAAACACTGACTGCAAGGGTTCAAGAAATCTGACACGATCCAGATGCTCCTGCAACTGCTGGGCCACCACTTGCTCAATAACCTTCCCTATTGAGCAAGGGAAGGTTAGAGACCAGGGGATAACTGACAAGGGAGTCAGTGTCAAGCGATGGTTTCTGGAGCAGGGGCCACACTACCGCCTCTTTAAGGCAGCCCGGTACCCTGGCCTCCCTAAGGGGGGCATTGACCACCACCCCCCAGCAATGGCCCCATCGTCTCCCGGCAGGCCTTAACCAGCCAGGATGGGCAAGGGTCCAGTTCACAACAGGTAGCCCTGAGAGCCCCAAGAACATCCTCCGCATCGGCAGGGGTCACCAACCGAAACTGATCCCACAAACAAGGAAAAGGCGGTGCTTCCATAACCTCCAATTGCCCTACTGCAGAAAGTGCAACATCAAAACCATGGTGAATCTGAGTGATCCGCAAAATAATCCACAAACCAGTCACAGCGGGCACTAGATGACTCCACTCCAAGGTAGAGGGAGACTGGTATGACCAGCCCCCGCACCAACCGGTTCAGCTCCGCTGGACAAGATTTATTGGACGTTGTAAGGGCAGCAAAGAACTCTCTTTGCTGTCTGCATAGCAATGACATAAGCTTGTAAACTCACTCTGTGCCACAGCCTGTCGGCTTCAGCATGTGAATGGCGCCACCGTCGCTCCAACCGTCTTCCCTCCTGCTTCAGCACCCACAGTCCCTCCAAAAACCAGGGAGGCCTGCGGTGCTGCCGCCTGGGAAGCAGATGCCTAGGAGCTATCCAATTAATGGCTTCCGTCAGCAAGATGTTCCACAGCTTGACGAGGCCATCGATGGGACAGCTGTCCAGATCAGAGGGTATAGTTCACCAAAGTCTCCTGGAACTGCTCCGGTTCCATCTGTCTACGGGGGCGGACCATTCAAATAGGTTCCATGCCCCTCCGGGGTAAACATGCACCAGGAGAGGGGCATGCAGGAGGTAATGGTCCATCCATGACAAGGGCACAGCTGATATCTCCCCCACCAATGGACACCCCGCCTGCCTCAAGGCCATTCCAAAACACAAAGTCTAAGGTACGTCCACCCTGGTGTGTCGGGCCACTGATCCTCTGGAACAGGCCCATGGTGGCCATGAACTCAAGCTCTGCACCCCCAAGATGGGTGTCGGTGTGGATGTTGAAGTCCCACAAGACTATCGTCTTCAGGGATCGCAACACCACTCCCGACACCAGATCTGCTAAAGCATGCAGGGAGGCCGCTGTACAGGTGGGCGAACGGTATACAAGCAGCACTCCCAAACTGTCCCCTGCCACATCAAACACCAGATGGAGACCCTCAACACCCATTATGGATTGCACTGGATACCCCCAAACAGACCAACCCTCCCTAAAAATTATGGCTACACTGTCCCTCTGACCGCGGTTGATGCTGCACGGAATACCCGGCTGGAACAAGGTCAGCCAAGATAGGCCCCGACTCATTGACTAGCCAAGTTTCCGTGATACACATGAGGTCGGCTGCATGGTCCAGGATCAATTCCTGGACCGTTATTGCTTTATTTGCTACTGACCTGGCATTCACCAGCATCAACACATGGTCAGGGGCCCTCTGATCCAGAACCACCTGTCCCATTGCTAGAGGGATATTGTAGGGAACAGATACTAAACACCTGTCCCGCCGCCCAGCTCGAACATAACCCCCATACGGATCATACCTCCCACGCCCCATCATGACCCCAATGGCTGTATCCACACCCGGCCCCAGCTCCTGCTCCCCTCTGACTGCCCCGCCCCAATTGAGGGAAGGATTCCCACCCACCCCCATTCCCAAATTGAACCCTCACCCCACTATAAAATATAACAACCTTCCACCAATCCTCTCCCACACACCCCCCTTTAAAATAAATATCCCCCAATACAAACTCTCCCCACAATTCTCTGCCAACAAACAGAACCCCCCACCCAGGCCCCAGCAAGGGCCACACTCAAGGGCCCTTTGGTGTGTACCTGCGGCAGTGCCAGTAGGCACGCCGCTGAAAAACCCCTGATGGGGCTGGCGCCCCACCCCCAGAAGCCGCAGGGAAGATGGTGGTCCTGCCCCCTTTCTCTTTGCCACTGGGAGGGGGGTAGAATCCCTACAGCCTGGCTCCCAGCCCCGACAGCGGGCAAGTGAGCAGAGCTGCAACAGTGATGGGGGGGGAGGCAAGCCCAACTGACTCCCAGCCCCCTCCGGTGCAACAGGTGCTGCTGAAAATCCCCTGCTGGGGCTGGCACCCCACCCCCGGAAGCCCCTGTTAGACTCAGCAAAGGAATTATGGGATATACCATCCACAGTAACTTCAGTGTAATGAACTGATACAATATATTGACTCCCACCTGATAATTCTTCAGTGTTACTTTTTAAGCATTTCCCCACTGTCCTCTGAATAATGTTCAGAGGCAGCATTCATCAAGCAGCCAAAGGAGGAGAAAGATGTCTTAGGATGGTGATGCATCAACAGCAGGGAGAAGCTCTTGCCAAGTGACAAACAGTAGAATGCAGATACCTACACCTACTCTGAGAGAAAATATCCAAGTTCATTGAATCTGCTCTGAGAGGAACAAACCACAATTTCTCTAATGGAAATTTTCCTATGCTGTTTGTTCACTTTCAACTACATACTATGATGGATGTCTCCCATTGTGCCACACAATACACTGCCATTGCGATAATGGTAAAACAATATGCTTGGCTAAGTTCCATAGTGTTAGCCCCAGAAAATAGTTCAAAGGTGGAGGACTTGCCTTTTGATGGAATGGAGCCAACAGCTAATGAAATCCTGGCAAAATCAAAGAAACGGGTGACAGCTGAGTCACCTGGGGAGTATAAAAGGAGGGTGCAGAGCCTGTCCCTAAGTTCCTTTTATTGCACTGGCAGAAGGAACACTTGCTTCACTAGCCGTCTTTAGATAGATAGTTCAACAGTTTAGATAGTTCATTAGTGCCCTTGTCATGGATGGATCATTGTGCGCCAGGATACCAGCCTGGAGGAGATGTCAGCCTCCGAGAGGGTGCAGAACCAGTTTGGTTGGTTTCCCCCCGAGGCTTATGGAACCAGAGAGGTTTCAGAATGCTCTGGGGGATACTCCCTCTGATTTTGATGGTCGTTCATGCAATGACCTCGTAACCCTTTGGAACTTGGTGTTGATGGAGGCCATCAACCATACGACTCCCAGGCGTCCGCTCCCAAATCGCCGACAACACAGATTCCTGTGGTATACGAAGGGGCTGCGACGGATGAAGCGGGAAGGGTGGCGGTTAGAGCGTCAGTGGCACCATTCTCATACTGAAGTTGACAGATTGTGACATAGTTTGGTTATGTATCTATGCCATGGTGGTGTGGGCAGCAAAGAAGGTTTTCTTTACTGTCCACATTGCGTCCACTAAGTCCCATCCGACTGAGCTTTTCCAGGTGGTAAAGGGGCTGATCAGTCCAGCTGCCCTCTGCCTGGATCCAGAGTCATCTAATAGTCACTGTGACTTATTTGTGGACTACTTTTGCAGATAAAAAATCCACCACGGTTTTGACGCTGCACTCTTAACAGTGGGTGAACCAGAGGCAGCTGAAACCCCATCTTGTTCTGTTTTATGGAATGAATTTCAATACGTGCCGCCCTCTGATGAGGGAGATGTTCTTGGGACTGTTCGAGCTACTTATTGTGAATTAGATCCATGCCTGTCCTGGCTGGTTAAAGTCAGCCGGGAGACATTAGGGCCGTTGCTGGCTGAGATAATCAATGCCACCCATAGGGAGGAGGGCAGGGTGCCGGCCTGCCTCAAGGAGGTGGTGGTGCGGCCCCTGCTCAAAAAAACATCATTGGACATTGATGTCCTGGCCAGTTACCAGCTGGTCTCTAACCTCCCCTTTCTAGGAAAGGTTATTGAACGGGTGGTGACTCGTCAGCTTCAGGAGCATCTGGACCAAATCAGTTTCCTGGATCCCTCGCAGTCTGGATTTTGTGTAGGCTATGGCACTTAGACTGCGCTTGTGGCCTTGATTGATGACCTCTCCCAAGAATTGGACCAGGGTCATTCAACCCTGTTGATCCTACTAGATCTCTCAGCTGCATTTGATACAGTTGATCATGAGTTGCTGGTGACTCGGTTACGGGACTGTGCTGGAGTGGGCAGGACTGTTCTTGAATGGTGCTGCTCCTTTCTGTCCGAGCGAACTCAGCGTGTAGTACTGTGTGATTGTTCATTCTCTCCCTGGGGCCTCACGTGTGGAGTCCTGCAAGGTTCCATCTTACCCACTTTCCTGTTCAACATGTATTTGCAGCCTTCAGGGAAGGTCATCAGAGGATTTGGTGTAAGGTGTCATCAGTATGCTGATGACACCCAACTCTGTCTCTCTCTTTTTCATCAGACCCAAGCCCGGCAGTCTCGGTGCTTACCCAATGTTTAACACTGGTGGGGGACTGGATGAGGGCGAGCCATTTGAAGTTGAATTCCGACAAGATGCAGATGATAGTTGTGAGGAAAGCTGGGGGAGCGATGACCCCCATCATTGATGGGGTCCGTCCTCCCCTGGTATCTCAAGTCCATATTCTGGGGGTGCTCCTAGATCCACAGCTCCACCTAGATGCCCAGGTGGCGGCTGTGGCAAAGGACGCATTTCACCAATTACACCTGACATGATGACTTAGGCCATATCTCTCTGACTCAGACCTTGCCATGATCATCCATGCTTTTATTACCTCGAGACTCGACTACTGTAACATGCTCTATGTGAGGCCACCCTTGGTGACTGTGTAGAGACTGCAGCTGGTGCAGAATGTGGTGGCCCATCTCCTTAGGAGGACAAGTCATTGCAAGCATATTACTTCAGTGCTCCGTTTTCTACACTAGCTGCCGATAGTCTTCCGGGCCCAATTCAAGGTGTTATATTTGACCCTAAATGGCCTGGGTCCCACTTACCTGCAGGACCGTCTCACTCTCTGGATTGTGGATCGGCCTCTGTGGTTGGCTGGAGGTGCCCTCTTTGAGGTCCCCCAGCTGTGGAACTCCCTCCCATTGGAGGTCCGCCTGGCCGTAGACCTCCCCTCTTTCCGTAGACAGCATAAGACCTGGCTGTTCAGCCAGGCCTTCGCCAAGGGAGACAGGATGGATGAGTTGGGTTAGGGTGGGGTTTTATTGGTTTTACTGTTGGGTTATTTTAAATGTTAAATTTTATAATATTATTTGTTTTAAAATATTGTTAGCCGCCCCGAGAGTTATCCACCCCGAGATGCTGTGCATGAGAGGGCAACATAAAAATCTGAAATAAAATTTTAAAAAATAAATTATTATATTTGTATATAGTTTATATTATTATAATAAAAAAATAATTAAAAATTTTAAAATTAATTACCTCTGGCCCGTGGGGGCCCCGTGGATGGCAGTGCGGCCTGCAAGGAGAGCAGGATTCAAGTGCTGCTCTACTTGTACCTTATCAATTCCAGCCTCAGATCAGCACAATTGCTGTCTTCTCTGCCTGGGAGAGGCTCATAACATTAGAGCTTGCATGGCTTGTCAAGGCCTCTGCTCACAAGCCCTCAACAAGTGCCGGAGGTGCCTTAGTGAACTTCTCATGGAAAGAGCCTTGCAACCACCAAGTAACAACTCCCCGCTCAAGACCCTGGCAAAGAAAACAAAACAAGTGGGAAAGCCCCGGGAGCCACAAAATTTAAAAGTGGCAACAAGCCCCTCAGACTGAGCCTGCGCAGGGTGTTCTCTGTCAGGCACAGGCCATAAAGGACATTTCAATCTGTGCACAGATCACACAGGGCGATATTTTTCAGTTGCAGCCCATGCAGGGCACTGTTTTCTCCAGAGATGGGCTCTTATCACCAGCCTGTGCCCCTGCTGGATAACACCCAGACCCCAAGAGAACTCCATTTTCTCTCAGACTTGATGGAGGGCGCCCCTATCCCTGGGGTCAGTGGACTAAACACCAAGTAAGCCTCCTGGATTCTGTGCAGCCTGGCCCTAGTCACCCTTCTGATAATGTGTCATCGGGCCCCAGTAGGCCGCCTAAGCCTCAGAGTCAGCCATCCCAGTTTCAGAGCCCCAGAAAAAAGTCCTGCAAATCAAAAAGGCACCCCTCCCACCTCCTCAGCAGAGAGCTCCCCGGCACGGAGCACTGTCTCCACGGCACCGTAGCCTGTTAACACCAGTGTGCCCTCTGGTGGACAAAAAGCATTATAGTAGGACTCAGATAAGACAGACAGCCAAGTTTCCCTGCAAGGAATCCCCGGTATGAGGGAATTTTTCCGGTACCATGGGAACAATTTTATCAGCCTCCAGCTGAGCGCCCTCCTACTTGGGCTCTCCCATGGGGCTATGAGACATTTTATGCACCCCCATACGATGCTTCTTTTTGTTGGATTGTGCAACAGTCGCAAGTAAAAGCCCATTGCAAGTCCTGCAAGCTTAATATGTGGTTTGTCCAGTAGAGGAAGAGTCAGGGGATGAAACAGGTTTTTTTTCCCTTCTCCTTGTCTCCTCTCTTCTCCTCTCTCTGTCCTCCATTTTGTCCCATGCAGTCTGTACAGTATGGAAGCGTCTTCAGAGTTCTTAGTAAAGTTCTGTTTTGAATAAACTTCTGCTGTGTGTTATTCAACAGAAAGCTAACTCTACAATATGTTATGGGCCCAGGACATCTTCAAGGCAATTTTGAAGACTAGAAGCAGCCCAGAAGGAGTACAGACTGGGAAAGAAAACTCTCAGAGAAGCCTATTGACTCTGAGTAAGAAGGCCTAAGTCCCAGAAGGGGAAAGGGCCAGCGAAGCAAGTATGGCAAACAGCTCAGAGCTCAGACTTTCAGTAGGAAAGCTGAACAATGTAAACTACCAATTGTGGAAGTTTAAAGTGGAAATGCTGCTGTCTAAAGATAATCTATGGGAAGTGATTACCATGAACAGACCAGCAGCAAATCACGAGGAATGGGATAAAAAGAACAGGTTAGCAAAGGCTACAATAAGTTTATTGGTAGAAGATGACCAGCTAATCCATATAAGAAGTGAGACCACAGCAAGAGGCATGTGGATTGCATTGCAAAACTTGCATGGAGAACTATCCTGAATAGCAAACGGTTTCTACTGAGGAAACTATACAAAATGAGGCCTGGCAAAGAAAGTGAAATGCAGGAACATATAAATGCCATGTTGGAAGTAGTGGCACAGCTGTGCGGCATTGGAGAAGTTATAAAGGGCAGCCATGTGGTAGCCTTGCTCCTCTGCAGTTTGTCTGAATCTTACAGTGCCCTCATCAATGCCCTGGAGACAAGGCCAAAGGCTGGAATTTCTTAAAGGTAGACTTGCAGATGAATTCCAGCGCAGAAAGGAGAACCTGCAGAATGATCTAAAGCAGGGTAATGAGACTGCACTGAAAACCTCAGACAAAGCTCCTAAGAGGGAAACCAGAGTATGCTTCAGATGCAAAAAGGAGAAACATTTAAATAAAGACTATAGGTCGTAATATGGGTCCTTTGCACCACCCTCCCATGCCTCCCCTGCTCCCCCAACCGCCTTCTTCACTTCTCCCTTGCTGCCCCGCATGCCTGAAACTCCCTCCCTGCCCTCGTCCACCTTGCCCCCACCTTCCACACCTTCAAGTCCCTCCTTAAAACCCACCTCTTCCCCTCCGCTCTTCCTAACTCCTGCTAATCATCCCCACCCAGGATTATCCCCCACCTGTTTTCTGTATACTCCCAATTTACTGTAACCAAGCCAAGAACGTGTACCTGAGTTCTCGCATCCTCCTGAATGTTGCATCCCTTGTCTCTCCCTCTGTTTCCCCTTCAATGTCTCCCCTCCCCCTGTCCTTAGATTGTAAGCTCTCGGGCAGGGACCATGTCTATCTTGTTTTTTGTAAAGCGCCAGGTACATCGCTGGCACTATATAAATGCTTATAATAATAATAATATTTTTGCTTGGTGGCGAACCCATCAGCTGGTGCAATAGGAAACAAGCCTCTGTGATGCTTTCCTCGATGGAGGCAGAGTACATGACAGCGGCATACACCAGCCAAGAAGTTATCTGGTTGCGACAGTTTCTGAAAGATTTGGGGCAAAAACTGGACAGACCCACGTCGATCCTGGAAGACAACCAAGGATGTATAGCGCTGGCACAAACAGAAAAAATCAACACCAGAACCAAGCACATTGATGTAAAATACCATTTCCTGAAAGACTCACAGGAACAAGGACTCATAGATCTGCAATACTGTCCTACAGAGGATATGACAGCGAATGTGTTCACGAAGCCACTAGCAGGGGAACGCCATCACAAGCTATTAAGAAGAATGAACCTAGTGTGTTTGACTAGTGACTGTTGAGAAGGGGTGTTGGATTGTGCAACGGTCACAAGTAAAAGCCCATTGCAAGCCCTGAAAGCTTAATATGGGGCTTGTCCTGTAGGGGGAGGGTCAGGGGATGAAACGGGGTTTTTTTCTGCTTGTCTCCTCTCTTCTCTCTCTGTCCTCCATCTTGTCCCATGCAGTCCGTACAGTATGGAAGCATGTCTTCTGAGTTCTTAGTAAAGTTCTGTTTTGAAGAAACTTCTGCTGTGTGTTGTTCAACAGAAAGCTAACTCTACAATACTTTTTATCCTCCACCAGGATGGGGATGTCCACCTCCATGGCATGCTAACAGGGACCCTTATATCAAATCATATGGTCCTGGACCCTCAGATTAGCAATACAATCCATGGGCGCAGGAGAGGTGGCATGATACTTACCTGTCGTGTTATGAGGATGACTCATCTTCATCAGCAGTCTCTCCCCACAATGGGAGAAACAACCTATAAAAAAGAAGAATCACCATAAAAGGCAAGTGTCATCATCTATCTCTAAGACTGTTTCCTCAACAGAAACAAAAAGCAACCAACCATTATGACAGCAGCCAGGTGACTCTCAGCCAGCTCAGTCTGGTAATATGGCTATCAACCAGTCACCGTCGCTGATTCATTCACTACTTCAACAGCATGATCAGGCTACTTCAGAGGTTTTGCATAATGGATTGTCCTCTTCCGCCTCCATCAGACAGTGTCTCAGAACCTTCATTGATATCTACTGAGGATGTGAAGAGGTTCCAGGCCATGATGAAGAACCTCACCACGGCTTTGCCCCAGATACCAGCCAAAGTTTTAAGGAAAACACCCTCTGGACCAGTATTTGGAATCCTGACCGGAGGAGATGCAGGACATATCACACTACCTCTTTTTGATGAACTGCTGGAGCCAACCAAGGTTTCCTGGGCGAAACCATCCTTGGCTCCATCTATAAGCAAGCTTTCAGACTCTCTTTATCCAGTAACGCACACCACAGATATGTTTCTGCACCATCCAGCCCTGAACTCAATGCTGGTGGCTGCAGCAATTACAAAACCAGTGTCTGGAGCTGTGAAGACTATCCCCTCCGATCAAGAGGGATGCTGTCTAGATAAGATTGGGCACAAATCCTTCTCCTCCTGTACGCTTTCCCTGAGAGTGTCAAATTATGCAGCAGTCATGGCAGCCTATCAACATGACCTGTGGGAAAAGGTAACTGCAGTTAGGACCACACCTGAACTTAAGGCTCTGCAAACAGAGGGCTCTCAGTGCAGTTTCAGCTCACCTTGTCAATACACATTGCCGGCTATGCAATCAGGGGAATAGTGGCTGTAGTAACAAGACGTCACGCCTGGCTTAGGTCAACAGCCTTGATACATGAAAATAAGGCTAGGCTAGAGGATCTTCCTTTCGAAGGAGATGGGGTTTTTTCTAGCAAGACTGATGAAACCTTGCAGAAAATGAAAGAAACATCACAGACAGCAAGGGCCCAGGGAGTAGTCAAACAAACTACTCACTGATCATACAGATCCACGTCGTCGATGGCTTACTATAAACAGCATCGACCGTCCTTCCATACTAGAAGGTATGTTCATCCTCTGCATCAACTTCCACAACCTTACCAATACCAACCTATCCACAGATGCTTCAATAAGTTGAGACCAAAACAACAAAACACCAGTTCGACCCAGGGATCCGGGCCTCAGTCAAGGGTTTGATCAGGCAGAGGTCAAGTGTCTTAATCGAGTCAACCTACCTTTCAGGGACGGATTATCCCCTTATTACTCTATCTGGTCTTCCATGACCTCAGATAGATGGGTCCATGAGATATTCAAACAGGGATATTCTATTCAATTTCATTCTCTCCCACACGCCCTTTCCTACCCACCCCAGTCCCTCTTTAGGGACGCCTCTCACAAGACATCCTTGCTCACTGAGGTGGAATCCTTTTTAGAAAAGGGAGCTATCGAGGAACTTCCTCTCGATAGCATCAACCAGGGTTTTTACTCGCGCTACTTTCTCGTTGACAAGAGGGGTGTGGGGGTATGCGGCCCATACTAGATCTCAGACATCTTAATCGCTTTGTGAGGAGATTTAAATTCTGCATGACATCCCTCCCTATAATCCTCCCTGCTCTGCACCAATACTGTTGGCTTGTGGTGCTTGACATTAAAGATTCCTATCTCCATATAACAATTAGGCCTAGTCACCATAGATATTGCCACTTTCTTGTCGATGGCCACTGTTTTCAATACACTGTCCTCCCGTTTGGCCTGTCAACAGCTCCCAGGGTCTTTACAAATTGCATAGGCCCAGTAGCAGCAGCTCTCAGGAAAAAGGGGGTGTCAGTGTTTCCTTATTTGGATGACTGGCTCATTGCTGCAGAAATGGCTTCGCAGCTTCACGACAACATGGACACAACTGTCGATCTGCTCACCAGTCTTGGCCTTCTGATAAATTACAAAAAATCAAAACTGCAGCCTGTACAATGCCTGCAGTTCATTGGGGTACTGATAGATACCACACAAGCAAAAGTCTATCTTCCACAGGACAGGTCTGAAAGCATGCGTAGCCCGATCCACCAACTACATCACAACCTAACCAGGACAACATGTCCCTTTCTCCGGCAACTAGGGATCATGGCTTCAGCAACAATGGTGTCCCCTTATGCTTGCCTCAGACTGAGACTGCTGCAGTACTGGCTGAGAGACAACTACGCTCCCAAGTGTCGACAGTATACACAAAAGACTCGCCTCCCAAAGTCCTTTGATCTCTAGATTGGTGGACTTCACCACACAATATGTTTGCGGGAGTACCATTCCATCAGCCGGATCCAGCCATCTCCATAACCATAGATACATCCTTGGAAGGGTGGGGAGTTCATTGAAATGCACTGACTACCTAGGACCTCTGGTCGCTAGAAGAAACTTCATTACACATCAATGTCCTTGAAATGAGGACTATTCGCTTAGCGTTATAAACCTTCAGGACCATCATAAAAGGAAGGCATGTACAGATCATATCAGACAACATGACCGCTGTATACTACCTCAATCGGCAGGGGGTTGCCAGGTCAAAAACCCTCACCAATGAAGCCATGCAGACCTGGTATTGGTGCATAGAGACAGGGATGACACCATCAGCAATCCACCTCCCAGGAGAGGAAAATGTGCTAGCGGATCAACTCAGCAGAAACCAGTGTCAAAAACATGAGTGGTCCTTGTCTGATCAAATTCTTTATCAGCTCAAGGAATGGGCACCCCCAACTTGGATCTGTTTGCAACTAACTGCAACAACAAATTACCACATTCCTGCAAAGGGGGGGTCATGGTCCAAGGGGTCAGTTTCCGATGCCTTCACAATTCCATGGACCAATCTCTTCGCCTATGCCTTCCCTCCATTCTCTTTGGTGGGAAAAAACACTTTACAAGGCACGCAGGGATTGCACCTGCCTCATCCTCATAGCCCCTGAGTGGTTCAGACAGCTGTGGTTCACAACGCTCCATTCTATGGCCTCTCACAAATGGCCCCTGCCTCTCCATGCCGACCTCATCACGCAACACAGGGGCAGCCTGCTCCACTCGGACCTGCAATCGCTGCACCTGACGGCGTGGTGTACCATAAAGCTTCAAAACAACCAGATCCCTGACCATATTAGAGAAGTTCTAACAAACTCCAGAAAATTGTCTACTAGGAAGACATAAAATACTAAGTGGAAGGACTTTCTATCCTGGTGCCACTCTAACAGCATAAATATCCACAGCATACCGATACACACTATCCTGGATTATCTCCTCCATCTCAAATGAGTGGGACTTTCAATCTCAACAGTTAAAGTTTGTTTAGCTGTTATTTCAACAAAGGTCTCAATAACCTAGACCTTCCTGTCAAGATCCCAGCATCACAGTGGGATCTAACCTTGGTGCTCACAAACCTGACTAAGGCCCCTTTTGAGCCTCTGTCCACCATTCCTCTCCATTTTTTGCTCTACAAGGTCGTCGTCTTAGGCTGCATTCCCATCTGCGGTTACGGTGGCGGCAGAGGGAAAGGCAAGGGAAGTTGCGGCAGTGCGGAGGAGCCAGCTTACAGGGAAAGAGTCAGTGCAAATGGGGGTCTGTTGCGACTTCTCTCGCGCATGTCAGGATTTTGCGCCCTGAAATGTGCGCACGAAGCCGTGGCAGCACTGTTTGCACCGGCTCTTTTCCTGTAGCCAGCTCCTCCATGCTTCTGCGTCTTCCCTCGCTTCTCCCTCTGCAGCCACCGCTGCCGCAGATGGGAATGCAGCCTTAGTGGCAATCACATCAGCTCACAGGGTTTCTGAGTTGGCTGCTCTCAGAGCTTCTCCTCCGTACCTCCTTATGTTCAAGGACAAAGTTCAATTGTGGACTGACCCGGCTTTCTGTCCGACGGTGGTGTCCTCATTCCATCTTAATCAAGTAATCACCCTCCCTACTTTCTTCCCATGCCCACATGCTTCGCAACTGGAGGCTTTTGTTCATATGCTAGATATAAGAAGACCTATAGCCTTCTACTTGGATGGAACCAAGACATTCAGGAAAACAGATTTCCTCTTCGTCTCTGTGAGCGGGGTCTCCACAGGGAATAAGCTCTCTTCTCAGCGTCTGTCAAAAATAATTCTCACCTGCATTGCAGCTTGCTATAGACTAGCAGGGAAAAACCCACCATTGAATTTGAAGACCCATTCGACAAGAGCTATGGCATCATCGACAGTTGCTTTTCAACATATCCTAATAGAGGAGATTTCCATGGCAGCAACCTGGGCCTCTAAGGACACGTTTGCAAAACACTATGCCCTCGACCTAGCAGCAAGGCGTGATGTTTCCTTCAGAAGAGCGGTGTTGTCAGCAATCCTGCCATGGCCCAGCTCCCTCCACCAAAGCAAGGTAACTGATTCATCAGTAACTGCTTACGTGCTCCCATAGGTGAGACTCACGAAGGTACTCTAAGAAGAAATAAAGGTTGCTTACCGTAACTTAGTTCTTCGAGATGGCATTCTCACCACCCGCCCTCCTTCCCCTCAGCTGGATTGGCTTGGTGAGTTCTGCCAGCTGGGTTTATGGGAACTGAGGAACAGGCTCTGCCCCCTCCTTTTATACTCCCCCATTCTCCCTGAGGGAGTGGAGGTCGAGGAGGGGCGAGCAAGAAGCTTCCAGAGACTTCAATAGTTGGAAGCTCTAGACTGCTCTTAAAGATGTAAGCACTCTCAGACAGACATGTGGTCATGTGCTCTCCCATAGGTGAGAATGCACTGAGACATCCCAAAGAACTAAGTTACAGTAAGTAACCTTTATTTACCTGTAACTGTAGATCGTGATAGGATAAACAAATTACTGAATGGCAGAGAAATCTATGGCCAAAATAGAGTGTATAGTGTTTGGAGGGAAGGGGGTGGAAGGTAGCAATTCAAAAGGTTTTAAAAGGAAACTATGTAACACCTTTAAAAGGCGAGTTTGGGAACAAAAATTCATAGCTCTACTAGATACTAAAAATAATGGACTAAATTTGGACATAGGCATCACAAGCCAATACAGAAATTTGTAAATCATATCAATCCACAGTTACAATAACTTAATATTTACTTTCTTGTATTCCCCCCCCTTTCTGAATTGCTACCTTCCTCCTTCCCTCCAAGAAATATACACTATTTTAGTTATTCTTATTCATATGACTCAAATCTGCTTTGCTGCAATTTTTCTGGAATACATTTTACATTGTCAAAAAAACTGATCTAATATTCCCCTATTTGAAACCGCTACTAGAAAAAAGTGCCACCATTTGACTTGGATACCTAAAAAGCATTATCACAATGCGTAGTGCTCAAGGGTTGAAATTTTCTGAAAGAATGACACGTTAGGTTTTCAGTTTGTAATCATTTTTATTGTATTTTAGAATCTTTAGCTTGCAGATTCATAAAATCTTTAACCTAAAATTTATTCTGCAATGTACTCATGGATTAGTAGGCATTCTCTTATTTATCTAAACAGCACATATACAACATGCTTATTTTACTCATGCTGGAAAAAATAAACCGTGGGAGGAAAAAATTAATTATTTATGACAGAAGGTAGAAGTCAAAATTTATTTATAGTAAGTACTCTAAACAATGGGGCTAATCATAAGCCCTGTGTACTCTGCATACACGCAATCTGCATGCATCACCTTTTATGGTGAATATGACATGCGCGCAAACCATGTGCAACTTGTGCATACATATGTGGGTTTAGGATTAGCCCCAAGATCTTTACAAACTAAGTAAATAGAAATTACTGGCCAGATTTTGAAGTATATTGCTGACAATTTTTTCTCATCAACTTGCTTCGCTATTTATAAAACCATGGTCATGCACGCTGTATTTTGCAACAATACATCCCGTATGCAGACAAAGAATCATAGCAATGATTTTAAACTGAGAAATTCCAGAGTTACAGACTCAAAATGTAGTACATAGCCATGTTATCTTATGTCTGACCTTGTGCAGGCTTCATGAGCCTATGATAAGGGATTTTAAAGGTGACATGGGTTTCTCATTTAGACTGATGTCTATGTATATGTTGGCAATTTTACTATGTTTCTTTCCATGGTAAGAAGAAACACTGGAATAAAGTTTAAAACTGTATTTTGAAGCTATAAATAACATTGCTGCCACAAGGAACAGTTTTCTTAACAGTTCCTTGTGCGCACATCTGTACACAAAAGTAACATCACCTTAAAGGAGGTCATGAAATTGCTTGAGAAAAAAAATGACTAGTTAAAATGCAGCAGCCCACAATGAAAATGGAATTGAGCCAGCATAAATATTATGGCACAAGAACTCTGTCCTCATATAAATAAAGACTGAAGTTCTCAAAGAGCGTCTGTCCACTTTCTATTTATTTCCGTCCAACTCTCCTGTGAGTGCAAGATGAATGTGACAAGACTGTTACAAGAGTATACAAACAAGCATTTGGTCAATTCAAATAATTAACAGACCTCAAACCATAAACAGCTAAATATAATACAAGTTGCTCTTGTCTGGAGAAAAAACAAAAAAGCACACCAGGGGGGAAAAAGAAAACCCCTCTGTTCTGTTACACTGCCAATTAAAGGCCAAACCTCCCTTTGCTGTCTACTCATATACCTACCTATTGCTTGTCCACATGGCGTCAGGATTGATTGCTATGATGAATATCTTTGGAATCGCTAGTTGGACTACAGTTTGATCAGTCTCTCTTTCAACAACTTATTGGGGCGGGGGGGGGGGGTCTATTCCACCAGCTCACAGGTAGGTAAGGAGCAGAACTTCAGCTTGTCTGAGGAAATGGCCAAGATTTTTTAAAAACAGACCCTTAAAATAGAGTTCCTATTTATCCACATCAAGGTGTCTAATTACATAACCTGATTTTCTAAACTACTGCTGGAGTTGCTCATCTGTATGAGTTTCCAGCAGTAGGGATGTGTGAACACAGTTCAGAGTTCAGACCGAACCGAACGTCCAAACTGAACTCGAATTCGACCAAACTGTTCGGTCGAATCCGAAGCCAAAAGCAGCTTAAAACACCGGTTTTGAATGTACAAACTTGGTTTGGAAGTTCAGAATTTGACCGAACTCGACTAGTTTGGTTGACCGAACCGAACTTCTGAACCGAACTCAATTTTTGAACCGAACCGAATTTCCAAACTCGGTCCTGTTCGCACATCCCTATCCAGCAGTGCTTCTCTGTCACTTGCAGTTTGTTCAGAATGCGGCAGTGCAGCTGCTTACTGGTTTGGGCAACTGTGATCATACTACACCTGCCCTGCTTTCCTTGCATTGGCTGCCTGTAGAGTGGCGGACTGAATTTAAGATTGCATTGTTGGTTTTCGGGGTTCTGAGCAATATAAGCTCTGGCTAAATTCGAGACCTGTTCCTGGAACCTCACCCTACTGGTTTCTGTGCTCAGATACCACCTGTGGTTTGGGGATTCCACCATCATGCCTCGAGTCAGCAGGCGATCAGGCCTTTGGTGTGGCAGGTCCCTCAGCATGAAACTCCCTCCCTTCCTCCAGATGTTCATCTCTGTTCCTCCTTCCTCACCTTCAAAAAGCACCTGAAGACGTATCTGTTCTCAAGATGTGTGTAGAGGATCCACTGCTGGTTCCTTTTAATGTATTTTTTCCTTTCCTTTTTAGCTGTTTTAACTGGGCTTTATATGGATTTTACATTATTGTAATTGTATTTTTAATTACTGTTGTGAAGTGGTCTGAGCACCATTTGATGGGGGTTGGAAGGAAGGGAGTGGAGCTATAAAAATAAAATTTATTATCTCCATAATACAGCTCATCTCTAGTAAAATGGGACCGCTTACCCCATAACCAGTCATTTATTTTATTTTATTTTATTTTATTTTTTTATTTCGGAGCATTTATAGCCTGCTCCCTCCTGCTCACAATAAGTCCAACAATATAACAATTCAACAATTAAAATCAATGCAAAAAATTATACAACTTATTAAAGAACGGAACCAAACACCAAACATTGGGCTAGTGGGTTAATGTTTTAAACTGTTTTGGGGTGTGGTGTTTTTTGTTGTTGTTGTTATTGTGTGGGTGTGGATTGTGAGTCGCCCTGAGCCTTATGGGAAGGAAGGGCATCATAAAAATTCAAAAAATAAAAAATAAATAAAATCCCCTTAACAATGCTGGCTATCTTCCAAAAGTCCAAACACTCTTATGCTGTTTTTGACAGTGTCTTTTCCCTGTGACTGTTTGTCGTGTCCTATGTCTACATGGTAAAAAGATAATCATACACCAAGACTGAATATTCTGCTTCCACAAAACACCTGACAGACTGATCCACTCCTGTCCAAGTGTAAAAGTTATGCAATATTTGACTACAGAAATGGTTCCAAATCCAGCAACTGCTGGACCCCATTCTAGCACCTCCAGTCAGATGTCTCTTGCTACCAATGCCTTATTTTGTAATTGTTTTAAATGTATTTAACTATGTTGTGAGCCGCTCCAAGCTGCCATCGCAAGCAGGAGGGAGCAGGCTAAAAGTACACTGAAATAAATAATAAATAAATAAATAATCTTGGGCAGAGCTTGCAGATAGGATTGCCTATCCAGCTATGAAGGACTGAGCTGGTTAAAGTGAACTTCAGAAAAAGTCTGATGCCTTCCATCTTTTTGGCAACTGCAGAAGGTTGTCTGTGATTGATGCGGGATCCTGGGTTACTGAAGTCTGAGAGGCAGTCCTAGGAGTTGGGGTGCCAGTGGACGTCCGAGGTCCACCTGCTCGGGTCTTGTATCTGGAAGTTTCTGTGTGCACGGGCGAAGGGGTGTAGCTGACTCGCAGGGCTTTTACTGTGTATTTGCTTGCTATCCTGTTTACTAATCGCTGCAGGGCTGGAGACATTGCCAGAGTGAATCCTTCAGAGTGAGGCTGGCCAGGTTTTCTGTGACTTCTTAAGGCTCCCTGTTTCTTTGCTCTATTTTTAACAGCTGCCTCATTGGCCATATTTACTAGTCCTAACCTCTCTCTGTGTCCAGGATCCAGATCTTTGAAAGCTGCTCCAGGTGTCCTGTCCACGTACGGTGATTATGACCCATCTAGTCGCACAGGGGTGCACTCTATCTCACCCCAAGTCATCAAAGGAGAGTCATTCACACCAGGGCCAGAGGAGGGCATGGCCACAAATCCATATCTGTTAACCTTTGAGACTCCTGGGGTATCGGCTCCCTCCCATCTGGCCCTACTTTGCCTTGTTTGCACTGGACGTTAAGGGCTGCTGCTTGCTGGAGCTGGGATTTTCTCAGGGCTTGGCTGAATGGGGCTTCAATAATGGGTGTTTCTGAGGACAACTTCCTGAGGCTTCTTGAACACATAAGAAGTGCCATACTGGGTCAGACCAATGGTCCATCAAGCCCAGCATCCTGTCTCCGACAGTGGCCAATCACGGTGACTTGGGAGACACACCCAACGGGGGATCCATTCCCTGTTGTTTTCCCCCAGCTCCCATCATGTTCCCCGATTCTGTCTTGCTAATAGCTGCTAATGGACCTATGTTCCAGAAACTTGTCCAAACCTCTTTTAAATTCAGCTATAGTACTAGCCCTTACCACAGCCTCTGGCACTAGATTCCACAACCCAATTATACACTGAATGAAAACATATTTTCTCTTATTTGTTTTAAACTTGTCACCCATGAGTTTCATGGAGTGTCCCCTAGTTCTAGTACTAGCTGAGAGGGTAAATAACTGCTCCTTGTTTATTAGTTCCACACCACTCATGATTTTATAGACCTCTATCATATCTCCTCTCAGTCGTCTCTTCTCCAAGCTGAAGAGCCCCAACCTACCAAGCCTCTCCTCATACGGGAGCCCTTCCATGCCCTTGATCATTTTTGTTGCCCTTCTCTGTACCTTTTCTAGTTCAGCTATGTCTTTTTTGAGATGGGGCGACCAGAACTGCACACAATATTCGAGGTGCGGTCACACCATTGATTTGTATAGAGTCATTATGACCTCCTCAGTTTTATTCTCTATCCCCTTCCGAATAATTCCTAACATTCTGCTTGCTTTTTTTACTGCTGCTGCGCACAGTGCTGTGGATTTCATTGTATTATCCTCCTCCTCATCAGGGACACCTGCTGGATAATACACCAAGGAATTCCTAACTTTGTATTCCCAGGTCTCCACCCCGGCTTTCCCGCTTCCCAAGGCCTGCTGCTGTCCTGAGGAAAGTGCCAGATTCTCTTGATGCAGCTGAGCAGCATCCTCTTCTGTTTCAACAGAGATAAATGTAAAGTTCTGCATTTAGGTAAGAAAAATCAAATGCACAAATACAGGATGGGGGAAACCTGGCTTGACAGCAATACATGTGAAAAGGATCTTGGGGGATTCTAGTTGATCACAAACTGAATATGAGTCAGCAGTATGATGCAGCTGTTACAAAGGCTAATGCAGTTTGAGTCGCATTAATAGAAGCATAGTGTCCATATCACGAGAAGTAATAGCTTCACTCTATTCTGCGCTGGTCAGACCTCATCTGAGTACTGTGTCCAGTTCTGGGCACCTCATTTTCAGAAGGACATTGACAAATTGGAACGGCTTCAGAGAAGAGCGACAGAGATGGTCAGGGGTCTGGAAACCAAGTCCTATGAGGAAAGGTTGAAGGAGCTGGTTATGTTTAGCCTAGAGAAGAGAAGACTAAGGGGAGAAATAACTGTCTTCAAATATCTTAAGGGCTGTCACACAGAAGATGGAGCAGACTTGTTCTTTGTTGCTCCGAGGGCAAGACTAGGACAAATGGGCTCAAATTACAAGAAAGCAGATTTCGGCGAAATATTAGGAAGAACTTCCTAATGATAAGAGCTGTTTGACAGTGGAACAGACTGCCTGGGGGTGGGGGCACCATCCTTCACTGGAGGTTTTCAAACAGAGGCTGGACAACCATCTGTCAGGGATACTGTAGCTGTGGATTTCCTGCACTGAGCAGAGGGTTGGACTAAATGACCTCTGAGGTCCCTTCCAACTCTAGGATTCTATACAGCCAGACATGCTTGGATTTCTCCTTCTCGTTAGCCACTTCCATCATCTGCTCAAAAGAGACATTGTCTTCACTGGTGTGTTTTGCCAAGAAGCTACCCAGGCTGGAAAGCGCATCATTATTTTTTTCTTTCTCTGTTTCTCCTTCTTCTGCAACTTTCATTCTGCACTTGGTCTTGTTCAACATGGAGAGGATGCCTGGCTTCACCTCAGGTGTTTCAAACGTGGCTGAGGTAACATATGGTGCAGGTGTGTCTTTGGAAGATCTGCCCAATGAGGGGCCAAATTTGATGGCTATCTGCCTCATTTTGTTTAAATCACCACTTTTTTCAGCCTCCAGATAGTCCTTCTGAACATGCAATTTTTCAAATCAGGAAAGAAGTCCCTCTGAATAATTTTTTTCCAAATTCTCTATGTAGTGCTCCTCATCCAGGACTTTCTTGCGACACTTGAGTGCCTCAGGAGCCACTTCTCTCACCAGAGCCACAGCAACCCCCTTGACCTGGGCAGGCACTAGCACCCAGGACGAGGAGGAACTGGTGGCCACAGTGGGACCCCCAACAGGCTCCGGCTCCTCCATTGCACTATTGATCCCTGTTCAATGTGTATTTAAGGCCGCTGAGTGAGATTGTTCAGAGATTTGAAGCAAAGTGCCATCAATATGCTAATGACACCCAAGTCTCTCTCTTTCATCTGACCCAAGTTCTGCAATCTCGGTGCTTACCTAGTGGCTGGCTGTTGTTGGGACTGGATGTGGGTGAGTCGATTGAAGCTGAATGACCAAAGGACAAGACCAAGGTGTTGATGGTTGGCCAGCCTTGTGACCTGCGGGATATAGGAACCCCTGTTATTGATGGGGTTCAGCTTCCGTTGGTCACTCAGGTTCTCAGCCTTGGGATGCTCTTGGATCCACTGCTGTCCCTGCATTGCCAGGTTGTGGTAGTGACTAGGAGCGCTTTTCACCTGCGACCTTTTTTTATCCGATTTTAATTTGACCACCATCATCCAGGCCTTTGTAATCTTGAGGCTAGACTTCTGCAATGAGCTCTATGTGGGGCTGCCCTTGATGATTGCTCAGAGGTTGCAGCTGGTGCAGAATGCAGCGGTCCACCTTCTACTGGGGACGGGTCATCAGGAGCACATTCATGCAATAACGAAACATTTCAAGCTAAGTTTGGTGCTATTGCTTTAGGGAAGTGATCAACCAGAATGTTCCGTTCTGACTTAAACTAGTAAATTGGATGCCAAGTTAAACAGTTCAACGATATCACCAACACAGTGACTAAAATTCTGAAGACCAAAACTTTACAATTTTAACTTAAAGTACATTCTATATGAAAAATCCACTTCTTGCTCAGACAAGGACATTTTTCTTGGACAGAGCTAGCATAAATTTAGATTTTTCCAATAGAAATAAAAAGGGCACTTTGGACCTGTAATAGGTGTTGAGAAGATAGCTGTGTGTGAAGTGGCCCTTGGCCATTTTTAACCATACATGTTTCACTGTATGGTTTCTGTCAGGGCTGTCCACTCAGTCCGAAAATACACCAGGCCGTAACTCTCTGGCCAGCATGTACTAGAGAACAAGGCAATTACTTTTCAAAGTATGGTAAAAGGATGGTAACTATACTGTGCTGCCTATGAGATTTGTTCAGTGAATTTTGTGAATTGAAAGTTGTTAATTTCATAGATGTTAAAGCCAGACGATACCATTATGGAGACTACTAAAACTATCCAATAACTCGTGCATGAGTGAAGAACGTCTAGCTGAGCTGTTGCATACCTTTCTAGTGGAGAATAGACCACATTTCAGCATGCCAGCATCTCTATTTTGAGGGGGGGGGGGGGTAAATCAATCCCAGATAAAAACCCATTGACATCAGTGGAATTATATTTGAGCTAGCCCATGGTTGTACTCATTTTTAAATCTTGTTGGGGAATAGCTGATCCAGCTCTATGTAAATGTCCTGGAAGAAAATGATGCTGTTTTTTCTTGCTATCTTCTGGAGAACTTAAAGTCACATCATAATTACCTCCCACAGACCCAAGCAGCAGCAGCACTGCCACTGCTTTGCCTCCAGTTTGTCCCACAGTGACATTTTTTGTAACATCTGAACAGAGTTACCAAGTGTCATCACCAAGGACTCTACCACCAATTACTTCAATATACCAATTAATATCATGACAAATATATTCTATACTATGTCATCTTTCATACTGTTATGATTTCACAATTAGCATGCTGATGTTTTTTAAATATCCACATAGTACTTGTAAGTAGTCATACAAAATTGGTTGGTGTTAAGGGTGTGCAATTTGTTTTCATTATTTTGATAAAGATGAACATTTTCATTTTCATTTTTGGTATTGTAATAACAAAAATAAAAAATAACAAAATGGAAAAAAAAATGAGAACAAATTTTTGTTTTGGAAATAATGCGAAAAAACTGAAAAATGTATTTCCAGCTATAACATTTTTATTTCTTATTCAATTCTGATTAAAATTGGGCAGATTGTACCCCCAATGGAGGACACTACATGTACAAAATATATGAAAGATTTGTTAAAGGAAACCGATTTTATAAGCAATTGAATGTTGTGTTTTTAAGAAAAGCTGTATATATATTCCTAGCTACAACTTATTTTCCATTCAACTTGCATGAAACCTGGGAAGATTATGTCATCCCATAAGATTACCACTCCAGCCCAATTTCAAAAAGATTGGATAAAGGGTCCTGATGTTATAAGTCATTAACTTGAAAATGCATTTCTGGCTGTAACATTTTTATTTTCCATCTGATTTACAAGATATTTGAAAGGAATGTATCCCACACCTTTCCTGTCACCTATGCCAAACTACAGGACAATTTGATAAAGGGTCCCAATTTTATAAGCAATTTAATATGTCCCCTTGAAGACCATTATTCAGATAAATAGCAGCACATGCAGTGCCAGTCAGAGGCAGGCAGCTGGCATGGCAGGGGGAGGGAGGCTGTAGGAGGCAGGATGGGGAGCAACCCAACAGACTGACACACATTCACTGGCTAATTACTGCATGCTTCCAGCTTTACAGGACCAATCGGTGTTGGCTTCGAGACAGGCATAGGGGATGGCCCTGAGGCAGGCATAGAAGTGACATAATTGGGACTTGGAGGATAGCATTCCAGCATCAGGAGACATGGTTTACACATCCAGACTGGCCAATTATCATCACAATCACATCCTGCAGCACTGGGACATAGGACATAAGAGAATCTCTGTTGGCTCTTTCCTAAAGATTTGCTTCCAACTTCCCAGTAACAAGTAAGGGAAAGACATTGGGGTGGTCATAGCAGGATATTTGGTTGAATTTCTGCTGGCCAATTGGCATCACAAACCGATCTTATACCACAGTGACAAGAGAATCCTTGGCATAGGCTCATTCTCTGCATATGCTGTTCAGGCTTATAAAATTAGAACCCTTTATCACATCTTTCTGATATTTGGCAGAGATGATCCTGAAGGTGTGAGATACAGCCCTGCCAAATTTCATGTACACTGGTTGAACTACAAAGATGTTGTAGTCAGACATATATTTATAAGTTAATTGCTTGTTCCACCAGGACCCTTTATCCAATCCTTCTGAAGGTTGGCATAGATAGAAAATTTGGGGAGGGGTATAAACTTGCAAAGTTTAATCCACATTAGATGGGAGGTAAAGAAGTTACAGCCAGGAATGTAGATGCAGTTTTTTGGAAAATGACAATTCAACTACTTATAAAATCGGATTCCTTTATCCAAGCTTTCTGAAATTTGGTATACATAATGTCTTCCATTGGAGGTACAATCCTTCCATGTCTCAACCAAACATAATGAAAAACAAAAAGGTTACAACCAAAAATGTGTGTTCCATTGAAACCAATAGAAAGCAAAAACGAAAGCAAACTTATGAAAACAAAAATGAAAGATTTAAATAAGAAAAATGAAAATTAATAATCACTTGGGTCCCTGATGGACACCTCTAGTTGGTTTTTTTTAGTGGAACATTGGCCAGTACAACAACTGCAGCTTGTATGTGTCGAAGTTCAGATGTCATGAAAAATGCTACCACCGGTTAAAACAAAGAAAAAGCAGTAGTGTTGCCTTTAGGGTCTTAATGCAGCATAGACTAAATATGGGCTAGAGAAATCATCTCTGAGTCCGAATGCCATAGGAATGTAGTGAGGTTTTATTAATTGTAGAGTATTCATGTTCTTTGGAAGGAAGTTGCTCTAGATGGCAAGATAATACTAATTCTTCCTTTTAAAAAAACAACAACCCTCTATTCTTAGCCATGCAAAAATAAATGTCAGTCACAAAAATGTAAATACATTTCATCAGTTTCATCAGCCTTTCATGGAGAATCTGATTCCTAGTAATGATAAAATAACCAGGCATAACTGGCATATTCCAGATATAACCCCATGCACAAAACAGCTATAACAGGCATTAGCCAACTCCTCCCAAGCTTGGTATTTTCCCACTGAACGGCTCTCCATGTCAGCTGGCTTTATATAATACAAGTCTTGGTAATAGCAAGTGCCATTTAAGCATTACCAAACCGTTTTTTGAAATGATTACAAAAGTAATATCAATTTTCCCAAACTCTGAAGAGTTCATTATAGAGTGGCAGGAGCCACTCTATACTTAAGGCATGTGGCACACTCCATTATAAAGCCTGAACATTCTATTCATTATAACATTGACATGATTAAAGTTAGGATTGTGAAATTTGTGGTGTATGATCACTAGAGTAAGCGGTACATGCTTTCCACATCTCAGCTGAATCGGTTGCATAACAGCTGAGCTATCACAGTTTGAAAAGTGCACTTTGAAGCCTGTTTTTTTCAAACGTTAGACCATCTCAATCTCAACAGGGTAAAGGGGATTTGTGTAGGTTGGGAAGAGGTGTAAGCCTTTTAGAAAGTTCAAGGAGGCTGCCAGGGGGTGCCTTCTGGTTTACCTTTTGTAAATCCAGTTAGTATTTAAGTTATGACATCTTAACAATTGTTAGCCTATGGAGACCATTCTGCCTTAACTGCTATGCCATGTTAGCACTAAAGACATTGTACGGTCCAGGGGAGGCCTGTCTATAGAGACTGCGGGGGCACTGCCCCCCTTGGGCCCCCATGCCCTTTTGCACCCCCGGCCAGCCCCTCCCCCCAAAAAAAACATTACTGGGGGCTGCCAATATCAAGAATTGCTGCTGCACTCTCTGACTTAAGTGCAACAGGCAGGCAGGATCTGTTAGTCAGTTGCAGGCTTAGTCAGTGATAGGGTGGCCATATCTCCCCTTTAAAAGAGGACACTTATGAAAAATACATGGTGTAGGGCTGCATTGGTTCCAGGACAGCCCTGCACCATGTGTTTTTCATAAGTGTCCTCTTTTAAAGGGGAGGTATGGCCACCCTAGTCAGTGAAGCCTGTCTGGCCCCACCCACTGCCTGTGCTAGTGTGCTGGCCAGACAGTCTCAGGAGGGAGGGGGAGTGCTCAGGACAGTGGGTCTCTTTTCACAGTGACCCACCAAAACATCATAGCCTGGGCGTGTGGCCACTGCAGAGGTATTGGGTTTTATTGCAGCTCTAGCCTGTGGAATTTAATGGCCAGGGAGGGTTCCTTCAAAAGAGCCCCACCTAGGCACTGGAGAGAAGCGAAGGGTGGGGGGGAGCTAGGGAGCTAGGGAGCACAAGGCCTGCTGTGCATGTCTGAGGCTCAGTTCCTCCTTGGCCTCTTAGAGAGCTATTCTACCTGCTGCTGCTGTTGGTAAGTGCTTGAGGGCACATGGGGTGGGGAGATCTGAATGGAGATCTGGGGGGCTTATTCCTTTTCTTTTTTTTAACTTTTGTGGTTTTGAGAGAATTAGAGTTCTGATTTGGCCCAAGGCCACAGGCTGGAGGGAAGGGGGTGCATCCTCCATTTTGTGAGCTGGAGGGACCATGCTGTCCTTTTTGACTTGCACAAAGTAGCCAATTTGGGTCTCCCTCCACCCCCACCCCCAGCATTTTGAATTTGAACTTTTTATAAGACTGGGGTTGCAAGGTTGGATCTCTGATTCATCTGGTTGGTGAGTTACTGAAGGAAAAGGGAGTTGTTGGGCAGGCTTATTTCTTGCATATTTTTTTTTTAAGAACATTTGAGTGGTGTGGGTTTGAGAGAATTAGAGTTCTGATTTGGCCCAAGACTGGAGGGAAGGGTGTGCATCCTCCATTTTGTGAGCTGGATGGACAATGCTGATCTTTTTGCCTTGTGCAAAGTAGCCAATTTGGGGTGGTTTTGCCCCCTTGCATTTTGAATTTGAACTTTTTACAAGAGTTGCAAGGTTTCTTCCTGGATCTCTGTTTCTGTCTGAACTTGGGAACTGAGAGAATCTTAGGCAGCCTTGAGTTGTTGTTTGTTGTTAGTTATTGTTAGGGCTATGTATTTTTCACATGAAATATTGCCCCCTCCATGACTTTTTACCTTTTCCTGTGACTCTCATGAAAGCTCTTGTTTTTTCCCTTCTGGACCTCTGCCTGCTAGTAGTGCTGCAGCAGCAGGACACCTGCAATCAGACTTGGAGATAAAGCTGTTTGTAAACAAACAACTCCTCCCCACGTGAGTGATCAGAAGGTTGTAAAGAAGGTTCTTCGAGATGGCCCCAAACATTCTCACAACTGGGTTGTGCATGCTCATCATATTCAGATAATAGACCACGTGATGGTCTCAAGCTCCTCTAGTAAGCACTCTCCCCCTCAGAATGACAGTTCCTTCCAACCCTTCCTAGGAATATAAGAAAATCCATGCGGGGCTGGAAGGGTGGGTGTTGTCAGAATGTTCGGAGCCATCTTGAAGAACTTTGTTTACAAGGCAGCAACATTGCCTCATTTGAGGACTTTCCCTCTGCCACTCCTTCTTTAAAAGGCTTTTGATAGACTTTGGATAGGACCTGGGGGCTTACAATCTAAGGGGCTTTGGACAGGCTTACAATCTAAGGAGTTTATTCCGCATTTGAGGATGTTCCCTCTGCCACTTCTTCTTTTAAAAGGCTTTGTATAGAACCCTGGTGCTTACAATCTAAGGGGTCTATCCCCAATTTGAATGCCCTGGGGCTTACAATCTCAGGGGTTTATCCCTCATTTGAATGCCCTGGGGCTTACAATCTAAGGGGTTTATTCCCCATTTGAATGACCTGGGACTTACAAGTCAGGTAAATAGAATTTTTTTTTTTTTTTAAATGTAGCTAATAACATTTTTTTTTAAATCCATGACTTTTCTGTGACTTTTTGGATTTTTTTCCATGAGCAAGTCATGACTTTTTTAGAAATTTGCCATGAAAAATACATAGCCCTACTTATTGTTGGTTAAAACTGGACCCAGTTTATAAGGAAGTGGAGAAGTCCCCATCTCCCCATTTAAATCTGAATTTGGCAATAGAGTGCAGCCCTTAAAACCCACTGCTGAGTCCTTGTCTCTTTCTGGGATGCAGTGACAAAGTAGGGCAGCTTATTTCTGCACCTGGGCAAAGACTGTAAGGTAGAAAAACCAGAAGAGAAGGAAGGCTGTGGCTGTTGTCTTGTGAGTTGGGGAGAGGGCTCCAGGATCAAGGAAACAGGTTCTTCCAGGCAGCAGTTTGGAAGGCACCTATTGGGCTGAGTGGAAGTCTGACCAGCCTGTCTGAGGAGCCAGCACACAGGGTTGCCATATATGCACATTTTTAGAGGGTATTTATACAGGTTGCAGGGCTGCACTGGTTCCTATGTAGCCCTGCAAACTGTATATCTCATAAGTGTCCTCTAAGAATATGCATATATGGCAACCCTAAGCACAGACAGACGTTCCCTGGAGACAGGCCTGGATCCACAGGTGTGAGTGAACTGGGATCCAGGGCTAGGAAGTGGGCTGGACTGTTCGGGGACCCAGGCTTACTGGGAGAAGCCCCTAATCATGAGGACTGGGCTGGCTGTAGGGAAGAGTGTGGAGACCTAGTGTATAAACACTCCCCAGCAGTCTGCTCTTGCAATCTAAGGAGGACAAGGGTGAGGGGAACACACGGAGAGAGAGACATACACATTCCCATTTTTACAGATTTTTTTTTACAGATGGGGAACTGAGGCTGTAAAATTCCATATACATTTCCAAAGTTGGGGTGGCCCCGCCTACCATTGGGGTGGCCCCATCTACCGTTGGGCATGCCCACCTCTGGGATAGCCCTGACCACTTCTACCCCTGACCACTGCCCCACCAGTCTCCGGGCCCACCAGCTACCACTGGTACAGTCTCACATATTGTGCTCACTTACAACTTAGGCTCCATGCACCCACACTTTGCCTTCAACTTTCAGCCCTAATCCTCTTCCTCTTTGCAGGTTGGGGGCAATTCTAAAGCTGGGGACAAGAGAGCATGAGCTGGTGTCACATTTCTGTCACTCTTTATCATAATTAGGAAGAAAGGCTTAGTTGCTCAGTTGCACTAGACATACTGAATTGAACTTTTCTCTCCTAAATATATAAATTGAGTTTTACACTTACTTTGAAGTCCGGCTAACAAAGAAAGTATTGTAAAGACAATAAATTTATAATAAGGGAACATGAGACTTTTGGATTATAAAAATATATGCAAAGTTTACTTAAATATAAATAGAAAACATCAAAGTTACATGATCTTAAAATATTTCTATCTTAAGAAAAA